>OZ020189.1:149601227-150201227 GCA_963971165.1 Philopedon plagiatum | reverse complement strand
CGAACACGTGCGTCTTGCGTCAGCTGAGAAGTGTTGCGATGCAAATATGGATGCATATTGACAAGTTTAATAATGCCGTGTACATTTATGCTTTCTGTTTCTTAACTGTGAGAGAAAAAGTTTTAAGGCCTTTTATATTAACAAAATATCGTGCGCACATAGTGGTATGCATTATAAATTAGTAAAACCCTAATTCCTAGGTGTTAAGTTGAAGTTGAGGTATTTATTTGTTGGTTTAAACAGCTGGTCTCTGGATTGTTTTATTTTTGTTAAAGGTAGTATTTTAACTTTTTGAAATTGAGAATTTTGGAAGAGTAAGTAGGATTTCTTTCTTTAAAGGTAATGTAAAAAAATATTTCTTCAAACTTGTTACATAGAAATATTGTTAAGAGATCTGGCAACATAACAACCTAGCTCACTGTTCTGTTGTTCTTTATATGGTTTTATTATCAGTGGTGTGCACTGATTCAAAATTTTTTTGAGGGGGATACCTAGCTTATTATTGCGAGCGCCATTTATGACTATTTTTCCCTAATCTGAATTCAAATCAGGATTTACCGGTTTCAATAAATGCAGTGAATTGAGGATCTCCATTCAATAAGGGGGCATGCGCTCGGCCCGGCCCGACCGGACCCTACCCAACCCTGAATCTATGTAAATCCAACCTTTGTGCGTAGAATTTTAGAAACAATGAAAAAACAATACCTTAGCGTTGATTCTCAGCAAACTTCCAGCGAGAAAGTTGTTCCTTATAGTCTAAAGAACAAAGAATAAACAAATTAGAGCAGGTTTAATACAGCGTTGCGCGCCGCGCGTATATTTCGATGCGTGCGTAGTAGTAGTTTGAACATTACAGAAGATAATTTGACGTTTAAAAGATGACACAATAATTGTAAAAAAGTGTTACAAGAATAAAAATTGTTTTATTAAAATTATATTATCGAATATAAATTTTTGTTAACACAATAAAGCATTTTAATACAAAGGATTTTTTAATATGAAACATTATAGCATTCATTTTTGATTTACTGCCTGTAACAGCTGTGTTTTGAAAAAGGTTTTCATAAAATTTGCAACCTTCAGGCCTAAGATATTTAACCAAAGTTTTCAAATCATTCAGTTGTTCGCGAGAAATTCCGACATCTTTAGCAAGCGCCGATTTTCCTACATTTTCCAAAGTGATTACTTCCTCGAGAATAATAGTTGCGTGATTTCATTATAACTGGAACAGACGTCAATGTGGCTATGTGCAAAATAATTAATTTTCACCACTTTTTACAATTTAGAAAAATCGTCGCTTGCTAAAGATGTCGGAATTTCTCGCGAAAAACTGAATGATTTGAAAACTTGGTTAAATATCTTAGTACTGAAGGTTGCAAATTTTAGGAAAACCTTTTTCAAAACACAGCTGTTAAAGTCAGTAAGCCCAAAAAAATGAAATGATTATCATGCATGCTTTTCCTACGTTTTAAAAATTAATGCTATAATGTTTCATATTAAAAAATCCTTTGTATTAAAATGCTTTGTGTTACCAAAAATTTATATTTGATAATATACTTTTAATAAAACAATTTTTATTCTTGTAACACTTTTTTACAATCATTGTGTATATTTTAAACGTCAAATTATCTTCTGTAATGTTCAAACATTACTACGCACTCATCGAAATGTATATACACGCGGCGCGAAACGCTGGATTCAACCTGCTCTCATTTGTTTATTTTTTGTCAAAATATCTCGTGCCTTCGCACGATTGTTCTTTAGAAAAAGGAACAACTTTCCCGCTGGAAGTTTCCTGAGAATCAACGTTAAGGTATTGTTTTTTAATTGTTTCTAAAACGCGACGCATAAAGGTTGGATTGCATATTTATTCAGGGTTGGGTTGGGTCCGCCGGGCCGGGCCGAGCGCATGTCCCCTTATTGAATGGGGCTCCTCAATTTCATAACACCCTGTATACAAAAACACAGTAAGTACTTATATGCACTTGAGAAAAATTATTTATCGAACAAGGGTCTTTCGAGAAAATTGTATACTTCCGAAAAAAGTATTTTTAAAAAGGTACTTACCGAAAAAGATGTTTTTGCGAAATAAGTATTAAAAAAATAAAACAATTTATTTTAGAGAAAATATTTTCGAAAAATTCCTGTAGATCTCTATAAAAGCGAGAAAAAGATCGCGATAACCGTTTGGGCAAAAACACAAGCGTTTATTTTTTATTTGTTGGGTAAAATAGCATGCTGTCTACCAAGCAAAAAATGTGCCGACTCTGAGAAAATAGCCACTGACGAGGTAAACTTATTAAAAATGAAAAGCGTAAAACTATTTACTTTTTATTGTTTGCGAACGCGTTTATATACTTTCCCGCTTCTATTTAATCTGAGTTGGTTACCCATTATATTTTACCTAAGTTCCAAAATAAATATTATATTTTCGCCCTTTTAGGATTTAATAATGTCAGGGTTCAAATGAACCTACCCATAATTTTTAAAGGTCAGCCTTAAAATGGGATATTATTTTCTATGATGTCCCTTAATGGGACAGAATAACGGGAATTGAGTTTTTAGGGTAAAATTTAAAAGGTTTCTTTATATACTAACTTATAAGGCTAGGAGACGGTAAAATTAAAAATAAAATAACTATTTTGGACTATTTTGCTAATTAACCAAAGTTCCAAGCGAAAATGTGCCAAAATGTACTAAACAATGGCTACGTTCAGCCGATGGCCAGCGGTTGATCACATTTGACAGATGGCATGTGACATGTGTTCAAATTTGATATAAGTAATCACGTGATCGCTGCCAAATCCAACCAGCTGCTGAGACCGCTGATCATCAGATGAACACGGCCATATGCAATATTAGCACATCACCATTAGTGTAAGTCCACACCTGAGAGAAACAACAGAACGCGTTGTTTTCCTGAGTTGTGTGGACTCAAGCCTCGATAGGACTTTTTGGTTTTTAATATTTGTATTGTTTTTTTTTTATAAATTTATTTTTCAAAACCACAAAAACGTACCAAAAAATCCCCAATCGATTACAAAATGAATCCCTGTACAATTGTACCCAAACAGCAAGGCTGACCAGAATCAAAATGAGATCTTATATCCATCGATTGCCTATAATCTAAGGGCTCAGAAATATACTGAACAAATGGAGTTAAGTCATGCTTGGAACAGATGCTCTTCAGTCTATAAAACTAACCAGCTTTTTTCAACTTGTCCTTAAATATTTCTCTCTTACCTTTTTCCAGTGGTGCTCGTTTGTACTTTTCCAGTCTTTTAACAGCAATAGCTTCCAGGCGCACCCTGGCTGCAGGATATTCTTTCAGAACGTCCCACATATCCTTTTTACTTAATACAAAAAGGTCACTGTAGCCTACAGATCGAACACTGGCCGTCCTCCTGTTACCTAATAAAAAACAGTAACAAACAGATGTTCTTTATATATAATCATGAAAAGGGATCAGCTAATATAGGTAGACATAATGTCAGGATTATCTGAAAAACTCAAAAGCACATTGTCGTTAAAAATTATTCGTAACATAGCGAAATTTTAATGATCTATCATTATAAATATGATATACAGAGAGATAAAATTTTATAGGTGATAGATTCTTTGCTTCAAAAAAAGAAAAAATTCCTATTAAGGTCCGGAGTGCTCGGTTTCCGATTTTTCTTATTTATTTTACTCATTCTCCAAATTTATTCATTTCAATTTCGTATGTACCGTGCGTTCAATTTAGCTTGATAACATTTTGATTCGCTGTAACTTTTTTGTTTTTAAAGATACCAAGGAAAACAAAAAGACGAAATGTAGGGTTAGTAACCAAGTTTTTTTTTGAGTTACACATAAAACAAAACACTAACAATTTTCTGAGATAATAGCCTACCTTATATTTTTTAAAATGGAACACCCTGTATATTATATATGTATTCAATAGAATACGCTATTTACAATGATTGACACACTTTATATTTTAATCCACTCGTTTTTGACATATCGGCAAAAATATAAAATTTTTATCCTACTTAATCTCTCGAAGACTGCCGGCCGTGACTAGATTTGTTTTCAGCATACCAGAGTATTCGGAGAATGATCGCCGTCGATCCTCGCATTTTTGCCGATATGTCAAAAACGAGTGGATTAAAATATAAAGTGTGTTATATCATTGTAATCAGAATACCATATTCTATTGAATACATATATAATATACAGGGTGTTCCATTTAAAAATATATAAGGTAGGCTATTATCTCAGAAAATTGTTAGTGTTTTGTTTTATGTGTAACTCAAAAAAAAAACTTGGCTACTAACCCTACATTTCGTTTTTTTGTTTACCTTGATATCTTTAAAAACAAAAAAGTTACAGCGAATCAAAATGTTATCAAGCTAAATTGGACGCACGGTACAACACTTTTTTCTACAACTGCTCTAAAAACCAAGTTGAGACCCAGTGAATCGATAAGATTACTAGCCAGTATAAAAACGGAACTTCGTAAAAATAATGATAAAAATGATCTGTGAAAATCCTGACGAAGATTATTGTGGATCTACACCTCAAGAGACATCAAAAAAAGCCTCAGAAGTATCCCAAAATCTCCTTCCTTCGGTATGAACAGAAAGATTGTGTGTAAGTAACAATTAAGCATCTGATGGAATGCACAAAATAGCACAGTTGTAGTTGTAGAAAAAGTACAATGTACCGGGTGAGTCAACGACTGCGCGTAGTAATTTTGTCTTGAAGATAAGATTTGTCGATAATAAGCTTTTGTGTTAAGATATAATTTAATATTCTGCACATTTTAAAAGTATTTTTGAATTATACAGGGTGCGTTCAAAAAGTAGGGTGTCACAAAGTTAGATTTTTTTAAATGGGACACTCTGTATTTGAATGGATGCTTGAATTCTACGTGTAATGTCATAATTTTTTCACTAGTGGTTTAATATACCAAAAAGTTTCAAGTTTTCAAGATAAATCGACTTGTAAGGAAAATTTAGCATTTGAGGGCACCTCTTTGTTGTGAAAATACGACCTAAGTTTTGGCCCCAAGCGATTCATAACTTGTACCCTGAGTAAATTAAATTAAAAAAACATATCCACTATGAAATATTTGACATCTCATTTACAGGGTGTTTTATTTCTAGGTCCAAAGTCTAGGAATGTCTGACTCACACATCTACTTAGATGTGTGAGGTAGTGCCTTCTCGGTCGAAGACGAGCTCCTCTACAACCTTCTTTGTTTAAGGCGGGGCACGGCCCAAAGGGTCACCCATCCAAGTAATAACCTTGTTTGCTTGAAAAGTCAATAAACCATAATAAAAATGGTGTCATATTTTCTCAAATATTATCCAAACAGTACCCGATAGTAAATAAATTATCTTTATAAATATGTAAAGTGAATAAGTAAAATCAAATTTGAATTAAAATTGTATCAGCCTTTAGCTCGGAAACATGTATGTTAACTTTTTCTTTTCCTAGGCCAAAAAATCATCTGAAAAATATTGTTGGGAGAGTTTTGCAACATTCTGTATAATATTACTTAATTGCAAAATTGTAATAAATTAAAAAAAAATGTGCTTGACTTTCTATTTTGCATATTCATTTTAGGTATTAAAATTTTAAAGTACTTTTGAATTTTTTACATGCTAAGATCCGTCAAAATGTATTTAAAGTTTGCTACATTCAGTGATTCTCAGGGGGTATTATAAACAAAAAATGGATACACTAGTGACTAAAAAGCTTTCATATTTTTATTTTTAATAATATTTTGATATTGTGTTATTGACTGTGTTTAGAAAAGTGTTATGTAAGTAACTAAGTTATAGAAAGTTTCGCCAAGTTTTGATTAGATCGGTGGCTTTGTTTGGAGAAATAGGAAATGTGAATAAAAAGGCAGGCAGTGAGAGACCCAAAGTTCGCACTGCTCAAAAAGTAGAAGAATTACTTGTTAATGAACACCCACAAACCCCTATTCGGCGTTTAAGCCAGCAAGTGAATGTATCCTACGGAACCTGCAATACATTCCTGAAATGTGACCTGCATAGGCATCTTTATATCTAAACTCAGTCCAAGAATTGTTACAAAACGACAAGCCGCACCGAATGCAAGTTTCAGAGTGGTTTAGGGGTAACTTGCAGAATAATGAAAACGTATTTGAACAAACCTGTTTTACGGACGTTGCATGGTTTTACCTCTCTGATTATGTAAATTCTCAACAAACGAGAATGTGGTGTTCTGAAAATCCACATTTCTTAATAGAAAGTTGGCGTGTGGGCGTTCATATCGAAAAGAAAGTTTATTGGACCGATTTTTTTTTGAAAAGACTCTCAATTCGGTGCGATTCCGTTATGAAATTTTAGAAAATTTTGTAAACACTTTAGACGATAAAGAGATGCGATAAGGCTACTTCCAGCAGGACGGCGCACCAATTCACGTAACTCTTGATAATTTAAAATTTTTGGAAGAATTATTCGAAGACCGAATCATTAGGCGTAATATGCCAGTTAGGTGGCCACCATGGTCCTGCGATCTCACGCCGTGCGACTTTTTTGTAAAGCCACACATTAAAAACTCGGTTTTCAAAACCTCTTATGAAAATGTAGAAGATCTACCTACGGGCTAGAATTACAAATAAATTTTAGGAAATTAAGAACTCCCTCCAAGTATTCACCAATGTTTTTTATGCTGTAAAAAGAAGAATGAGGAATAACCTTCCTCATCCGTTTTGAAAACGAGACGCGAACGCCGGCAAAAAATGGCTTCGAAATTTCTTCAAACGTCATCCCAATTTATCTTTGAGAAATGCTCAGGGAACTTCACAACCTGCAATAAAAGATTTTACGCCCGAAAATGTCAACTGTTTTGTGTGTCAGTTGTGTCAATTTTTTTGTACAACTGTTATTGATTTTCAGCTTGGGTTTACTTCTTTACTCCACTCACCGCCCCCTTTAGGCCACCGCCCGGGGCTGATAGACCCTTAGCCCCCCCCCCCCCTTGAGCCGGCACTGCTCTAGGGAGAAAAACGTCGTCTAGTTGCTCTCCAGACTTTCCGAGCGTCAACCGACGCTTCTCTTCGCTTCTCGCCGCCTCAGTGTGCGGGCTTCCATTTGATTGTATGTAACGTTCTTGGGTGGATAAAATTCTCTTCTCTTCGCTTCGCGACGCTTCGTCTAAGTGGGCGCGCACCTCCGAGGCGGCGCGACAAACGTCGTCTAGTTGCTCTCCAGACTTTCCGAGCGTCAACCGACGCTTCTCTTCGCTTCTCGCCGCCTCAGTGTGCGGGCTTCCATTTGATTGTATGTAAGGTTCTTGGATGGATAAAGTTCTCTTCGCTTCGCGACGCTTCGCCTAAGTGAGCGTGCACCTTAAGAAGGTTTAAGATTTAGTACTGGTTTAAATTAAATTTCTTATAGTTGATCAGTTATGTTTTGACAGGTTTTTGTCCTGTCATTAAAATAAGTCGTCATCAAGAGGTTATGAATTATTCTGATATTTCAGCGATTTGCTTAGTTTCCAAATATTTTTGATCTTGGAACGGGTTGTTAGAATGAATTTGGTTCTATTATTTTCGAAAGGGCGACCTAAAATTCCCCTTTTCTTCATAAATTTGCGAAAAACCTCCGAAATAAATTCATAGTATAAAACTTTTCCACAAGCTCGCGTAGCTTTGCGACGACGTCCAATGGAGTAAGACAAACGTGAGTCCAGATACAGCTGGAAATAAGGCCAAAAAAGGGGCAAATCCGAGCCAGGCCGGCACGACACGACTGCAGTCCCGTCATTAAGTCCCAAATCCGATATTAAAGCGCTTTGCGACTCCGCCGGTTTCATATTTATGGCCAGGACGAAAGAGCATTACAAAAATGTGTGTTGGATGGCGGCCAAAGCAGCATTGTCTGTTCTCTACGTATGTGTCGACTGAAGAAAAAAAACGTAGGTCGTTCGAAAAGTTCTGAGTACGCGGAATTCGAAATAACGTATCAGCTCTAGTTAAAAATATTATGGATTTTCAAGTTTTTGAAACTATTTTATTTCGTGTAAATACACTTTTCATTCGGATTTATGCTAATCAGTGATGACATGATAATTGTAACATTACTGAAAATGTTCTTTGTGTGTTACATTTTACTAGTTATTAAACTATCTATTCACAGAAATGGCCTACCACGTCCCATTTTCGAGTACCTGTTTGTCCTTTATATCATGGAAGTACTTAATTAGTTATACCTGACTTTACTCAATCTAGGATTTACGAGTCTTTAAGGACAGTGTTCTGTTTCTTTACGGTTTAGTTTGATTCTGTCTTCCGTACAGTCAAAAGGAAACTTTTAAATGATCCCCTTTATAAAGAAAAATTACATGATAAAAAATTGGCAGCTTGGAACTGTTTTGTGAATGTAGTGAAGGGATTTCTGGGTAACAAGAAAAATGAGAGATATAAAACCCTAATAGATGAACTCTCAAAAGCCAATGAATTGCTAGGATGTCCTTAAAAATTCATTTTTTGCACTTGCTTTTGGATTTTTTGTGGTGCAATAAGTGACGAACAAAGAGAGAGATTGTACCAGGACGTCTGGACAATGGAATCACGATACCGGAGGTGTTGGGACCCATCCATGATGGGCGACTACTGCTGGATTTTACAAAAGGGAAGATTTTACTGAACACAAGAGAAGAAAGTGAAATATTTCGTCACTGTACGGCACCTTTATATATCATTTTATATTGTTTATTGCATATGGTCCTTAATTACACGTCTTGACTTATATTTAATCTGCGATATAAATGTATTTTTTAATCATTATGCATTACATTTTCTTCTTTGCGTAAACGAACATCCATCACATCGAAACACCTTTAAAAATTCGCTTAGGAGGGCTCATCAAGTAACCATTTCTAACAAGTTACGAAAAGCCGATTTAAAGCGGTACGAAAACCTGTTTTAACTTAAAGTCATTAAACTCTGCGATTAAACTTTGCTCGTTGTTGTATTTGGGATAGCAACTTCAACACTGGAGATCTGTACTTCTCATAGACGAATCAAGATTTTGTCTAACCCGTTGTGATAGCCGGGTACGTGTGTATAGACGTCCCAATGAACGCTACCCACTGCTACTGTATTCAGTATTCAGTATTCAGATTTAGAAATCGGAAATCGGTAATGCTCTGGGGTGGAATAAGTTTGGAGGAGTACCTAAATGGGTCTTGTAGTCTTACAGCTGCAAAGTACTAAAGGGTGTCCAAATCTGACCTTCCGATATAACAACAATGAAATGAAGTCTACTTGTCAGGGGTACATATAGAAATACGTAAAATTGAGAATAAGTTCTCTAAACCACCTGAAAATTCCTTATACTATAAGGATTTGAACAAATCATGGTAAAACAGCTATTCTCCGGGCTATATGCCCCTACGAGCGCTGGATTACAGACCAAACAGACCAAAACCGGTAGGCAGGTACGACATCCTAACTAAAGAAAAAGCTTCCTCCTTCCTGGTAGTTTCTTGCAGTCAAACGAAGTATTTTGTTGTCTAACAGTGTTAGTCAAAATACGGCAAATTTTGGTCTGTAATCCAGCGCTCGTAGGGGCATATAGCCCGGAGAATAGCTGTTTTACCATGATTTGTTCAAATCCTTATAGTATAAGGAATTTTCAGGTGGTTTAGAGAACTTATTCTCAATTTTACGTATTTCTATATGTACCCCTGACAAGTAGACTTCATTTCATTGTTGTAATATTTTACCTCACGGTAAATTCTACTCCAACTGCTTGAAACTGCTAATGGATGGCGCTGCCTGTTTTATACTGCTTATGCAGTGTGACATGGCTAGCTTAAAGAGTATGCTTTTTCGGAGGGTAGGTATGTTCGTTTATCCTGTACTGATGAGAACTAAAGAGTTCGAAACCGGTATGCAGGTACGACATCCTAACTAAAGAAAAAAGCTTCCTCCTTCCTGGTAGTTTCTTGCAGTCAAACCAAGTATTTTGTTGTCTAACAGTGTTAGTCAAAATACGGCAAATTTTGGTCTGTAATCCAGCGCTCGTAGGGGCATAAATATAGCCCGGAGAATAGCTGTTTTACCATGATTTGTTCAAATCCTTATAGTATAAGGAATTTTCAGGTGGTTTAGAGAACTTATTCTCAATTTTACGTACTTCCGATATAAATTGGCCGCCATTTATAACCATCTTTATTGAATGCTGTACTATGTCAAGTAAAAACTTTGCCATTATTTGTGGCTTGGATATCAAGAAACGATTTTCCATTCAAGAACGCATATTTATTGTAAAAACGTGTTACCAATTACCGCTGTACAGGGATGTGTTTCCCTAATTTTTTTGTACAGTGTATATGTTATGTAACAGATTTATTTTGTATTAACCAATATGTTGCTTGTAATAAGTGTAAATTGTTTTTCTGTATGTGCGTAAGCTGGTATTGTAAATTTATTTTATTCAAAATATTTGTAACATAATTTATAAGAAATAATTATTCAGCATTAAGTGCAAAGTTTAAAAATTACTTGGGTGTAAATCTATAAGCAGGTTTTAATCATTTCTAAGTTATTAACTACAAAAAATATTTTAAAAAAAGTTTTTTTTATTTTTGCTTTAAAAAATATTTATTAAAAAATTATATATGCCAGTACTTTTACAAGGTTAAGGAAACACCAAACATCGGAATAAGCAACAAATTATTCTTTATAAAAAATTGGGGTGAGCAGGGGTTTACTGGTATAATTACATATTATGTACTTAAGATCTAGTAAAAACAGTTGTATAAAATTTGCTATTTTTCTATACAGCGTGTTCGAAAAATTCATTAGGAAACTTATAGTCGTGATTCTATATGGAAAAATAATTGTAGTAATTCCATAAAAGAAATTTGGAAATCCAAACATTTTCCGAGTTCTAGCCGTGTAAAGTCTTTTAAATCCTTTTTTTGTCAAACTTTATTTAATTTTAAATATTAAATTAAAATGTTGCTCACAAACTAAGTTTAGTGGACTCTATAATCCTGAGGTAAAAGAATTTGAATTTTTTTGTACAGGTCGGCCACATATCCGCACTTTATTTCGACATAGGGCAATTTTAATAAGTATTTGACCACCTAATTTTTGAAGGCGGACCAACTGACCAGCCATTTGGTTGGTCAACTTATCAAGGCACAATTATTATGGCTACATTATTTGTTATTCTTGCAATATCTGCCAGAAAAAAAGGTATGATAACAATAAGTTTTGAATTTAAGGTAAACTGTCCGCTAGCGGCAGAGCAGTGAAGTTCTGTTACCTCAGAAATATAACGTCTACTAAACTTAGTTTATATGCAAAATTCAAGTCAAGATTAAATCCGGTATGACAGAAAAAGAATATAAAAATTAAACTTAGCACAGTCATAACCCGGAAAATATTGAGATTTCCAAATTTCCTTCATGGAAATATTACACTTAATTTTTCATATAGAATTAATTTCATAAGTTTTCTAGTGCATTTTCCGAATATCCTGCAGAAATACCTTGGAAAGCTAAACTTTAATTTATTTGGAAAAAATATATAGAGTTATTATATTTTATACAACTGTGATAATGTAAAATGTGCGTCTCAAATCAAGTCCACTTGATTTTTTATACAGTAAAACAATGCATGGTATCCATAAATAAATTATTTGAAAATTATCTTATGTCGATAGATAGATTGTTGGAAGATCAATGAAAAATCTTTTTTTTTGCGTATAACCAGTAAGGACATAACTTAAGACGTACACTGTATTAGAAAATATACACGATATTATACAAGGGTAATCAAAATAAGCCAGGCAGGATCGGTTAAAACGACATGCCCACATGCAGGATCACACAGCTCTTCCATTTTCTTTTGTTTCTAAGAAATTTATTTTTAAAACAATTACTGAAAAATGTTTTGTTTTAGTGTTATAAGAAATCTGATACTTCCTATATACAGGCTGGTCCAAAAGTTATGGTACACAGAGCAACAGCAGATGCCTTATGTCAAAATAATGCAAACCAAGGTACAGGGTGTCAAAATTTTAATTTTATTTTCGATTTTTTTTTATAAACAATTGCTCAAAATGGTCACCATTGACCTCAATACACTTCTCTGTACGCTTTACTACAGACTGTCGGATTTTAAACAAAAGATCCCAATCATTTCTGAGCAGATCAACAGCAGTTATAATTTTTTGATCTCATTGTAGTTGTTTATACCCAATCAAAACTGTCATAAACAATGGATTACAAAAGACTCCAAATACATGGAAATAAATCTGGACTTCGCGCCGGCCAAGACAAGGGGCTACCACGGCCTATCCATCGTTCCGGAAACTGTTTATTAAGATAGTTTCGCACTTTTTTGTGTGCGATTAAGTGGTATTAAACTAATTATTAAATAAGAAAGTTTCTTTAAAATAAAATTAGTATTCCCGCATGATTGGGTCTTTTTATTAAAAAACGTTATGCCATTTAAAAGAAGTGCGGTATGCCTAGTATGGACGAAACTGAATTCCTTGCCAACAAAAAAATTGAAACCAAAATAAAAGTTTTGACACCCTGTATCTTGGCTATTATCAGAGACTATAAAGAATATAGACAAATTCTCAAATACACCGCTATGGGACCAAAAGCTGGTTTCCCTTGAGACATTTGAGTGGGTTTACTAGGTTAGGAATTTGTTGGTTCACCATTATATTTATATGTATATATGTAATGGTGGACAAACAAATTCCTTAGCTATAAACCAGTAAACCCCCAAAATATCTCATCAAGGGAGACCCGCTTTCTGGTCCATTTTTAATACACGCCAGTGTTCGTCTATGTATTATTTAGTCTCTTTGGAATTAGGCCAGTTTCAATAAATCGAATTATTTTGGCATAAGAAACCTGATGTTGCTTTGTGTACCATTACTTTTGGACCACCCCGCATATAAAAACTCACTACATAAAACTTAACTAAAATTTGGATAAATATTAATGGAAGAATCATGCATCATCTTATCTGGGTTCTCAACAGCAAGTATATCAAAAAAGGGAATAATAATGAATAATATAAAAAGAGAATACAAAACGGCGGCTGTCCCAGTGTCGCTCCGCACCTGCCGACGATATTTACCCAACCATTTACCTGCCGTGCCCATATTCAAGATGGAGATCTCACCGAAGTAGCTCCCTGCCTTGAGGGTGGCCAGTACCGTGCGGCCGTTGTCCGCCACCACTTGGAGGCGACCCCTGTTCACTATGTACATTTCTTTACCCACTTCCCCTGTAATAAAAAAGATAACACTTAGAGTATATTATTTTATGGTTATCTAGTACATTACAGATAAACACAATTTGCGCCTCACGAAATCTACCGCCTGCAAAAATGTACAATTTGCGCCTCGGGTTATAAAACACTAATCTTACTCTTCTCTTAAATTTTTTATTTAAACATTATCCATATTGCAAGATCTGTTATAAATTTTATAATAATATGATATACAGTGAGGTGGTAAAGTACTGCATCAATTAAATAAATCATTCTTAGTGTTCCGTAAAACGGAATACTTATGGAACTACTTCGGTGTCCGTTTAAATGTCTGGCAAAGGCGATTTTCTCTGATGTGTTGTAAAATATATGGATATTATTGTGCATACCGCTTTTGTTCATCCAAAACCGGCCTAGGATTAAGTTTATTTACTTTTCCAAAGGAGTACGAACGGTGAATATAATGATAATTAATTAATTATAATATGTATAATAATAATATGGGTAATAGATTGGAATTGTTTAGCCTTTAAGTAGTTATTACGAATTTTTTAACCTATATTAAGTATGTCCAATATTCATAATTTTTTAGGATATACATATAAACAGACTTCATAAAAAAAGGTGGAGCAAAAAAATTTTTTTCAGTGACTTCTTAAGTTACATATTATTATATAGCTTGAATATTCTTAGTCAGCTCAAATAAAAATAAATTAGTATATTCTTTAATAAGTATTTAATCTTTTTGTGTAAATACAACGCATGAATAAATCTCGGGACAAATTGGAATATTTTTTTAGACTTTATCGAAAAAACGTATCCTATATAAAAAGTTTTGCTTCATTTCTAGATTAGGCAAAATTTTTTATGTAAAATAGGTCTTTTCGATTAAGCTTAAAATAAAAAAGGTTCCCCTTTGGCAAGAGAATCCACGCACCACACACTGTTTATTATAATAAACCAAGACCGTTATTTTATTTCTTATAATTCTTATAAAGAAGCTTATCGCATTAAGCATTCTTTATAAAAAAATGTTCTTCACTAAAACCCAATATTTCTGGACTAAAACGTAATTGAATAGTTTAGGCACTATCTTTTTTTCGAAGAATAAAAATTTTTGTTCTTTTACAACGGCTTTTATTTCTTTAGCCAACAAAAAAGATTTCAGGGTGGGTTAACTTTTTTTTAAAACCCCAGGAACTACATTTTTTTTATAGTCCCTGAGGAAGTAAATATGACACTTTAGTCATTGTCAAAAATGATTAAAAAAGTCATTTTAGTTTTCAAAGTGCAAAAAATTATTTAACGAGTTAATGGAATTTTAAAACTTCGATATCTGTCGCAGCTTTTGCCCGATATCAGCATACCTAGTCAGGTTATATTTTTAAGTACCTAATAGTGCTCTATAATATGCTATATATAATGTATATTCTGATTATATTTTTACCCACGAATGAAACGAAAATCAAACAAATCTGTAAACGCGATAGAAATTAAAAAATTGAAGTATTTCTTTAATATAACGTATATTCTACCTCAATAATATTCATAAATCCCAAGACTAACAAATTAACAATATAAACACTTTTCCTAAAAAAGTTTTGATATTATGACAAATAAATCACAGTATAACATTTGCATGTACACTATAACAGTGATTTAATATATTTGCCAAGCTAGTTCGCTCAGTGTAGAAAACAAGCAGGTTTTCTCTGCGTTTTAGTTGTGTATGGCTAATATTCGTTCTGTGAAAACGGACCAGTCGATATCAAAGGGACCGACAGGTATTGTCTTCGCTACTCGTTGGTTTGGTGTCGTCTGGTAAAGGCTCAAAATGTATGTTAAAAATTTTAAACATTTCTTGGTGACCCCTCAGATTCAGGTAAATGAGGCGCAAATTGTATCGCCCCCAACATTACATAATCTAAGTTATAAACTAATCCTAAAAAATTCAGTGATACTAACTGAGCTCTGCAGTTTCCTTTATTTTTTAAAGAATCTGTGCATTTAATAGTTACCAGTACAAAAATAAGTACGCTTCCGCCAAGTTTAAATCGAGGCACGTGTTTCTGTCATTGTTATTATTACCGTGCGGGCTTGCAGTAACAGCAGGCAAACCGAGCGAAAGATGTTTCCTTATTTGGTCTAATTAAAATGTAAATTGAGTCGCATTATGCCCGAGTCCGCACTCGAGAAATTTCATGAAAATTCCTGTCTCCGATATGTTTAAAGAAGATATATTTTAAAGGCGATGTCGTGCTGTTACCGGAATAGTTTTCCTATTAAGTCTTTAGGGTGCATTAGGTTGGCTTTTTTAGCTCCTTGACGCAAAAGAAAATGGAAAATTTGGGTAGAGTATCGCGCTTTAAGGATTTCGGGTATTTCTGGCCAAATCCTACATTCGTTGAAAATTAAAATCGCGTTTTTAAATAAACAAATCAATGGAAAAGATGAAAATAATAGAGAATAGTAATTTCTAGCAGGTTTAAACAATTTTGTTATGTTAGTTATATCCAAAATTTAAGCAAAATTGCTCAGGTTTACTCAAGTCGTCGAGAAAACGTAAATTTTAATTTTTTTTGTGGTCAGTTAACGTTCATACACAACGATACATTATTAATTTAAAATGTATGAATAGTCCTTAGATCCGTTTATGAGAAAACTTATTTTCTATTCTTTTTTAGTACATTATTCTCCACGTTTTGAAAACTTCTTTAGTTTGTTGTTCTAGTCAGCAGAACGAGAAAGACCTCAAGAAACACCACCAGGTCATTGTAAGGTTTATCGTAATATGTTGGTTTATGATTCACATTGCTTCTTGTTCATCATTACTTTTGAATAAACGATAGGCATTTGTTCTTATAGTGTTTTCTTTAAACAAGTATTAAAGTCTTATCCTGATTTGGTAATAGGCAGAAAGTAAAAAGGCCTGAGATTAAGTAACTTCATTTTTTTACTTGAGACAGCCCACACAGCCTTAAACTGGACATCTAAAAAGGAGGGAAATTCCGTTTATTCGGCGAAATCTAACAAATGATAGCCGTCGCTTAATCGTAGACTGTGTTTTTTTTTGCTTTACACTTACGACATTTTCTAATTTTTCTCATGGCGTTATGGGCATGTATTATTACAAGTAAAGAGATCAAAGTAAAATTTCTCAAAATTTATCCTGCTAGAAAAAATTTCCCCAAATATTTTCCCACCTATTTTTTTATTTCCCCAAATTGTTCCAACGAGTGATTTTGCTCCAAAAATTGCGAAAAAATCCCCCAATCTGTCAAGCCTGCGCAAGACACTAACTTCTGAATTTCGATTAGAAGTCCTAAATTGAAATCAGGATACGGCGAGCTAAAGATGGGTCGTTAATTTTAATGACAGCAATGAGCGCGCGCGGAGAACAAAACGTCTTAATGGGAAAGTCGAGATGCATGTGGGAAGTTTGAACGCGTTGAAATTCGTAAAAGGAATGCGCCCTTTTAGTGCTTAGCATTTTATATTAAAGGGGATGTGTTAAAACAAAGCATAGGGAAGTATGCCGTGGCAATTACCTAGGTATCTTTTAATTAAGTATAGGGAATGTGAAGGAAATATTTTTAAGTGGTTTAAGATGGTAAAGACTGCTAATTAGAATTATGTAACGCATTTTGAGGAGTTTATTATTGAGGAAAACATGTAACATGTCTCTTAATGCAGAAAAGTTTCCTGAATATGATTGTGAGGGGGCCAATGTACGGAAAACGTAGTAAAATAAAGGCTGACAAGCGATGAGCGAGAGAAGGGAGTTTTCTTGTGAGGACTGGGTCATTGATAAGTCGAACAATCTCTTGGATCAAATTCAGAACGTTAAGTAATGAAGGTAGTGCTTCTCCCCACATGTGGAAACAGTATTCTAGGGTAGGTCTTATTTGGAAAACATAGAAAGTATGTAAGTTGGAAGGGGAGAAGTATTTTCTGGCTCGTAAGAGGAAATCAAACTTTATAGCTGATGATGTAACTATTGAAAGTTGTGATTATGTTCAAAAGCGATGCCAGCAAGATCGAACGCTTCATTGTCATGTAGCATGTAGGGTTTATGTAGGGAGAGGCACTCGCAATGATAAGAGAAGCATGTTGATGGGACGGATTTTATTTCGATTTTGATTTGTCCATAGCGAAAATCGTGCAGCGTATATTCAGTAATAATAATAATAATAATAATAAAGATGTTTATTTATGTCAATAAATCAATTAAAAATATAAATGGAAAATTGATAAAAGTGAAAAAGAAATCCAAAAAAAAACTAAAATGACAGTAGTATACTAGTTGGCATAAATAGGTAGGATTTTGATTTATAAAAAATCATTCTTCCAATCCTACCCCTACCAAATAATTTTTGATATAATTTTTGAAAGTTATATAGCTTATGCCCCTTAGACTAGAAGGAATATTATTATAAATTACCGAAGAGGTGTATTTAAACGAAGACTTACATTTTTCAGTATGATGTTTAGGTATTTCTATTGCGTTCTGATTTGTAGTATTAACATTATGAATATTATTCCTGAATTCAATTTTTTCAAATAAATATCTTGGTTTCTGAGTTAAAATTATTTTATATATAAAACAGGATATGTGTATTTCGCGTCTTTTTTCTAATTTAATTAAATTATGTTTGTCAAAAGTAGGTGATAAGTGATCATATTTTTTTAGCCCTATTGAAAAACGAACACAGTTATTTTGAATAATTTGTAATTTCTGTTTATCTTGGTTACTGATATTTTTGTGATAAATGATATCACAGTAATCTAATCGACTTAGAATAATTGAATCAACCAGTCTAAGTTTAGTATCGGTATTTCAGTAGTCCTTAAAGTTATATAAAAATCTTAGTTTGTAGTATGCTAATTATATTTTTTATATGTTCATTAAAATTAAGGTACTGATCAAAAATTACTCCAAGATTGTTAAGAACAATTTTGAAATCAGAATTAATTTTTATTTTAGTGATTAGTGTTTTAGGACCAGTTAAAATTAAGTTGGCTTTATTTTCATTTATTTTTAATCGGTGATCAGTTATAGTTTTTGAAACATTTAAAACATCCTTATTGATTAAGGAAATACTATTTTTCAAATCTGTGTACTTGATTGAGTGGTCTATTTGAGTATCATCTGCAAAAGCTAAAAGATTGCCGTGTTTAATAGATAAATGAAAATCAAAATCGTATATGATAAACAATAAAGGGCTTAATACTGGTCCTTGTGGAACACCTCTAGAAATAGGCAGTGAATTTGAAATGTCACAAATGTATTCGTTTGCAATTTTTGTCACATGTTTTCTGTCAGATAAATATTGTTTGAACCACTGACAAGTTTTTTGACTAAAACCTATATATTCAAGCTTTGCTAATAACATTTCATGATTTAGAGAATCGAAGGCTTTAGCCAAATCGAGAAAGACTATATTAGTAACAAAACCTGAATCCCAATTTTCTAAAATATCATCTTTAAGTTTACAGAGTAAAGTAGAAGTACTAAAATTTCCCCTAAAACCTGATTGGAACTACTATTTTATCATAAGAATAAAAAATAATCCATAGCACGTCTCTGATGTCCACCTTGCAAAATTGCGATCTCTGTCAGTAGGATGCACTTTACCGTCAGTATATCAGTAAAAGAAAAGAAGGAGAAATGGGGTTGGAAAGGAATGAAATATTTCAAATATAGTATATTTTAACAAGAGTGGAGTAAAATTTACAGCTGAAAATAAATTTCGTGCCAAATTAAAAATACACTTTTTCGTAGTATTTAATCATAATTACCAAAAAAAGCTGCAGACTTTCAACAAGGCACTCCATTGTTGCCGAGAGTAATAATTGCAGAGCAACTTTTCCATTGGACCAACCGAATTCCCACAATTTAGTTAAAGAGCTTTAATTAAATTGATAATAGAGCTATAGGGTAAAATTAACAACTTGAATATTAGTGAGTTAATTATCTAAAGCTTAACTCTGCGGAATTGATGGAATTATTTGGAACAGTTATTAGTTCGATCATAGTTTCATATTCAAAAACTTTATTTAGTTTGACTGAATAATTACTGTTCTAGAAGTAATCGAAAAGTATCATTGCTTAGTTGTTTTTTGTTTGTTTAGTTAAAGCAAGTAAGGTTTTTTTTATTAAGGAATGGAACTTTTGGACTTAGGAGAATGGATACTTTCGGTAAAAGTGGCGTCATTTTGAGATGGCGACATGTGAATATAATAGTATATTGCGATACATAGTGTCTTTTACTGATCAAGAAAATTTGTACCAAAACAAGGCCAGCAGTGCCGAGGTTTGTAAATTTTCGAGGTCGGTGAGCACTTTTTGACTATGTATTGTAATTGTAGGAAAGTATAAATTAAGTGAACATGTTGACACTGAAATCGCGAAGGGATAGAGAGCCGGTTGTTCACAGCTACCATATTCAAATCCAATAAAACTGCAACTTACCGGAAATACTAGATTTTTTAATGGAACACGTCCAGCTGTGAATCGTCGAGGGATTTTGTTTCAACGGAACATAAAAATTGTTGCTAGAATGCTCTCAGATGGAACTGAGACCGGAAAGAGCGATTAATCAAAGATGCTATATATCAGCGGGAAGCACCTGTGTTAATGCTTGTAAGTTCATACTCGTCGAAAAACTTTTTGTGTCAGTAAAAAACAGAACAAGAGTGGAATGCACTCTTAGTTATTTGTAATTAATGAGAAACGCTTACTGGCATATTTTGTAATGAAAAAAAGTTTAAAATCGTCCGCATTAAAAATATCGAAAATTCTCAGAGAAATAATGTTCCAGATATAGCATTCAATTCTTTGTACAAATTGTACAGGGATATCCAAATAAAAGTGAACAGGCCTTATAACTTTAATATTTTTAAAGATGGAAAAAATGTTAAATATGAAAATTATGGGGATTTTTATGGATCATTCATGTATCTTATCAGCAAAACAATTGAGCATCGAATAAAAAAATATAGTACAAAACATCGATTTTCTCAATTATTTTAAATTGTATGGTATGATTTTTATCTAATTTTTGGGATTCCAGGAGAAGTTCTAGACTTTGAATAACATACCCTATGCGGGTTTTCAGTTCAATCGTTTTTGTGTTAATTTTTGGGTCATTTTAGCGTAAAAAATACATTTATTTTGAAACAATTAGGGACAATTTAAGTAGGATTTCCATGGAAACAAGGTTTCTTTAAAGACATTAAGCTACATGATGGGTCTTTTTGATATAATAACAGCTGTACTAAAATTTTTCAAAATTTCCTAGTAAATCTAACTTTTACTTTTAAAACCTTTATACTTAGTTTTCCCAAACAAAAAATGAAAAAAAGTTAAAAGTAAAAAAAAAAAATTTGAAACACCCTGAACATGAAATTGTTTAAAAATTTGTTAGCAACCTTAACTTTTATCTAAAAAAAAGCTCTGGTTAAATTTTCTAAAAAATGGACAATAAAGATAGTTTATTCTTAAGCCCTAATTAAATTTTAGACTTTCTCTCGTAGATGGTAAAGATTTTTTGAAATCTTTTTGGTGATATTTTAGTTTGGAAACATTCTAAAGATTTCCCGGAAAAAAGTTTTACCAGGTCAAATAATTAAAAAAAATCCATATGGTGAGAATTTTATGAGACAAGCGTATTTGTTCTGCTATTGCTGCAGCTTCACCACAGCACTGGCACCTGTTTTGGCCATTTTAAATAGTGCCGCAAGGGACAGTGTTCAGTAAGTCTTAAGTCTTTGAGCTGGAGTGTGCCTCCAGTAGGATTTCAGTTGGTCGTTTTTCCATTTGTAAACTTCCTCTAAAATGTTGCTTTTTGTCACTTTAAAGCAGGGTTCAGGTCCGCAAAAGGTAACTTTGGCACCTCCTTTCGTGAGAATGTCAGCTGATTTATTGCCTATTATCCCTAATTTGTTAGAAGTTGTAGTTAAAAGTATGTCCTATCTATGTTGTTCTTCTCCTCAACCTCAACAGTTATTTTATAAACAAAAATTGATTTAATATTGACAAAATAACAAGCTTTTCCGCCTTATAAACTATTTCATCTTTCCTTAATTACTTTTTTTTAATACATTAGGTAGTGCGTTCTTAAGGAGTTAGCTTCACTATTCTTTTAAAGCTAATACCTATTAAAGTATTAAGTAGGAAGCTGCAAGCTGTATTTTCCGGAGTATGAAATTTTCCGAAACTCGATTACTGCCAGAAGCTCGCATCGGAACGATTCCGTTGCAGATCTTAATAGATAGCTGCAAGTTTTGCATGTTTAAAATCAGATGCCTTGAGTTTATTATAAAACACATGATTTTAGCTTTACTGCACATTGCGGAACTTCAGTTTTTTATATTCCTTAAGCTTAGGGTTACCAGACGTCCGGATTTGCCTGGACATGTTCGGGTTTTTACTACGTGCGGGTTCGTCTGGGCGGATTTTGCATAAGCGTCCGGATATTAAAAATAACAAAAAAAACTTGACAGATTATTAAAACCACTTCTTAAAAAACTAAAAATGAACGAGTTTAAAAAATGTCGATTGTTATAATTGGAAACATGATGTAATGCCTTCATTATTATAGTTAATTGCGAAAGGATTCGAAGTAGTCCAGTCTAAATTTTTTGAACAGGTTTTTTTTTATCTAAGACATCCCACGTAGACTTCAAGCCTAAGTACTAACGTACCGTGGGCGTCTGAAGAGAAGGGAAATGAAGTCTATTGACACGGCATTTGAAGGATTGGAGGTTGGGACGGGAAGGGAAAACATCTGCAGGCAATTTGTTCCATAATCTGGAGACCCTAGGTATGAATGAGCGAGAGAAGTGCAGACCACTTCTCTCGCTCATTCATACCTAGGGTTTCATATCTAGGCTTTTGTAGCTGGACAGTAAAGGGATGCATACGTAACGCGCCTCTTATTGTTCTGTTAGGAACAGTCAAGGGGGGAATAATGCCGGCTAGTTCTTCAGAGCAAAATCCGTGGAAGTAGCGGTAGAAAATGATAAATCCCCAACAGCGCCTGGTGAGCGAGAGAAGGGAGTTCTCTCGTGAGGGATGGGTCATTGATAAGTCGAATGGCTCTCTCTTGGATATAATCAAGGAGGTTAAGTGTCGAAGGTGACGCCGCTACCCAGACGTGAGAGCAGTACTCTAGGTAGGTCTTATTTGAGAAACATAGAGAGTGAATAAGTTGGAAGGGGAGAAGTATTTTCTGGCTCGAAAGAGAAAACCAAGTTTTTTGGCTGCCGATGTGACTACTGAAGTAATGTGTTTGTGCCAGCTGAGATCAAGTTCAAAAGCGACGCCAACAAGATCGAATGTTTCATTGTTTTGTAGGGCTTGGCCATTCATGTGGATGGCGTAAGCGTTGCCAGATTTTTTGCGTGACACGGAGCAAGACTGAGTTTTGGAGGCGTTGAACGGTTTGTAATTTAACAAAATATATCAGGACTTCCTTAAACGATTTATACAATAATAAAATTAGACGCATAGTCCTTATTGTGAAAAATTACATACATAATTACTTTTTAACAAAGTCGTTTAATTGTGACTATGTTGCGACATAACCCTTAGTTGTAATTTAACAGAGCACAAATCACGAAAGCACATAATTTAATCATCAGCTAAACCAGCCTGGTAAATGAGCAGATGGACCAGCCCGCTTTATTATATTAATCCCAAACCGGGAAATTAACATTACAGAAACAATAAACTAACCAATCTAAGTTGTTTAATTATTTCCATTAGGTACATGCTTGATAAACGTTATTACAACAGCTTTTAATTTGTAGCAATCTACATAGTTGCTTAATCCGAAATTAAATGGAAAAGCTAATAAGCTTAAAGAATGTATACAGTATGTCCACGGTTGGGGTTTAGAAGAGAACACATGGACCAAATTTTGCACATGTAAAAATGTCGCTCCTAATAAAAGTTGTTGCTTGTAAAATAAATAAGATTCACGTTATAAAATTTTTTATAAAGGGAGCATAACAAATGAGAAAACGTTATTTTACGTAACAGTTACAGTTAGTGTTTATCATTTTGTACCAAAAGAACAAATGTGAAATATGTTTTAAATTAAACCCCTACGCCGAAGTACAAGATTTCATTAAACGATTTAAACATTAAAAGTAATGAGTTTTATTACATTATTTTTTTAAAGTCCCAACTATTCTCTCTCTCGCATTTAACCAGAGTACTAGTTTCTACATATTAAACAATAATGACACCTCTGGACATTTGTGTCAACGACTAATAAATAAAGCAATTATTTAATTCAAAATAATTCTCATCACAATGCTACCTACTGAACTATGGATTTTTATAGTCCAGTATTATGGGGATGGTCAAGTATCATTCGGCTACATCATAAAACAGTTTAGCGATAAATTTGTAGGAATCCCAATGCACAATAAAAGAGTTCCAAAGAACTGGTTCGGGTTGAATTTCAAAAAGAAGTAGAAAAATGACCAAAATGACACTGCCGCAGTTTTAGTTATAGAAACTTCTGTGATGTCCCTTGAAAATCGTGCTAAACATCTTCTAGAAGTTGTGAGACAAGACATATTCAGATGATCTTAAACGAAAATAAATTATTTCCGTTGAAACCCCACTTTAATCAAATATTGGAAAAAGGAAATGAAGCGAAAACACCAGATTTTTGTTTATGGGTGGGAGGCCAAATTTTGAGTGGAAATATAAATTTATTATGTTTTCTGATGAATATCCATTTTCTGCTAATGGAATCATAGCATCACCGCATGTCAGGTACTGACATACAGAAACCCCCGAATTTAGAGTAATGAGGCGAAGACAATATTTTACAAAAGTAAACGTGTGGTGAACGATATCTGTCCATGGCAATAGGCCCATATTTTTTACTCAATGTAAACGGTATACTTATTAGTTATAATTATTTGCAATAATTATTTGGAATAATTATTTGTAATAAATGTATGAATTTCCCAGGCTTTTCGTTCAATATCCCAGGAAGGAATCAGAAATTCCTTCAGATATCTCAGGAAGCAGTTAGAAAAACGCGTTTAATATGGGGGTGGAGTTTTTGAATTTTGATATCTTTATTGTATTGCTTAGTTTGTGCCATATTGTTTTGTTTAATTAAATATTTGTATTATTTAAAAATTGCACTTGAATTTTGTATTTAAATAATTGATTTATTTATAAAGACATTGACAGACATGTCCATAGGTACCATTATTTTTTTATATGTAGAAAGTAGTACTCTGGGTAGCTGTGTAATGCCGGGTCCAGACACTGGAGCCAATTTTGGGGCCAATGTTGGCTCATATTCGTCATTTTGTTCCAGTTATGTCCGCGTGGAGCCAACGTCAACACGTCGAATATAAAAGTTTCTAACCATAAGGTTCCATAAAACTGGCTCTGCTTGATAGAGTTCCAAAAACTCAAGTACTTTTTCATTATACTACACCACCTGAGACGACATTATTTAGGTTCAACATTCACACACTCATCCTACAAAGTCTGGAGATAAAGATTTACTGACGAAACGTTTAAATTCCCAAAGTGTGGCCGGCAACACGATTATTGGCGCCAATTCCTTTAATGTGGCGTCGAAAACCCACACAAGACGGATAACCTCCAACTTTGGTGCCACTGTTGGCCCAAACTCTTGTGCCGCTCCACACATTGGACGAACGTTATTTGCGCCAAAGTTAGTCCCAGAGTGTGTGGAACCAGCAAGTTGTTGGGAAAATAATGTGATAAAACTCTGTGGCAAAACGAGTGCATGTATTGAAATATTAGGGATAACTTTTGAGCCTAACATATATTTTAAGAAAGGCCATAAATTTAAGGGCAAAAGGCTTACGTTAAAATCATTTTGGGTCTAGCTCACATTTTAATTTACGAGGGCCACATGTTTGCTTCAGATTCTTTTAGAGATATTAGTTAAAACCTCGTTCCCAAGAACATTACCCATAAGTTTGTCATCCTACATACCATAAAGCTAAAAAGGGCAGAAGGCTGAGCTTGGGAACAAAGAACGAGCATAAAAAAGCATAAAATTTACGCGAGCGACAGTAATAACAGTACCTACTTTTATTTCTGTACGAGTTAGAAAAAGACAGATGTTATTAACGACCAGTGTCGTACCTAGAAACTTTTTGGCGGTTTACTAATTATCGCGAGATAACGAATATTTTTCTTTCTAGAAAAAAATGGAATGACAATACAGGTATAAGTAACTGCCAGATTTAAAGATTCAAATTCCATATGTAAAGGCTCTTGAATGTATTTTTTTGACCTTTGGAAAGTAACCATTAAAGGTATTTTTTCGATCACGTATTCAAAGAGCCTTAGCTCAAGTTAGTATAGTGTTTTAACCTTTATATAATGGATAAATCATCCATTAAACAAAGAATAATTTAGATAATCTTGTGTAAAATCCAGCATTACTCCGCTTCGGGTACAGGCTCGAGATAGACCCAAGAGGGGGAGTGTAAAGAGAAACATATTAAGAAGGGTCTAGGTACCAAGGAAGAGGCTAAGGGGACAGTCTAAACTTTCCGTTGCGAAGATGGCCTAATTTTTGTGTAAAATTTGGTGATTCGGTAACATCCTTTAAAGACGCGTTCGCGTGTTTTCGCGTCGTGTGAGAACTTGGCTTAATTAGTTTAACTAACTAAGGGGTTATTATCATTTCAATGATTTTTTTGTTCCGAGATCTGTTGTTATAGTAAACGCTTGTCCAGATCATTGTTCAGGTCATTCTATGAATTGTTCTTTGTTCTTTGTTATTTTATATATTTATTTTTTTTTCTATTTTTATATCATTGTTTGCACAGCATATTTTCATTTATTTTGCTAATATATTTCTTATTGCTATGCAAAAGTCTGGGATTTTATTCAACATATTAAACTTAAGTTCAAACTTCGTTGACTCGTCGGTGTCAAGAGGGAGACGGCGCGACATGAGAGTTATGTAGATGGCGACCACTTAAAGAACTTCGATCTTCAAATGGCGACAACTTCAGTCTTCTAGATCGGCTGCAAGATTTAGGTTTGAGTAGCATAGAGTCTTGTACTAATGTCCACTAACTTTGCGAAACATTTTTACATACCTATCTTGCTAAATTTGGTCCATTTGTCCTCTTCTAAACCCCATCCGCGGACATACTGTATATGAGCAAACCTGATCATGGACATTAATACTATTACCCACTATCTTACCTTTTCTACAAATATAATCTCCAGGCGAAAACAACACCGGCCGCAACCTAAGCACCAACTCGCATAAAAACCCTGCCTCCGTGTTTTGGAAGATCTCCACCCTCTTCAGAGTATCCAGATGGACGTTTATCGCTATTTCCGCCTTGAGCTTGTCCGGTAAACATGAGACTGCTCGTTCTTCGTCGGAGCATTTCTGCGTCAGCCAGAGGTAATCGAACCACTTGATGACCTTGACTTGGAGATGACTAGGCACTCTACGCATGCGCATGTACGTCTTGACGCCGTCCAGTTTAGCTGAAAAAAGAAAGAAATAGTTTGTTTAAAGCTGATTAGAAAAAAAAGGAAAATCTATAGACATATATGAGAAACCATGTTCTTCGCTACCTAGGAACCTCAAAACCTGATGATCTGAAAAATTTCGTGAGGAGATTTATTCCCACAAACACGAAACTTCTTCTAGAGCGGGAAGTAAAACGTTAAACTGGGGAAGCAGAGGCGTGCCGGGGAAGAACCGCTTCCATAAACTTTCTGGTGATAAAAAATAATTTCTATACATTAATAATGCATAATTTTTACTATTATACTATAATTTTATAAAAACATGAATTTAATTTCACATAATTTATCTGATTTCTTACGGAAACGAAAAAAACTTTACTGCGTAAACGTAACCAATTTCTCACGCGTCGCCGCTCTGGCCTGGGTCTGGAAGCGCGTTTCGCAATGATCGCAGTTCGCCTATTACTAGGGTTTCCATACCTCTGGATTTCCCCGGACAAGTCCGGGTTTTAGTGGCGTCCGAGGACGTCCGGGCGGATTTTGATAACTGGTCCGGATGTTCGTTCGGTCCCATACCCTCTGTGCAATAGGATATAATATACCACTACGTACGAAGAGAACGTAATATATCGTAAGGGGTGATACCAATATTGCAAGTTATTTTAATGATTTTTCTATTAATTTGTCAAATAAATTTCAAAAATCTTTTAGCAATTTAGAAACTAAAATTTATACAATAAATAAAAATATTTCAACAATGTTTTTGGTGTCGTAACTCAAGAAGATGTACTTAATGTCATCAAAGGTTTGAAGAATACATACATCTTCGGCTGGGGTTGACAATGTGAATTCTAGAATGCTTAAACAAGGCAGTGAGTTTCTAATTAAGCAACTTACTTTTTTAATTAACATGTCAATAAATCAGACTATTGTACCTGATTCTTAGCAGCATAAAATGTAATTTTTGTTTCAACCTGCCCCACTTTCCCCTACTTGGATTTTTCGGGCTGTGTTTCTATATTTTTTTTAAATCTTCTGCGAGTATGGACAATAATAATTTAAACTGTGTTTGTGTCGTATGTAGTTTACTAAAAAATGATTTTCTAGTCGATACAATGTCTCTTTAATTATTTTTATCGGATCGCTTTCCCCTTTATAATTATTACCGCACGCCACTGTAAGGAAGCCTATGGTGGTAATTTCCAGTCAGAACATTACATTTTTCTCTCTCCAATATTTTACAATTTATAGGTTATTGTTTTTCAACCGCATTAAAAATTTTATTGCAGCTATAACTGACCGAAACATATGTCACGAGGTCGATGTACGGTTTATTAAAAATTTAATGTCTCGTAAAAAATTCGTAAACATATGACATTTTCGCATTTTGTGCGGACGACACATAATCAGGCCATCGAGACCATAAATCACATTGAATTGCGTAAAATCGAGTTTTCAAAAATGAGTTTTATCGACTTGATAAGGAGGAATTTTTAGTGAAATAGTGTAGTTAAATTGAAACTGTATTGCATTTATTAAACAGTATTGTACGGAATGGTTTTGAGATAACTGAAGCTCGACGTCTCTTATACAGCAAAGAGAAAGACGGAGAATTTGTGTGTGGACAGACTTTAACCCTAGAACGATATCGATATTTTTTGGTCCTGTATTGGTATCGATGCGTAAATTTTACGTCCATATTGTTTTTATAAGCTTTTAGTTAAAATTTGGTTAAATAAATTAATAAAACACAATTAATTTTTCGTTAAATTTCATTTTGCTAAGTAAATATATAAATACATGGTAACTTAAAAACACCTACTCAGTAATTAACAAAGTAAAATTTGCGTTGTTGTGTGTTTGCTTTGGCTGGGTTTGCTAGCATAGATAATATCGTTTCGTCTTTATTATCGTGTTGCTTGGTATCTTTGTCAATTTTGTCGTCACGTGAGCCCTTCTATCAGTTGATTATAGCTGGTTTCCTTAATTGGAGTCGTCAATCCCAAACAACAATAAACAGCCATGCCGTTGCCCAGTAAAGCTGTGTAAGCCTGTTGCAATATCCAAATCTAAATGTGGATATTTTCATGATCACTTGTACTTGCTCTGGAATCTTAAACTTATCTTAGATAATTAGCCGAATCCCGTTTCGTTTCGATGAAATTACTAAAATAAAAGATGATATGAAAATATCGTTTCCACTCGTTTATAGGAACGAGCTAAAAAGTAACAGAGTTGCCAAAGTGAATGTTTTTCGCAGTGTATTATAAAGGTGCATTTCCTATGGGGCGGCCGACGCTCGCGGCTGCCGCTCAGCGGCCGGCTGACGCCAGTAATCCATTGACATTGAAGCTTGCGTCTGACGCTCGAAAAGAAACGGATACATTAAATTGTCACATGAGCAGTACTAGGCGTCAGACGCTGTGCGGCAGCCGCGAGCGTCAGCCGCTCCATAGGAAACGTACCTTTAATACGCCCATTTATAAACGATTTACATCTAATAGTAAATTTATATCTAATAGTAAATAAATATGTGACTGAAAATGTGACAATGTAAGAGCAAAATATCTTTTTGAGTGCACAATAATGTTTGAAGTCCGCATGTTTCAGTAAATAAAAAGCTATTCATGTCTCCTTCGCAATTTACTTTTCAATTTTCGCTGAGCGACAGAAAAAATATAATAAAGTCTCTTTATAATTTTCAAATATAATTTAAAAATTCAGAAAAGTTCTCTCTTTTCGGAATGAGTAAATACACAGAATGAAACAGTGAAGTTAGGCCGATAGCGTTTGAATTATTCATAACACAAATAAAAACGGTTTTGGCATTCCACTTTCATTTTAATATTTCTTTTATTAAGGGGTCTCTTTGCAGACAAAAAATTTTTGGCGAGTAATGGGTGTAACGTAAAAGTTTGCCGCCTAATTCTTAAAATTTAGTCAGATTTTTATTGTCCCAGTAAATAGACCTTTGAATTCGACAGTTCGGTTTTGCCACATTATTATTATTATTATTTATTATGCATACTGTTCATCACATGGGTGAAACTTGACTTGAATAAGTGGAAACACGACCGTTACACCATTATTAGTCCATCGTACCGCTACGTGGCACTGTAGGATAATTCTTCTGCAAGTAGGCTACCATCATTTCACTCGTTCTTTGAACTTTAAGACAGTTGACGTGTAAACGTATGTCAAATCTCGCTGCGATTTGTGACAGGCCGATGCAATAATTATTTTATAGTTTTGAACAATTTGATTAGCTATTTTTGTATTTTTTTAATTCATTTATAACGTAGAAACTGTTGCAAATTTTAGGATGGTTTTAAGTGAAGTGAAGTGAAAGTATATGTTTTGTTTTAATAATAAAATCTGTTTAAAGAACAATGGTAAAGAAAGGCAATTTTTTGCCTGTCAAGGTATCAAAAGTGAAATAATAATATTATTTAGGTATAATGGATTTTGAACAACGTGATGTGATTAGAATTTACTTGATACTGAAAAAGGTTTTCCCGGAAGCATCCGGTAATTCTACTTGCTCCATCATGTTCAGCAGGTCAAAATTCACAAGAAATATCATTTTTGTAGCCTGCGTTGATAGACACAAAAGAGCCTTTTTTAGCATTTTTCTTTTTGGTTATTCTTTAAAAATTCTGCTTTTGTTTAAACAATATATTTAATATCTGTTTTAAATAATGCTGGGTTGCAGTGCAGGCAGAGAAATTACTTAGCCTCAACTCAATGTTGTCTGTTAATTTTTTAAATTTTTCCCTAATTTTTTTATAAAGCCAGGTAGACGATGTTTTAAATGCCGGTTTTACATTTGTCTAGTTATCCATTCCTTCATGAATTTCAGCATGCTAACATGAAGTCGTACAAAATGGGGATTATCTTTCAAGCTCAGGAGTTAACGGTATTTAGTAAAAAATATAGTCTCAACTTTATGAAAATTTACACATTTAGGTACATAGAAAACTACTCATATATAAAAGAAACATAACACATTTATTTGCATTTTGGGCTATTATTTTAATAACGATGTGATAACAATAACTGTTTGGTAAATAAAGCCGACATGTACAATTGTACTTTCTTTGTAGGGTTTATTTTATAAGTATCAGTGTTTGATTGTTAAAGACTATTATTGTTTTTTAGTTTGTTTATAGGTAATTTCCTCTAAAATATAATTTAATCAGTAAAATCGTCAATTTATAGGTGGTTTGACTGAATACATAATATTTTATTGTGTAATACGAAAAAAAAACAAAAAATCGTCTTTAAAACAATCAAATTCTAGCTTAAAAATAAATTTATATATATATATATATATATATATATATATATATATATATATATATATATATATATATATATATATATATATATATATATATATATCTATATATATATATATATATCTATATATATATATATATATATATATATATATATATATATATATATATATATATATATATATCTATATATATATATATATATATATATATATATATATATATATATATATATATATATATATATATATAAAAACATACCACTTTTAAACACTACCCGCCACGAGAAAACGAGCTAGAGCTACATCTGGTGGTACAATACGTACTATTTTAATGATTTTTACTCAAATTTCGTGTTTCCACATTTTACTTAGGAGTTAACATTTCTAACCTATTATATATTTTTTGCTGTTCATCATCTTTGGCTTAAAAGCCCTGGTAGATATTCGCCTGTTCTAGGATCAGCTTTCATTCCTTTCTATTCCTCACCTTGGTTTCTCCATGGATATGTTACTCACCTTTAATTTTGCTGTTTGTTGTTTCTCTGCTCTTATGTCAACAGCTAAAAGGCTTGGTGTTCTCTTTCGAGCCAGAAAATACTTTCAACTTATACACTTTCTATGTTTTCCAAATAAGACCTAATCTAGAATACTGTTCAAACATCTGGGAAGAGGCATCACCTTTGGCATTTAACTTCCTTGATTCTATCTAAAAGCGACTCACCAATGGCCCAGTCCTCAAAAGAAAACTTCCTTCTTTAGCTGATGTATGCAATAGGAGTGTTGGCATCAAAATCAATTACAATATTTTAATCTAAATATGTTTTTACTCAAATTAACGTAGTTAACAGAATTTAATATTTATTTTTCGTTTTATTTTCACCCTGTTGAAAAATTGTTAATTAAACTCCTATTATGCGCCTGCATGCATATATCACAAATACCAATTTACAATATCAATTTGGTCTTGTTCGTTTAATATATAAACAGTAAATATTACTTTGAATAATAATAAACGAAATGTGTTTTACAATAAACGTTAATTAAATTAAAACAATGCGTAAATATTACCTATTATAATCCATATATATGTCAATTACATCGTATTTAAAATTGTATATACTATATTCCAAATCTGGTTGAAATTTGGCATTTTTTTTATTTATAAGGGAAGTATTTCTCAATTTTTTTGTACCCCTGTTGTGGCTCACTTATTTTCTACTTTCCAGGGTGGACACCTTAAATACATCTATCGGATGTTGACAAGCTAATTGCTAGCACCAAAAAGGTTTTCACAATATCTCCACAATGGATTAAATAATTTCACCAGTTGTGCCCCGGGATTACCGAACCTCCACAGCCCGTATTAACAAGATAAGGAACCACCCTGTTAAATCTGTGGTTTCTCAGTTCGATCCAAAAATTGTCATTTGCATTACAGAAAGTCAACAGCACTTTAATAAACCTAACAAAAGCAAATTATCGTGTATTAGATGCTATTGACAGCCTTCAGCCTAGTTATCTATCACTTCCTCGATCATTGCACATGGCTGATAATGTAAATACAGCTCTACAAACTTTGAAAGATGGCCCTATTGAAGCTGCGATCAAGTTTTAAGTCTTTGTTACACAAAAAACTGTGCGTAAGTGCTGACAATTGCGGCAGTAACTTGGAGTGTTTTAGGTAAGTTTAGTAAATATAACATCTTTGGATGTAGAGCTTTGGGTATTGTCTTAGACTGTCACATGTCCTGGTGCGATACTATATTTGCAAAAAAGTGAGTAAGGCTTTTTACGTGTTGAACTCTCTTAAAGAGTATCTTGGCGTGAGGATTATTCTCAGTATATACTATTCCCTAGTATATTCTGTTATTTCATCTAACATTGTTGTCTGGGGTCATTCAATGAATTTAAACAGGGTTTTTAGTTGCCAAAAACGGATATTGAGATTAATATTTGATTTAGTTTATAATCAGTATTGCAGGGAATCTTTCAGGGACAATAACATACTTACTATTCCAAAATTTTTATTTAAATCTTTAATTTATACATTCCAAAACATCGACAGTCTTGCTTCTAGCGGAGATCATCACTATCACAACACTAGAGGAAGACAAGACATTTATTTAAAAAGACACCATCATGCTTTCTATGAAAAGTCACCTTTGTATTTTGGTAGCAAGTTGTTCAATGCTCTGCCTCGGGCCTTGATGGAGGTCACGAGTGTAAAACAATTTAAGAATAACATTAAAATATATTAATACAAAACTGTTTTTACTCTGTTACAGAGTCTGAAACTTATCTGGTTGACAATGCTAGGTAATATGTTTCATCCCTTTCTTTTTCTATATATGCCGTATATGATGTTTGCCTTATCACAATTTTAATTAACAAGACAGTATATAGTGTAGTCCAAATATTTTACCATTTAAAATGTTGTGCATGTGTTGTTTTATTTTATTTACCGTTGGTGATATAAGTGTGAATATTTTAAATTATTTTTTTGTAAACCTTTTGATGTGTTCAATCTATTTCATTATAAATAGCCGATGAACAAATAAATAAACTAACCTATAACTAAATCAATGTAGATGTAAAAAGTAATAAACAGTATATTTATGTTACTAAATTAAACATGCTTCTTGCGATTTTTACCTGTTTCTTGTAAGGAGCATGTGTGACTCTTTATTGGACACATCCCACCCCAGATCCGCCATTATCACTGCAGTATATTTTTTAAAAACCGCAACATTTAACCATTAAAATATTTATAACGAAAGCTAACCGAATTCATTATTTAAATAACAATTTCAAATTGGTCCCTTCGTGCAAACTAAAAACTGTAAGCGTCAACCGACCTAAAAATATATTATTGTTAAATAGCAATAATGCTGAAAATAAGTATCATTATAAATTTAAATTTTAATCATGTGTTATTATAGAGGATGCACCGACATGTGGTTAAAATTATTGGAATATGACGTTCAGAGAATAAAATTTTGTATTGTTGAAATCATACTGCTGTAGATTTAAATTTATTAAATGCAGTGATTTTTTAAAACTTTTTTTTCAAAAGATAAGCCAACGAAAAGTATGAGATGTGATGTGTATGATAAGGTTAATGATCCAAAACATTACAAGTCCAGGACATGTACTGTTTTTGATCTCATTGATGTCATTGGTCGTTCGTGCGCGGTTGAAGTATAAAAGTTAGGATATTTTATTGTTTTATTTTATTTATGTTTTATCGTACATTTCTATACTTACCACGAGGGGCAAGCTCATAAGGGATCAGACGAAGTCTGCACTGTCCTCGAAGATAACATAGAAACTTTAATACCTGAAAACGTTAGCGACTTACACATATTTTCTGATGAATGCCCTGGGCAAAACCGGAGCAACACAATGGTGCGATTTCTCCTGGTGTTACAAGCAACCAATCGTTTAAAAAAAACATTTCATTACTTTCCAGTACGTGGACACTCATTCTCGCCCTGTGATAGAGATTTTGGAACTTTAAAAAAACTCATTAGGAAGCGACCGAACCAGAGGAATATCAGGAAATGATGGTATCTTGCAGGAAGAATAACCCGTTTACCTTTAAAGAAATTAGCTATACAGATATCCTTAATTTCAAAAATTGGTGTCCTAGTAATAAAAAAAAATTGCTTCTATGATCCCCAAACCTGGTGATAGTACGCAAACATTTACTAGGTCAAAGTATAGGCAGTTCGTTTATGACAGATATCCCCAGGATACGTTACAACCTATGAATATATAGATGGTTGTCTTTCTTATACCTTTAAGCTCCTTAAACAAAACAAACCAAGTTCTGCTTTGCCAGAAGTACGTGCATATTAAGAACCGCTTCCTATCAATCATAAAAAGATCACTGATATTAAAAAACTTCTGCAGTGTATTAACGATGAAACACACTGGAGTTTTATTATCATATCACTTCCTGGAATCAAAATAAAGCAGATGAAGATCCTGATACCTAAGTTGGCAATATAATGTATCTTTAATTAATATTTTTGTATAAATTTACTTAGTAAAACATTTTTCACATGCTTAGCACTCTCCATTATAGTTTTGAAAGAGCTTATCATGCAATAAATCTCAAAAAAGTAGAAAAAAACTCTTCAAACAAGTGGCGAGTCCAAGAACAGTACAAGTGCATAATTTTTTTTTCTATAGCTTGGAGAGGATGGATTTTTTCACTTTTTATTTTCAATTATCATTTGTCTAAAAATTTATCACAACTTTTATATGATGGCCACTGTGGAGTTATTATGTTTTTTAATTTTTTCTCAATACTATCTTTTTGCACTTGTACTGTTCTTGGACCCACCGATTCAATTTCAAAGTATAAAACTTAGTTGTATTATTCTTACACTTGTCAGTTTTAAACTCGTGGTTGTCAAATTTGACCGGACTAGCGTTGAAGAATCTGGCTGTGGTTTTTTTAATTTGGTCGAATTGTACACCTTAATATTTTTGTTATTTTCGGTCCAATCGACGTAACTTTTTTTGTGCGTGTTTAGGTCGACTGAAAGTACAATAATATTAACATACTTAATCCCATTTGACCCTAATTGGATACAGAATTCGTTAAAAGATATTAATTGGAAATTTCGGTCGTATCCACAATAAATAATGAATTTATAATAAACGAAATAATAAAAAAAATTAAAAATATTTTGTTTGCTGGATAAAATTTTTGTTATCCAGTTAATTGAATTTTAAAAGAGCGTTAAAATTCGCTTTGATCTCTCTGTAAACCCGTCATTTGTAAAAATTATAAAAGCGGTTGTAACATAAGGGTTGAAAATTTCCATTTATTACGCGGAAAACATATTTTAAAATTATTTTTATTAACTCTAAATTACTGTCATAAAGGGCTTCGGGTAAATTATTTTAAATTTAAAACAATGTAGCTATTGTAAAAAATAAAGAATATGGGCAAAAAGAAATACAGGGTATACCAGATTCCTGGTATGAATTCAAATGAGGGAAAATAGTCATAATAATCGCGACAATAAGCTAGATATCGTGATAAAAAAAATTAAGCACTGCGCATCACTGATAATAAACGCATGGCCACCTGCCGCGCTACCCGCAGCCAATGGCACCAACCAACGCCGTATCACATCGCGTATTCGCGGAGCTGAGTGTAGAGCGTTTCGACTGAGTCAAATTAAAAATTTTGAAAAAGATGAAAGGACAAAAGTCGTTCCTTTCATCATATGAAATATTTTTTGTTGAAAAACATTTTTTCTAAAACTGGTTCAGCAGTTATAAGAAAATAAAAGATTAAATTGTTTATAACAATTGATCGCACTAGAATTTTTGAACTCTGATAATTTTGGCTTAATCTACATCTAATTCTCAATGTTCCTCATTTTTTCAGACTTTTCTGAGAGATCCTTTTGGTGATAAGGGTTGGGGACAGTAATTTTTAAACCGTTTTTCCCGAAAAATGTTTAAAAAATGCATAAAAAATACATCATATATACTCTTGAAGTCGTGCTTTAATAAGCCTTCATTTGACAGCCTACCGATACCCTTGAAACTTTTTTCAATTACCCAATTTACCCCCTAAAATTAACCCCCAGATAAAATAAAAAATCTTCTACAGTTCTTAAAGTGTTAACCTTTTAAATTGATTTTTATGAAAACTAATATTTTGTGACATTCCTTGTTTTTCCCCTGTGGTATACAATAAGGAATATGCACATCTTTTTTTATTGCATAAATGGTTTAACTCTGGAGGCTCCAAATTGTAACGGGAGTCGGGGCGCACGGGTCTCCTAGACCCATACCAAAAATATTAGAAGGAGGGTATCTAATACCAAATTGTTAATCTCACATTCAAATAAGTTCTATTTATTAATATAAATGCTAGAAAAGTTAAATTAAGAACCAATAATAATATGTACAGGGTGACTTTAAAAAATGCAACATAAATTTTTAGTCTATTTTTGGTTATACATAATAAGTACAATTTAAAAACTTCTTAACCAAAAAATTACCAATTACTGTTAGCAACAAGCTAAGTGAACAATAAGCAGTAAGTTTTGTTGATTTTCAGCAACGGCTGAACAAGGGTAGCACCAAGATTGAAGATGAGCTAGGTTTTTGCATTTTTTGCATTAATATCTTGTTTTGGAGTTTTTCTTACAGAAAAACATCTTCTTGTAGAAAAAAACATCTTTTCTTGTTCCAGCATGAAAAATTTCTTCATTTACCTACATGTACGTTTATAGTACCTGCTACCTCTCACCTTCTTTCCCTTACAGATCGCGGTACATTTGTTTCCACTGAACGTAGTTCCAAATGAATTTCTGTTCAAGACAGAGCGAGATCTCTCAAAAACGACCTTTTTTAGATATTATATATTTAGTTATTACATATTTATTGGATATTATATATTTGTTTTAAATAAACTGGTCGAAAAATATCAAAACGTTAGTCGGGGCGCTGGGTCTCACAGACTTTAAGTAACCGAACTTTGAAATGTGCCAATATCCAAACTGGCCGCTTGCTAGACGAGATCTTGACAATGATTCAAGAAGGTATTGAAATACTCAGATCTCGGAAAAATTTTGTTTAGAAATGGTGACCGTTTCTCGGGTAGTCGGGTCTCACAGACTTTGCGCCCCGCCTCCAGGGTTAAGGAAGTCATTACAAACCAAAAAAAAAAAAACATTTTGAAGAAAATTACTAGAATAATCTAGCTACAAAAAATGTTTTCTTTTTCGGTATAATTTATTACAATTTAAAAAGCAGCCATTTGTCCTTAATGAAAAATGACGTCAGATCAGCAAAAATAAGTGTCAATCTACATGTTAACGTAGAGCATAACCTAAAGCCGAACACGTCTGTTTTTCTCGGAAACAGTCAGAAGGAGGGAAATCAAATATTTTGGGTTGATAGAGGAATAGTTCAACCAGCTTAGGTAAAAAATTCAGTTATACAGGATGTTTCGTTTCGCAGCTATTAAACGCCAATCGAAATTTCCACGATTTCCGTCGAAATCGGATATAGGTCGCGAAAGTGAAATCGATGTACATTTTCGGAGGTTGTAGGGCACCCGGAGCTTCAGAACTCTAGTCAACTCTCTGGGTTTATTTTATCCGATAATTATCTAAGAATACCTCCCACTAATTTATATCGCTTATTTTTTCGTTAAAGTTATAAATAAATAGGTTTATTTGCTTCGGGACATCTAAAATTTGAAAATTTTTGAATTTTTGAAGATTTCCATTAAAGCAAAGAATTACAGTTTATTTACTCGAAATTATTAAGATGATATGTCAAAATTCCACAGAAATGACAATTTTTGTTGCAAAATTGAAAGGTTCCTAGACCGATTTCGGCTTGAAGTATACATGAATAAGATTTTAGGAACCTTCTACTTTAAGGGCAATTTTTATTGAGTTTTCGATGACCCTACAACACTGGAATTCGCCATGAACTCAGGATGAGTCATAAGTTCACTTTTAACGACACAGCCAATGGGATCACGTTTTACAAGTTTCGAGATTCGCGCGAAAATTCGCAATATAAAATCCTTTTTTTGTTAATAAAGACCAAAACAAATGGATAACATTTAATTCATGTAGAGAATATAAAAAATATATTTCATGTTTATTTGGGTTATATCTCTGTTGTAGCGCGTTGGGTGGATTCCGAAATATAAAATAAATAATGTGATAAACTATATGGGAATTTGGACGAAATACGAAAAATGGGAAAATATGACACCTTCTCTTCAGACCCCACGGCACGTTAGTACTTACTCTTGAAGTCTACGTAGACTGTCTCAGATAAAAAAAAAACAGACCTGAGTGGCGAAATACTAAATAATAGATATTTAAGAATGCAGGCCGTGTTCGAAAAGTAAAAAGGGATTTACAGACATTATAATAAAATTGTGTTTATGAACATAGCTGTACAGTACACAGTTTAAGTTTGTATTTCCTCTCTTCCAAAATTCCAATACATTACAATCCGTACACCGACGAATCATTTACCTTTCTCCCTATATACATGCAGATCAGATACGTAGATAACCCATACGAGCAATATCATTCGCAATAAGCCATTCCTGAAATAGCCGCAGTGGGTGCCGGGGCCCCCGGATCGATGCCCCCGTGCTAAAAATAGCCCGGTGGCCTACATTCGGGCGCCGCAAGTGGGGCGCCGTTCAGCGCGCGAGAAAAATGACATTGAATTCGGCAGCGCAGTCTGTTGATGCTGTAGTAATGCCGCATAGCGTCTATTGTCTCTGTCGGCTTTTATGGGGTCATAAAATCATAAGGCATTAGGAAAAGAAGCTTTTTTATCGATAGAACATGTAAATAGGATTGACGGTGTTTTAGAGTAAATGCCTCTAAATTTGCTCAAACGGAGTCCGATGGCGTTTGGTCCGACCGGTTTCAGCGACAACTTTACCAGTCAGCAGTGATGTTGTTTTTTTATTTAAGACATCCTACGTAGACTTCAAGCCTAAGTACTAACGTACCGTGGGCGCCTGAAGAGAAGGGAGATTAAGTCTATTCACACGGGATTGGAGTTAGGACGGGACGGGAAAGCATTTGCAGGCAATTTGTTCTATAATATGGAGACCCTAGGTATGAACGAGCGAGAGAAGTGGTCTGTTGTAGGCTTTTGGAACTGGATAGTAAAGTGATGCATACGTAACGCACCTCTTATTGTTCTGTTAGGAACAGTCAAGGGAGGAATAATACCGGCTAGTTCTTCAGAGCAATATCCGCGGAAAGGGATAAATAAGGGAAAAAAGGGATAAAAAGGGATAAATCCCCAACAGCGCGGCGATGAGCGAGAGAAGGGAGTTTTCTTAAGAGGACTGGGTCATTGATGCGTGGAATGACTCTCTTTTGGATAGAATCAATATCCTTGATTAGCCATTATTCACACTTAACATCCTTGTCGAAGATGATGCCGCTCCCCAGATGTGGAAGCAATACTCGGTTGGTTCTTGGCACCCCAGACTAAGATTAATTGAAGATCTTGGGAAAGGGATAGGTGCGTAGATCTGCGTCTATTATCCTGCTCTTGATTCGAGACTTGTCTGGAAAACTGAATATTAGAGTCAAGAGTACCATCGTCAGCAACATTGTGGATGGTAGTTGTAGAGAGCAGGTCATTAATATGAAGAAGAAATAGGGTTTGTGCCAGAACTTTACCTTGGGGGACCTGATAGGACGGAAGTTAGATGAGTGACAGTCAACCACGACAGATATGCGCCGATTTGGGAGGAAGCTTCCTACCCAGGTACATAGTTTGGTAGGAAGACCGTAAGAAATTAGTTTGTTGAGGAGTGCGGCATACCATACTTGGTCAAGGGCCTTGGAAATATCAAGGGCAATAATCTGAAATTTGCCATGAAATTCGAGAGACTTGTTCCAGTTATGAGTGACAAAGCTAAGGAGATCAGCTGTGGATCTTTGGTGATGAAATCCGTACTGTGTGTCATGGATGATTTTGTGTGTTTCCAGATATTTTAGAATTTGCAAGTTGATCACTTTCTCCATAACTTTGCTGACGACAGAAAGAACAAAGATAGGTCTATAATTGGATGGAAGGGACTTGGAACTTTTCTTCGGGCCATGCTGCATACTAGCATCTTCCAGTTGTCTGGGAAGATACCCTTCCTTGTCGTAATAGATCTGGAAAAGACGATTTAAGATGGGTGCAGGTTCTTGAGCGCATTCTTTAGAACAATTGCTGGTATGCCACCCAGGCTGGAGGATTTTTTGGTGTCAAGGGATAGAAGAATTTTTTGAACTTGTTTGACCTTACGTATTATGTCGGGCATTTTGTGGGGTACAGCCGTAGCGGTTGGAAAAGCCAAATTGGCTGGAGGGATTAGGGTGGAATTGGCAGCGAATTGTTTGGCAAATAGTTCAGCTTTCCCTTTAGAGGTGGAGATAATTTCGTTATCAGAGGTCAGGGGAGGAAAAGTGCTTCTACAGAAAGAAGAGGTAATTCTAGTACATATACTTTTCCGACTTTCTAAAAGCTTGCAAACCATCCACGTTATGATCAAGGTACTCACTGTTAAAATATATGTTAAAATTAAAACAAAATTTGGATATATTATAGCAAATATTATAAAGCGATGGCCTTTCTAAAAAAAATGAATACTGGATTTTAGCCAAAAAATCTAAAACTCTAACAAGAAACAATATAGAGCAATATGAATGAAGTCTACTTGTCAAGGGTACATATAAATATGCAAAAATTGAGAATCAGTTCTCTAAACCACCTGAAAATTCCATATACAATAAGGATTTGAACAAATAATGGTAAAACAGCTATTCTCCGGGCTATATACCCCTCCGAGCGCTGGATTACATACTAGGCCAAGCAATAGAGCGATTTGTCGTGACATTAATCTTATTAGAAAACCGCGTGTGCCATCATCTGAAAGACGATCCGTAGATGATTCCTGTTATAAATCCAACTCTGAAATTTTTGCCATTAATTTGTTATAAACATTTTTAAGAAACAAAACGCGATGTTTTTAGTTTTTGGCTTATAAAATGAAAAGTAATGAAGCAATCTTAATGATGTAAATGGACGATTTGTAGAGAATAGAAATACGAACAAAATGAGAGGTCGAGCGTCCCGATAGGATAAGTAGCAACGGAGGAAATCCGGAAAAACCGGAAAATTAAGAGTTTTCTTTGTTAATTCATAAATCAGCCATTTTTGAACATAGAGGGCTCAAACTTTGGGAAAAAGTAGTAATGTATAGCTATTTTATGTGTGCAAAACCCCGAAGCTGTCCGACGATTAGTTTTGCCACAATCGTCATTTAAATTTTTCAACACACTATTTTGCAACAGGTCTGGATGCTCTATGGATCGTCCAATTTTAATTATTGAAATGGATTAGAAAAGTACAAGCTTAATTGAACAATATGTATATCTTAGTTTTTCTAAACTGAGATATACATATTGTTCAATTAAACTTGTACTTTTCAAATCCGTTTCAATAATTAAAATCGGACGATCCATAGAGCATCCAGACCTGTTGCAAAATAGTATGTTGAAAATTTAAAATGACGATTGTGGCAAAACTAATCGTCGGACAGCGTCGGGGTTTTGCACACATAAAATAGCTATAAATTACTACTTTTTCCCAAAGTTTGAGCCCTCTACGTTTAAAAATGACCGATTTATGAATTAAAAAAAAAACTCTTAATTTTCCGGTTTTTCCGGATTTTCTCCGTTGCTACTTATCCTATCGGTACGTTCGACCTCTCATTTTGTTTGTATTTCTATTCTCTACAAATCGTCCATTTACATCATTAAGATTGCTTTATTACTTTTCATTTTATAAGCAAGAAACTAAAAAAATCGCGTTTTTTTGGTTAAAAATGTTTATAACAAATTAATGGCAAAAATTTCAGAGTTGGATTTATAACAGGAATCATCTACGGATCGTCTGTCAGATGATGGCACACGCGGTTTTCTAATAAGATTAATGTCAAAAAATCGCTAATATTTTGCTCTGTTGCTTGGCCTATACCAAAATTTGCCGTATTTTCTTCTAACACAGTTACATAATAAAATATGTACACTTTTCGCACTTGTTATTTAAATAGCTATTTTTCTATTTGCCCTAAAAATTATAGAACTAAGAAAGTAAAGCATATACATACTTTTTTGCGAAAAAAATGTGATTTCGACTACAAATTTTTCAAAATTATGGTAGGTATTTAAACCCGATGCCGATTCTGTTAAAGCATACCGTATTTATTTTAAAGTATATCTTGTATATTTTGAAAATTATTTTACTTTGCAAAACAATAACGAAACACGATTGCCATTAAAGTTGTGTACCACATTCAAAGCTTTCCGTATTTCTGCATTAAACTTTTTCCATACGCTGGGCCTAAACCGCACAGGTATTTAAATGTTAAAGCGTTTCGAATGCCCGGCGGACCGTTTTTATTTTTAAAATTGGAGTTGAAATGGAAACAGTTTTTTTTATATATTTCATTTTTTTTCATTAGGTTTTAATCAAATTTTTTCGGCCTAAATAAAATTAAATTGAGGAAATAGGATGCGTCTGCAGAGAGTAAGATATCGACGCTTTTTATTTTAATTTTAAAAACATTTTTTGAACTTTTCTTTAAATGCTTATTTCGAATATTTTCGAAAAACATATTTTACAAAAATGTATTGATTGGACTATTCAATCAGCCTATACTGCCAATCAAAATATAAAATTAATAGAGCTTTACCTGTATTTCATGAAGAAAATTATGAAAGGTAAAATTTTGCCGGCGTTTTGCTAATGAGAGCTTTTAAACTGTCAAAAGTTCCCTATTTTAAATCCAATCGATTTGGTTACTCTGGTTTTAATTATTGTGAAAAAATAACTACAACAGTATCGGAACTTAACAAAACACCTAAAGATTGGACATTTAACATGGGAAAAAGGGTATAGAGGATTATAAGGAAAACTGTGTAAAATCTATATGGAATTATATCGCAAAAATGTTGCAGGGAAAGTATTTCAGTGAGTTTAATATTTCTTTTGATCTATTTACCGACATACGTTTTAAATAAAATCTTATGTAAAAACTACAAAACAAGCTTTTATTATTTAGATGTACTAAAACGAAAAAAATAAGTATAGTTTTTACATTGGAGCAATGCTGAATGCTATATTATATAAGTAGACGTAGTTCGCATGGGTGGATCCTAATAAAAGTAGTATCAAAGTTATCACTGAAACAGATATAATATTATTATATAGCTCAATTAAAACTAGGCGAAATTTGATTGCAATATTTTTCCTAAACTACAAACTCACAAATTAACAGGCGAAGTTAAATAAAAGCTTGTAAAAATATTATGTAAAAAAGCTTTTATTATTTAGATGTACTTAAACGAAAAAAATAAGTATACTTTTTTCGTTGAGACAATGCTGAATGATATTTATAAGTAGACGTAGTTCGCGTGGGTGGATCCTAATAAAAGTAGCATCAAAGTTGTCAGTGAAACAGATATTATAATATATTACGTTCAATTTAGTGTCCTAAAAGCTTGTCAAACGCGAAAAGTTCATACAGGAATTAATTTTGTTTAGCAGATATTGTAAGTACCTAAGTATGTATTTTCTATTCACGCGACAAGTTTTTAAGACAATAACTGTAACATAATTTACTATAATATCTGTTTCAGTGCTAACTTTGATACTACGTTTATTAGAATCCACCCACACAAACTACATCCACTTATAAATAGCATTTAGTATTACCACAATGAAAAAACTATACTTATTTTTTTCGTCTAAGTACATTTAAATAATAAATATTGGGTTTAGAAAGACGTGGGGAAGGTGGAAGGTGGAAGAGGAATTGGAAGGTAGCAGAGGAATTATTTCTCATCCGAGGAAATTGCCAATTGTTTTTATAAGATTGCCTTTGGGTTTTAGAAATTTCATTAAAGTTACTACCTGACTGGTTCAAAGAACAGTAAATAATAAAAATGCTTTGTTGTGATTAGTTACAGACCGTGAATTAAGATTCATTATTTGTTAATAATCACTAATATTAAATTTCAAAAATGGCGGCTTTATTAAGTAGTCGTAGAAAAAATGGTTTACGAAAGATGTCTGCATGAAACTTATCCAAAATGTGCCTTAACAGGTAACTTTCTTGGACCATAGATTTTCAATGAGTCGCTGAAGATAAATCATCTTATTTAAAACTTCATTCCGGGTTTTTCTACGTCTTTTTGAAAGTTTCGCAAGTGAACCGTCGTCTCGTCTTTTCGTATCTCAGACAAACCAAACAAGCATCGAAAATAGTAAAACAAACTTTGCGAAACGATCAAGGTAACGATGTAGTTACCGACAACTTTCAAGACGTTTAAACGAAGCTTAAGGGTTGTGAAATGGTATGTTAACTTAAATAAAAGTAAGCTCGCTATTTTGGGAACTTCATCGAACAGAAAACAGAAAATTGAAAGATGATAATTTTTTGTCTAGAAGCAACACTATGCAGAATCATTTCTTATATTTTAAAAAAGTTGTAGTAGGGGGGGAAAAAGAAAAACCTCTGCAGATAAAAGTTTCCTTAATTTGGACACTCTAGCTAAATACTGAGAAGTCGTGAAAACAATTGCTTGTCTAAAAAAGATGATAATAAAATTCCAATAGAATTTGTAAACAAAAATGAAAACTTTAGGTGTATTTAAATCCGCTCAAACTATAATTTGAGTGGTTTTAAGTGAAAACTCCTGAGAAAACAAGGATTATAATGAACAAAGTTAAAGTTTTAAACAACTTTGGGAACTTTGATGGCGAATAAAGATGCTTTAAAGATAATTACAAACCAAAAAGACTTATTTCATTACGAGAAGTTGTCTATTGTTTGCTTTTCGGGAGAGTTTCAAATTGAGGAGAAAGTTTGGATGGAATTGTGTGCATAGTAATAGTAATTTAAATACTTTTATGATATTTCTCTTTATTAATTCGTTTAGAGAAAAAGACATTTTCAACATTTGTTTGATAAGGAAATTTGAAATTTTACTAGGAATCACTTCATTTTTATATCTCTTTATAGCTCTCAACCATTCGCTTGGGTTTACTTGTTTTTGAGCAGAAATGAACAATTGGGCTGTAGAGTATCCTGTCTTTTGTGTAACATTAAACTCACATAACACCAGCTCAGAGCAGATTCCGTATTCACTACAATGTTCCCAGACAAGGAAGAATCCCTTCAATAAACACTATTTTAAACTGGTATCAACTTCTTAAGTCAAATCGAACTACACTGGTTCAGTGAAAACTGTTCGGACACCTGAAAATGTTAAAAGAGTGCGTTTAGCCATAGAAAGAAGTCCAAAGCGCTCTGCAATCAAACAGTCACAGGCGCTTCAAATTTTAAATTGAAGTTTAAGGCGGATCATTCATGAAGACCTTGGAATGCATCCATATAAGATTCAAATCCTGCAGCAACTTTTACTAATTGGTTTTCAAGTACGATTAGAATCCTGCACTCACTATTCGAATATGATAAACGAAAATTCTGATAGTCTAAGTTTGTAATTTGGGAAAAAAGTTGAATTTTTGCATAACGCCCCCCCCCCCCCCCATGAAACAAATTCACACGTTGAGGTATTTATTTATTATTTTTTCTAAACAAGTTTTACATCATTTTGTCGACAATTCTCAAAATTTTAAGAAAAAAATGTGTTGGTAGAAAATTTTTTTTAAACTATATTTTAGGATTAAAAAAATTCAAATGACTCTAACTTTCTACTAGCACATTTTTTTCTCTTTTTATATTACATATTAGGTAAGTATATAAAGTATTATTATCACTTATACGTAGTTGCTTATATACGGTGCCGCCACTGTTGTGGCACTCCAGTGGGCAGCTTTAGTCATCAGTGTTGTATTGTTATTTGTTAACCTTAGCCATTTTCAAAAAAGGGCCGTTTTAAAGGAATTTTACTACAAAGGTGACAAAATCATTATTTTTTATGCTGACTTGCTGACTAGGAATAGGATATATGAATATTTTTCTTCAATCTGAATTCATACCAGGATTTATCGGTTTCAATGTATGCAGTGAATTGCATAACACCCTGTATCTAATAAGGTATTGCATTTTCTATGCGACTAAGTATATTTCGAAATATTATTGTTTGAAACAATGTATCCAGTGCAATTTAAATTACGAAGTAACAGTCAAATTGGAAACTCAATATTAGAATAAAGTAACAATATTAACTAAGTTAACAATAGCTATGTTAATTTCCCATCTCCGAAAATGTGTACTTAACTTTTAAGGGCACTGAAATACTCGAACACAGTAAATTTTATTGTAAAAGAGAACGGTTCAGGTAAAATAGGTTTAAAAATTTTAAAGGTAAACAGTTCTAATCGGGTTATGCACATGAATTAATTTTAGTTGTCTCTCGTCGGTGTTTTACTTAGTGCGATAAATTTTAAACACTTTTGTGAACAGTGTTTTAGATTAAATTGTATTATTTATTTTTTTAACAGTTTTAAAATTAAAGAAGGAACTAAAAGCTTATTTCGAATTTTAGAATTGCGAACAGTCTCAATAGGTACGTGGGTGGTGTGCATTGTGGGCCATTATTTCATGAAAATGACGATGATGAAACAGATACCGTTAATGGCGAACTCTACCGCAATATGTAAACAAACTTTTCATGGCTCCAATAAGCACATATTTTTTATTGCATACATCGTAAGGAAGTCATTACAAACCCAAAAAAAATATTTTGAAGAAAATTACTTGGATAATTTAGCTATAAAAAATGTTTACTTTTCGGTATAATTTATTTCAATTTAAAAAGCAGCCATTTGTCCTTAGTGAAAAGTGACGTCAAGAGATCAGCAAAAATCTACAGGTTAACGTAAAGCTTAACTTAAGGTCGAACAGGTTTGATTTTCTCGGAGTCAGAGGGAGAGAAATCGAATTTTTTGGGTTGATAGAGGAATAGTTCAACTAGCTTCGGAAAAAAATTCAGTTATACGGGATGTTTCGTTTCGGAGCTATTAAACGTCAAAGTCGGAATGTCCGCGATTTCCGCTAAAATCGGGTACAGGTCGCAAATGTGAATTAAATCGACGTAAATTTTGGGAGATTGTAGGGGACCCGGAGCTTCAGAAGTCAACTGAAACTGGTGAGGATCAGAAAATGGCAAGTAATTCTTTCGAATTTTTTTAGGTCGAAAAATGCCATTTCCAGACCCCTCTTTGATACGTAATAACTCGAAAACAAAACGTTAAATCTAAAAACGGACTCATATGTGAATCTTTAAAATCTCAAGTACTTTTTTTGCAATACATTTACCTAAACCTAAAATCACTGCAAAATGGAAATATTTGGAAAAGCTTGAAATTTAGATTTTTGACCCAAATATTTCACGGTTTTTAATTTTTTGTGGGGTCAAAATGGTTAAAATTAAAATCCCATATACGTCATCGGAAAAAGCTCGTCAAAGTATGTGCTATCAATATTTTTTAGTTCCTTCATTCTCTATAGGAAGGGAGCAATCGCCGATTAAATTTCGATTTTTTAACTTTTTTTGCCCTCGACATCGGTACATTTGAATCACTCTGTATTTTTCCTATCTAATTTTTTCCCAATTTTTCAACACTATCTTATAAACGGATAATCACACTATAAAATGAATACGAATGGGTCATCCAGGAGCGTATTTAGGGGGTAAAATTCGGATTTTTAAAAAAATTTCCGACAAATCCTATCTTTAACCGACATTATTCCACATTATTTACCCTATTTAGTGATTCTTTTTGGGTCTCTTTTGTCCGTTATTTATCTAGGAATACCTCCTACTAATTTAAATCGCTTATTTCTTCGGTAAAGTTATAAATCAATACGTTTATTTGCATCGGGGACATCTAAAATTTGAAAAATTTTGAATTTTCGAAGATTGCCATGAAAACAAAGAATTGCAGTTTATTTATTCGAAATTATTATTAAGATAATATGTAAAAATTTCACAGAAATGCCAATTTTTGTTACAAAATTGAAAGGTTCCTGGACCGATTTAGGCTTGAACCATACATGAATAAGATTTTAGGAACCTTCTACTTCAAGTGCAGGGATATTTCATTGGATGAGTTACGCATTAAATACCATTTTTATTGAGTTACCGATGACTCTACAACACTGGAATTCGGCATGTACTCACGATGAGTCATAAGTTCAGTTTTGACGACACAACGAATGGGATCACGTTTTACAAGTTTCGAAATTCGCGCGAAAATTTGCAGTTTTAAATCCGTTTTTTTTGTTAATAAAGACCAAAATAAATGAATAACAGCAACCGCCATAAACATTTAATTTATGTAGAGAATATAAAGAAAAATATTTCAGATTTATCTAGGGTTATATACATAATCCCTATTTTATTTAGACTCTGAGTTAGAAGTTAACCGATCTAATTTTTTGACGACGATCACAGTTAAGTTCGTAACTTAAATAATATGAACAAAAACGCTTAAAGCACAAGTTAGTAATGGACCAAAATATACAACTTTCTTGCAAAGTAAACTTACCACGTGCCTAATAAAACTTGTTGCTCCAGTTTTTAGATAAACTCGAGCTAATCAAACAAGAAGGACAAAAGGGGGTCCCTTTTGAGAAACATAAATTTTGATGACACCGGAAAGTGTACTTTGTATGTAAATAAGGGGATAAATAGCTTCAAAACGCGGCAAAACTTTTTCGGATATGAGAGTCGGGCGGGAGATTTTATAAACTTTTACTGGCTTTGGAGGTTTTCATTTAATTATCAGAATATATAAACGGTGAATATTCAAAGCTGAAGAAATATAAATAGTAATGATGTTATTTATATGCATAAGAAGAACAAAACACCGGGTTTACAAATACAAAGCGATGAGTGCATTCGCGCGTTGCCTACCGGTTCTATCGGTAGGTTGTGATTCGTGGAATTATTTTACTTCCCAATCTTAATTTATGAATGTTATTTTCAAAAGTAATATACATCGATATTACCTTAACATCTATGTTTTGACAACGATGTCATATCGACATCGATGCCTGCTTTCCATGTTAACATCGATGCCAAACATCGATGGATCCAGTCGATGTCCCAGCACTAATTCGTGGCAACCACGATCGAGCACAGCGCTCATATAGTAAATTTTTTCTTAGATCTTACAATATGGTGGCCAAGTCACTTGTCATTTATGGCACCCTGTTGAAGTCTGGTCTATTTTACATTTAGAGGTTGGCTGAAAGACAGGACTGAACTTGTACTCATCGTTCAACTTAAATAATAAACACCCAGAAAATCTAGTCTCTGAAATCTATAAAATCCAAAAGTAAAATGTCTAAAACATACTCTATACAAAAAACACCAACAGAAACACCAACATCACCAACACAAAACACCAAAATCTAACGAAAATAAAACGACGCGACCTGTCGTGTTAGCTTGATACGGCCGACTACCCACCCACTACTGATCTAGGGACTTTTCGAAGGAACCAATATCAGCTGTCATTTGTGATTGTCAAATGCCGAACCGCTGAGTTTTATCATAAATTGAACTTTAGCAGTAATGCAGATAGTCAGTTCACACTAGATAGTATCTACAGATAGAGAGTTCAGCTAGTTATTTCAGCTAGTTGGTTCAACTAGTTAGTGCAGCTAGTCTGATCAGTCCTGGTCAGTTCAGCTAGTCAATCTGTTACAACCAACAGCGATTGAGTACTATGCATGTAAAGCCGCGTACAGACCGAAGTTCCAACGCACACAAAGGCATATGTGACTAGAAATTCGGAAGCATGTAAATTGGTGTGTACGGCGTTGGCGAATATATCCCAACGCATTCCAACGGTTTCCAAGGCGACCGTTGGCGTTGGCTTGCGTTCGGTCGTTGAGCGGTACTTCAAAGAGATGTTTGATTTGGTGTGGACGAGATTTGAATGTTTTCAGTCGTTGGCAAGTATTCCTCGGGTCTGTGCGTTTTGTTTTTGACAAATATTTTGTTTATTTCGCCTTTTGATATGAAATGGACAGATGATTTAGCCTTAAACTAATTGAACTATACCGGGATAACCCTATATTATGGGCTCCTAGCAATATAAATTATAAACTCTCCAAAAAGAAGATAGATATGTATTTGGCAAAGCATTGCTACTGAATTTAGGGGCAAGGTTGCTGAAATAAAGAAAAAAATAGAGAGAAGATTCTGAAATGGTCACTGTGATCACTCCGAAATTCCTCCAGCGACTTACTTGTGTTATTAATACTTTTCTGCTTTTATATGGTGTTGTCATCCACCAGCGTCTTGGTCGACGTTTCTTTTTCTTATTGTTAAGTAAAGAATTTACAATTAAAAATGCTGCACTCATCACTAGATGATATATTAAAATACCTCTTTCCGTAGAAAATGACCGAACCGTATCCAACGGTGTCCAATTCGAAACTACAAACGCGGTGTGGACGACATCGTAAAATGCTTTCGTCCAATCGTTTCCAATCCCAACGCCAACTGGCACATTCGTTGGAGTTGGCGTTGGTTTGGATTGGGACTTGGTCTGTACGCGGCTTAATCTGTAGTACGATTTGGTAGTCTATATCTAGATGCGTTAGTGGTCTGGAAAGTTTAGTGACTGCAAGTCAATTTAATTTAGAGTGTCCATAGAACAATATAGTTTGGTGATAGATTACAAAACAATGATGATTTTTTATACCTTTTCAATTCGAGTTATATTGTATTAGTAAAGGCTTGTCCAGATCATTGTTCAGTTCATTAGTTAACATTCTTTAAATTGTTTTTGTTATTTTATATCTTATTTTTTTGTCTATTGTTATATCATTATTTGTACAGTATGTTTTCATTTGTTTCGTTAATATATATCTTATTGCTATGCAAAAGGCTGGGGTTTTATTCAACATATTAAACTTAAGTTCAAACTTCGTTGGCCCGTCGGTGTCAAGAGGGAGGTGGTGCGACATGAGAGTTCTGTAGATGGCGAGCGCTTCGATCTTTAAATGGCGACAATTTCAGTCTTCTAGATCGGCTGCAAGATTTAGGTTTGAGTAACATAGAGTTTTGTGCTAACATTCACTAACTTTGACTGCCTTTTATTTGAATATTATTGTTTCCGGAAGAAGGTGTCTTTGTCAAATGTATAGTTTAATCTAGATTAATTTATAAGAACCTGTAAGCGGAATATCATTACAGGTTCATTTGGCTTAATCTGACATAGATACAGAAATTATTCAATCTGCGACAATATAAAATTTCTATTGGGGCGTAAATATGCAAATTGTATGTAGGTACTAAAACTATAACTACTTCTAATTGAAATAAGATTAAATTAATACTGTTACTATGATTTTTCGCAACCTGCTGGCAAAATAAGCCTAAAAATATCCTTATATTATGAAGCTCTTATATATCTTTTTGTATTATTTTCTATATTTTTATTTCATCAGCAAGGAACTGCTGACTTCAGTCTTTCCATTAATCAAAAAATAAGAAAAAAGTAACCCGTTTGCAACTCTCTCCATTTCAACATTGTGGTCGAACATTTTCTTTACGCGCCAGTGACGAGTGCCCATTCAGCTTTAAAAAGCTCTCAGCGTGTATTATATCTCGGTGATTGGCAACCGATACTTTGATGTGGAGTGTTGTTTGCAGAAGGGAGAAAAGTACGTCGGTCGGCGCGGCGGCCGGCTGCTTTAAGTTAATGGAAAACTTGGAAGAAAATTTATTGGACTTACAATATTGTGGTGGAAATTTTAATATACAGTGGTGACATGAAGTCTGAAAGCTTGAAAATATATCGAGAACGGAAAATATTAAGGAAATAAGCAAAAACACGTCGATTTTGATTTCTAATTTTACACAATTTGCACGATGTGCCTCGACTAAGTTTAACTCAAACGATCATCTGCAAACCATAAGAACACTTATTAATAAAACTATTGAATATAACAGGGTTTTGATTCTATTAACCAGAGAGGAATGCTTAGTGCCTTAAACAAATGCAGAATAGCCCATCGATACACCTCTCTTATTAAATATGAACATGCTACGGCTTTGTCAGGCTCCACGAAGATACTGGAACATTTCGTACTGAAGGTGTTCGTCAATAGGGCACAGTATCTCCAAAACTTTTCACAACCTTGCTGGAGTAAGCATGTAAAACAATAGACTGGGATGGCATTGGTATTAACATACATGGAAAATTTTTGAACAACTTTAAGGTTGCAGATGATATCGTACTTATCACGGACAGCTTCGAACAGGCAAAAAAAATGTTTCTTAAGCTCTATACTGTCTCAAAATGAGCTGGTCTCAAAATAAACGCAATTCGTGATTCACCTAGTTCACGGTAAAAATATCTCCCTAAATGGCAAGGCCATGGAGCCAGTTACTTCCTACAAATATAGGTAGGGACAATCAAACATGCGAGCTGACACGAAGACTTAATCTATCATGCGTGGAAAGCTGAGATACTTGTTTAGTTCGTATATATCAATAAGTCTGACAAGGAAGGTATTTAACCAATGTATTCTGCCCGTAATGCCCTATGGAGCAGAAACTCTGACACTAGCGAGAACCACAGTGTCAAAATTGCAAGTTACCCAAAGAACTGAACTGAAAGAATTATGTTGGGGGTAACGTTACGCGATAGGGTCCCAGATACCACCATTCGCAGAAGATCGGGAGTGACTGATTTCATTGAGAAAATGACAATTCTGAAGTGGAATTGGGCTGGTCATATAGCGAGAACGAGAGACGACCATTAGTCAAAGAGATTTTTTTAGTGGAGACCTCGAATACAAGCAAATTAAAATCCAGGACGACCACGTACATACACGTTGGACCAATGACATAAAAAGAATTACAGCAAATTGGGTACAAGTGGCGCAAACTAGGACTGTATGGAGACGCATGCAGGAGGCCTATGTTCAGCAGTGGACGTAAATGGCTATGTGTTGTAATGTGATGATCCGACAAAGACTGTGTGGAAACAAATGGAATGTTTAACAATCAAATTTAGCATTACATAATTCTTACATTGAAATTATTGGTCGATAAAGGGGTTCCTTTGCTGTGCTCAGGCTGTTTATCCTAAACAGAAACCTAATAAAATCTTCAATGAACACTTATTTGTTTCAGTGAAGGAAAATAACATTTGTCCTTTGCTGAGCCTTTAAGTCCGCAGTACTCCGTTAGTATTATTGGAAATCGGATGGAAGTTAGGTAAACACCGCCTACCACCCATAAGTAAAGCACCAGCGCCCTGCGGCTGTAGCAACGATAACTTGCTTAATTTGAATTGTCGAAACTTCTTCTAGAAAAAACTTTCTTTAACCAAACACAGTCGGAGCAAAAACCCCGTTTTAGTAACAAAAAGTTATAAAAGTGTGATTCAGAAAAAGCACCAAAAAAGCACACTTTATATGTAAATAAGCAAATGAATCGCAGCCAACTTTCTCAGATATGAAAGAGAACCGGCGAAAGATTGTACGAAGTTTAACTGCCTTTTGAGGTTTCGATTTGAATGGGTTGTAACGCGCTGCGAATATGTTTGGCTTAGTAAAGGGTATAAATTTATAATATTTTCCGAGTCCAGAGACATGTACGCAAAATGTAAATTAGAGGGCTCAAAGGGCTGGGAAATGAAAAGGGAAAAAACTGAGGTGGAGTTAAAACGATTTTTCTCATTTCGCTTTTAAAGCGAGTTATATAAAGGGTGCCCCAATATCATAATATGAATGCACATTTTAATTTGTAAATATAACACGTTAATTTTTTTAAAGGTGCTGATATTCCACTAAAAAAGCTAGGATTTTTGCGCGACTTCGCGGGGGCGTTTTTGCGGCTGGCTTGTCTGGCTTCAAATATCATAAGCGTGGGCCACTGTTCAGTAATTTTAATGCGTACTTTTAGCATAGAAAAAAGTAAAAATATATACTATTAAGACCGTTGGTGGAAAGCACCAGGTCCGGGTGAAAGGAAAAGGAGGTGTTACGATTAGTGAACGTCGATGACGACAAACCTAATGACGCGACATCGGCCAATCCGCGTTGCGGTGAATGCAATGTCTCCATGCCCAGCGGAGCATCCTTGTCACGTAGCCCAAAAACATGTTTTAATGATTTCCTAAATCACCAGTGATAAATTTGGCTGTTTGGTATTCATTGTGAAATGAAAAACATATATTTTAATCTACATTACAGTTTATTTGCATTACATGATATAATCAACATTTTCTCAAAGTTTATTTCAGTGAGAGACGTTCTTTTATATTAAAGTATATCGCTAAGTCTTGAAAAACTTCTTTCTACGTCACAGCTTGTCACTGGAGCGAAACGCAAATGTGGATACATATCAGTACTATCTTTTAGGGTTTCAGAAATAGACTTTAGTTGAACAAATCCGGCATTTCTTTCTAATATTCGCGATATATACAATTTTAGTTTCACACCAATTTCATTACAAACTTCTTTAAGCTTATCTAGGGTCATTTCAACAAGTGAAAAGATATTAAAAGGGGTAGATTTTGTGTCTCTAACTGATTAATACTATCTGGAAGATATCCGAAATTGTCACACATAAAGTCTAAATCATTTTTGAGGTCTGGTTCATTTATAACATCTTTACATTTTTTTACACTCTTCACATTGTCCTTTAAGCTGGTAATAACACTTTTGAATTGTTCAAAATGAGTTCGTAATATGTAACTGCGGCCAGCCATATTCTCCATCGCATTATCACAGGTTATGGCGGTAATGCTATATTAGGGCACATTTCTTTGAACGTTGCAATTCTGGCGGGTGACTTAAGAAAGACTTTTTAACCTCACTGACTAGACTATCGAATAGTGGGTAAAACTCCCGCACAAATTCACATATTCTGTGCAGGGCGTGCTCTAAACATGTAAGATGGATTAAATCGAGAAAACGTTCTTTTAGTTGTCTTTCGGCTTTCAGCATATACGCTGCAGTATCCGACAGAAGCACAATAACGTTTTCACTAATATTTGTATCGGAAAAAAGTGTAACGAAACTTTCTACCGCAGCATGGGTTATTGTATCGCTACTGGCTTTAGAAAGAAATTTTGCTCGCGATCACATATGGTTGTTCAGACTGAACTGGATATAAAGGTCCAACTATAATATTGGCAACGTATCGTCCTTTGATGTCGGTAGTTTCGTCGATACTGAACAATAACTTTTGTCCTGTAAGATTTTCTTTTATTCTGTTCATAGTTTGGCAGAACACTTTGTCAAAATAACTCTTGCCAAGTGTTGATGCATCAGGTACTGTGTGGGTGCAGTATTTTTCTAAAAATATCTTCACAAAAAGATTATTTATTTTATGAAGTGGGATATTAACTGCAACAAAGGGTTCACACAAATCCATGTAGAATTATTTTTGCGTTACATCCTGGTTCCTTGGTTTGGATGGCCCAGGAAGAGATTTTATCTTCATCTTTTCTTAATGCTGTGGACCGGTTAGATGGCGCTCTATGTTATACTTTGTACGCAGAAACTCAGAGTTACATATTGAGCACCATACGCCTTGTGCACTTTCAAATAATATATCAGAATATGGAATAAGCCACTCTAACTTAATTTTTTTACTTGTACTCATTTTACTTACTTTCAAATCACTATTTACAACGCAACTGCTTTAACTAGCGCCTATAGCTTGTCTGTACTGCGTAATGCACACAGAAAAATGCGATTCCTTCTTATAAGGCATGGTAGGTAGTGTACCCCTTTACAACGGAAAACCATTAGTTTTTTATAGCAAACAACTAAGGAAGGGCAATGTTTAAAAACTAAAAAAAAAATAGAATGGGCGTTGAATACTCATAGACTTTACTATTCTCTCGCTCACCAAATTCCTTTAAAGCGGAACTCATTTCGATTATTTAATTTATACATGATCTAAAAATGTTCTCTCTGGGGGTTTATTTCCTCTAATACTCGAATTTTCCCATTTGGACTGTAAAACTGTCAGTCTGTTTTGTCAGATCCATTAGAAACGATTCCTGCTAATTGCATTTCGCGTTACCGCCCCATTAGTCATGGATAAATTAATCATTCAGGACGTCACCCGAATTTGAAATCCTCCGTTTTGTTTGTGTCTCTGAGCAGGAAAGCGAGTTCATATAAATTAAGTAAAAAAACATTTTTTCTTCAGTGACTATATAGATGATGGTAAAAAATTTCTGTGATTCCTTAAATTACGTTTTCGTAAGGACAAATTGTTGGCCCGACATGTTTGCCGACCGACAAACTGGTAAAATGGACAGGTGTTTATGTTGTTACTTGTCTGCATCGGACATGTTGAGAAAACGATCTTGAATCGAAATCTGCAGTAACTACAGATTATATCAGCTTTCATAGCGTTGGCAGGAAGCCATTCGATACTCGAAAGTCAAAAAAAAGTCAAAACGGAAACGAAAAAGATGGAACGTTAGAAGTTTTTCAGCTAAGAGGTGTTTCGAAGCTCGTTAATGAATTATCTTCGCTTGCAAAGTGGATACGAGAACTTCGTTAGCATGTCTTTCACCGACTTTGGACGTTCCCAATCAAACCCAATCAAAACTTAATAATTTTCTAATTTTTAGTCAAAGCTTATAAAAAGACGTAGGTATGTACCTACCTAGTAGGTATGTAAATGATCTTTTGGAAACCTGAGTACAGTAATATTTGGATACTCCGAACCCCCTATAAGTCAAATCAAAATATGATTTATGGTCAAAAAGACAACATTTTTATAGACAAAGCTAAAAAGCTAAAAATATAAAACAGGTATATAAATCAATAATACTATAAATCTAATAATACTACAAAATGATTTAATTAAATGATCATGACAAAGTATCTTCAAAATACTCATTTAATGAGTAAAATGCCTTCTCCAATAATAATTTCTTAACAACTTTTCTAAATTTTTTAAATACCAAAATATTTTTTATACATAAAGGAAGTTTATTAAAAATATTTTTAGAATTATATTCAATTGATTTTTTACAAGACTAGAGGAAGGTATAGGTAGACAAAAATTATAATTTTGTCTTGTATTATATTGAATGCAATTATTAAATTGATTTATATGTTTTCTATGCATTAAACAAACCGTTTCTAGTATACAAATTGATGATAAAGTTCAAATTTTGTGAGATAAATAAAGGTCTACAAGAATCTTTAGAATTTGCTTTACAAATGTATCTAATAGCTCTTTTTTGTAAAATAAATATAGAGTGAATAAGGTATTGACTAGAATTTCCCCAGAAGCAAATTCCATATCTTAAGAAAGATTCAATTAAAGAATGGTAAACAATTTTAACAACATCAAAGTAAAGTTCTTTTGAAGAATTCTAAGTGCATAACAACCCGGTGATAATTTTTTACAAAGTTTTTCAATATGGTCATTATAGGTAAGATTTTGATTTATGTGAATTCCTAGAAATTTTATAAATTTTGGGTTATTAATAATTTGATTGTCAAAGATATCATCTTTAAGTTTACATTTAAAATGTAATATATTAGTTGTACTAATATTAAAAGAAAACAGGTTAGAGTCACACCACTCTTTAACTTTAAACAAGTCAATGTCTATAATTTTTTTAATTCAATACTATTTTTACAATTCCAAACTACTCTATAATCCAAACACCCCAATAGTGTAAAGTGGTATCCATAAGCCGAACTACTACTTATTTATCTTTGCATTATGCGTGCGTGTCTAACGGGAGTATGCCGAAGGTCTTTCGCAAGTCTCAACGTGTGTGCACGCCTGAACAGAGTCGTGTGATGTGATATTTCAAGCTATGGCTTCCAAACGAGTGCATGTCACATTACCACTTCAACAAAAGGCTGGTATTTTGCGTGAAATAGATTTTGGATATTCACTAACTAGTCTAGCGGTTCGATTCAATGTCGGGAAGTCCACTATAAGCAACATCAAGAAACAGAGAGAAGAAATTCTTCGATATGTGTCGCGCAATGAAAAAGGACCAGGAATGAGGAAACCGATGAGTGAAGCCGAATTTTCTGATGTAGAAGATACTATGTACATATAGGCATGTCAAAAAATCCAAGACCGTTCAGAAACATCTGCATTCCTGTCTATTATAGAAACCAGAAAAGTGTGTGGATTAATCAGGACATTTTCAACTAATGGTTCCACAACGAATATGTACCACATATCACAAAGCATCTGAGAAGAAAAAATTTGCAGGAAAAGCCTCTTCTGGTATTAGAGAGAGAGAGAGAGAGAGAGAGAGAGAGAGAGAGAGAGAGAGAGAGAGAAATAGGAATTTTGTGCAATTTCTTGTACAAATCATGTGTACGTTTTGCTCGGATTTGTAAGTTTTTCACAAATTTAAAAAAAAAATTAAAGAAGAACTTTTATAAAAAAATCCTAACAAATTAAGACAGAATTAACAAAACACCATGCTTTCTACCGTTTTTAGTCTCAGTTGTCATGTAAGTGTTTGAAAGTAGAAACGTATTAAACAAGAAAGACATTCTTTGATAAAATTTAATTTTAAATAACCTATTACGGTCCTGCATTTCTATTATGGCAAATAGACTATGTATATGCTAAATTTTTGGTAAAATATGTCACTGGGAACCGAAATTTGCTAGAGTGGAGAACAGTAGACCATTACGGTCCGAAATGGGCGGTTTTCTTGTTTTTTTTTACAGATTACATTTACATTTTATGTTTAACTCTTTGTCATTAACAACCCTTTGTTTAGTAAGAAAATAAGTGTACCTAAGTAAAAGGATAAAATAGTAACAGAGTAGATTATCCTTTGTGCATGTTAAATGTTGCAAACAAAATTGCGCCATAATGCAACTTTGAAGTGTACAAAAGACTTAAGAGTATACAACTTAAAATAATACCCATTTGAAACTTTCAACTAAAATAGGTCATGCAATATTGAGTAATGAGTACTTTATAAAGTTAACATACAGATGTCGGGTATAAGTAGGGTTCGTCAAGTCGGTGCCAGATCATTGGCGGCGGGACCGTAAATAAACTGTGCTTAAAAGTAAGAGATAATTTACATAATACTAAAAAACCAATACACTGAATAAATATATATATATATATATATATATATATATATATATATATATATATATATATATATATATATATATATATATATGTATATATATATATATATAAAACAAGCTCAGTGGTTATTGAGGCTCCAGTCTATTCGGGCATCGGAAGTAAAACTCTTTTTTTACTACGCCAAGCTTTCGAAAATGTTTATTTTCTTTATCAAGGCTACAACACAGAGTACGGTTAGTAACATAATTAATTTACATTATGTTGGACATTACCTAGGGTGCAAAGTGAGTTAAAATAACCTTCGTAACATCTAGCACAAAAGGACAAACACTCCAACCCAGGTCTTACAATTTGAATATACGTTAATGTAATATGTAATTACGTAATTGCTTTTGGAGTACCCTGAGGTTTCGGCCACATGGTCGCTACAGCTTGAAGCAGTCAGGTTAAGATCCAGTGTGTCAACAGTGTCCGAACTGTCGGTCTAGAAGGCTGGAGAATATTACAGAATGCTCCAGCCATCCAAACAGACAGTCATGCAATAGATGGCGTTGGTCAGGAAACACATTCTGTTTTACCACGGTTTGTTGGTTATAAGGTAACATGTCAGATTGCGTAAGCAGAGCCGCCCCCCACACCTGCCACTTGCAGACGGCGTCCAGCAACCCACCCAACATATTTTTTGTATTGAATGATTTTTTCTCTAGAAAGCTGTACTGTCTCCCTTGTCACTTAGGGAGACAGCACACCCTTCCATTAGCTCCTGAGTATGCATTTCGTTTTTTTAAGTGAGTTATCACACTATTGATCTTGGTCTTATCATATCAATCTCGATTATTTTTTAAATTCCTGTTTGTAGTGGGTTATTTTATATATATATATATATATATATATATATATATATATATATATATATATATATATATATATATATATATATATATATATAGAGAAGGGTAGTCGTTGCTGACTAGTTAAGGAGTAAACTAGTAAATATTGGGGTATGCAGCAAATGAAAGTGTACTCTTTAAAGTTTAGTCCGAGCTTTCGGAAATTTTTATTTCCATCATCAGGGAATCTACAATTAATAGTTAAATGGGAGTGTGTTACATTAAACGAGCTTAAAGTAACTTACAACTTTGTTGAGGTTGGTCATCAAGATATCAATTGTAGAACTGAACATTGTCAAGACAAAAAGCCGTAATTTGGGTCCAAAACATTAAAACAAGTTAAAATTAATTTTTACAAAACACACAAACACTGATAAAATTGCTTAATTATTAGGAAAAGAGGCATTAGTTATATAAAATATTGTTTGAGTTTAATCTTAGGTTTCATTTTGAATACTGTCAATGACAGGAGAAAATAATTTTTTATATTCTTAACATTTTTGTAGGGTTAGGGACTAAATGCGTATAGTGGTTACACGAATTCAAGTTTTAGTGTGCAGTATCTTGACACCCGAGCAATAGCAAAGTTAAACCAAAGAAAAAATGGTACCATTCATATTAGAGGGTGGTTTATTATCTAGGAAAAGAAGATAAGAGTAGATTGAACTTAAATGATTAATATCTGTTTTTTTATTAATGCAGTTAGGCTGTTGTGAAATAAAGGCCATCTCCAGAAAAAGCCTCCTGGTGTAGTTAGGTTCTGAGATTAAAATTTTTGTGGAATTGTAGTCCATGTTGTGATTAATCACAACATGGACTACAATTCCACAAAAATTTTAATCTCAGAACCTAACTACACCAGGAGGCTTTTTCTGGAGATGGCCTTTATTTCACAACAGCCTAACTGCATTAATAAAAAAACAGATATTAATCATTTAAGTTCAATCTACTCTTATCTTCTTTTCCTAGATAATAAACCACCCTCTAATATGAATGGTACCATTTTTTCTTTGGTTTAACTTTGCTATTGCTCGGGTGTCAAGATACTGCACACTAAAACTTGAATTCGTGTAACCACTATACGCATTTAGTCCCTAACCCTACAAAAATGTTAAGAATATAAAAAATTATTTTCTCCTGTCATTGACAGTATTCAAAATGAAACCTAAGATTAAACTCAAACAATATTTTATATAACTAATGCCTCTTTTCCTAATAATTAAGCAATTTTATCAGTGTTTGTGTGTTTTGTAAAAATTAATTTTAACTTGTTTTAATGTTTTGGACCCAAATTACGGCTTTTTGTCTTGACAATGTTTAGTTCTACAATTGATATCTTGATGACCAACCTCAACAAAGTTGTAAGTTACTTTAAGCTCGTTTAATGTAACACACTCCCATTTAACTATTAATTGTAGATTCCCTGATGATGGAAATAAAAATTTCCGAAAGCTCGGACTAAACTTTAAAGAGTACACTTTCATTTGCTGCATACCCCAATATTTACTAGTTTACTATATATATATATATATATATATATATATATATATATATATATATATATATATATATATATATATATATATATATAACAAACCTAAGCAAACAGTTCGCTAAAATCTGCATACTTTTCATTGAAAACACTTTAAATAAAAAAAGCAAGCTCGGCAGTTTGGTTTCACTTTACATTTCAAATGATTTACAGACCGCGAAGAAGCTAAAAATTCGAGAAAACGAACAAACTGCACCCAAGGGATTTCTAATTCTACTTTCAACTGAATCTTTTATTACCATTTTTGATTTCGGTTGGTCGTTTGAATAATTCTTAAAAGACGGGGGGATATTCTAATTCTAAATATAATGAGACGATCTAAAAAATCCTGTTTAATATAAATTTATCTGGCTGCATTTTTCAGTTGGTGTCAATGTGTCAAATACATGAACATGAGCAACAAACAATGTAAATATTGAATATAGGTGCATAGTAAATCCCCATCTGAGGAATCAAGCGGATGCAATGTCATTTTAGTCAATCCCATGTTTATCCAGAAACGTTAGAACCAGTGGCGTAACGCACCATCTTATTGAAAGAACTTATAGTTAAGAAATTTAAATAAAAACATCGATAGCAAAACTCTAATTGATTGATCAAATAAAAAAACGGTACTAACCTCAGTTTTAAGTACAGGTATTTACTATTATAAGACAATTATAGACCCACTGCTTAGAAATCCACAGATGAAGTTTTATGTTTGTATGGAACGAGACTATTGACTCTCGCGGACCACAAGAAATAGGTTCTTGCCTTTTGCATTATATAGAAAACTTTGTAAAATGTAAAATATGTATAATGTGCCAGAATCGCAATATCAAACTGTTTCTTCTATGCCACCACATTTTATCTAGTCCTCATTATGTGGTAGAAAAAATAGACAAAAAATTTCTTGTCAGACACTTATATTGATTATGTGATCAGGACTTTGGGCTTATACAGAAACAAAAGAAATATTTTCAAAACCTTTTTGTACCATAAGATTGGGTACAACTTACTTTGGCTGCTAGCAAAAATAACGATGAAATGTGATAAACATGATCAAGGATTTATTTTTTTCTACTAAAAATTTAGAATTCAATTTTACTAACAGAAAAATATCAACAGATAAGTCAAATGTTCACGGGCTAAAAGTTCGGGGGCTACGTTTTCAAAAAGACGTTCCCTTGGTAATTTTTTTCTAAATATTCAAATGACGACAAAACTGTCTTTATTAGTAAGTAAAAAAAATTCAAGTATTATTAATAGTTTAAATATATTATATCTAATGGTTCTAAATCCAGAATGGCAAATAAGCGAGAAAGAGCTCTACTTGAGCTAATCAATTATATACCACCAACTCATCATGAGTTGTCTGAATCTAGTTCAGGATGAAATTTAGGTACTTGAACATGATGTAAGCGAACGATAATAAATTTTTCAAGAATTTATGTTTTAGGTTACAGATTGTAAGCTGCTACTATATATGTTTTAATAAAACTTTTGTCTTCTTTTATTCTTAACGTATTTTACACACGTTCAATGCACAAGGGACATAACTAACAAAAATAAGGGAAAATCTAATTTTATTTAGCCAAAAAGTACACTATGTTATAAGAAGGATCATTATTTATATTAATATATGAACACACTTAACATTACACATGATTTTGACTTGATTAACTATGACCAAGTTTACTGAATTAATGGAATGTACATTATTTTCATTATTAGATTCCCTTCCCATCCCAACCGCTAATCCTTTAAATCCCGTGTCAATTGACTATATTTCACGTCTCTTCAGATGCCCAAGGTACGTTAGTACTTAGGCTTAGTCTACGTGGGATGTCGTAGATAAAAAAGTGTGTTTAATTACACGCATTTGGCTTATGGTTAATACTGTTGACTATAGTTCTTTAAAAGAAATATACAAGGTCTTCTAGCAAATGTGGGTAATATCTAAATCAAAAACTAAGGTTATAGAATTTTTTTTCTATTTGGTTCTAAGAAAGTGATTGTCATATTCGTAAATATTGTAATAACACAATATAATGTGGCAATCACATGCGTTTGGGCTATGATTAATATTATAGATTATAGCTATTTTTCTACGAAATGTGTAAGGTTTTCCAGAAAATGTTGGCAATATCTTGGGCAATAACTTCAAAGTAGTACTAGAAATTCATAAAGATCATTGGGGTTAAACCACTTTTGCGCTGACGGCCTCAACTAAGGGTTTAAATTTTGTAATGATGTTGGAATCGTTTTAATTTTGTACTATGAATTTACTACTAAGTTTTTTTGAAATCCCTAAAAAATAAGCAGTTTAAGTTTATATTTTCTTCAACTATAGAATTAAATTCATTTTAGCGTCCCAAGATGAAAATCATTAACAAAACAAGCAACTTGCCAAAATAATAATGAATAATAATAACGAATATTTCATTAGTTTTTAATGACATGTCAAAACCTAAAACTGATCAAAACTAGATCTATATTTGAACAACTACAAAGTCTTAAATCTTTTTAGTAAATTTCGGGGTTAATGCATAATAGATTAGACATTCTATTACTCACACTATTTCAGAAAACACAAAAATTTAAAAGCGCATAAACCTCAGAATCCATCCGAACCGCAAACTACTACTACTAAAAATAGTCACATCAAAGTTGTGTCGTAAGCTATTTTGAGACCTTACTGAAGGTAGTAAAACCCGCTCTATCATTGCAACGTTTCATTTGCTTCCATTTGTCATTTTCCCGTGTGTCTTGCTGTTTCAGTGTTTTCCCTGGAAAATGGATGTTTTATTTTCCCACGGCAAAGCTATTTTGTAGTTTGAGTGCACGCGATCTATAAACTAGTCAAACAAAAACACGAATCGCAAATGAAACTTTCGAAAGTTTAATCAGTGTTTAAAGTTTAGTTCTTGGTTATTGTTTTCGTAATTGTTGTATAATGTTTGTTACTGTTGTATTGTAAAGTAGTTAAGTTGCTTCTGGGGTTTCGGGTATTTTCGAGCATAAACGAATGAAATGCGTGAATTCGCGAGAGCATGAACTCAAAGTAGATACCGTCCAGTTTGACGTTTGTGACTTTTGAACTGTCATTTGTCCGACATGACATTCTGAAAGCTGGGTTGAAGAAAAAGTCCCTTTTCTAGAGGAAATTGAAATCTAGTTTCATCCCTCCGATTTTTTCAGATGGTTCTTTGTTAGAGACACTAAAAGGGCGAGAAGTGTTGGTTTTCCTGATTTTTATTATTTGTATGGACAAGAATTCTAACCTATAATCTCAAGTGTCGCAATTTGATTACTGTTTCTTAGGGAGGACCCAGCTTAATGATTTAATTACTCAATTATTCGGTTTATTTATTTATTGAAATTATCTCATTGAGTCACGGTGTTTAGAAGTCAGCTTTTTGTCGTTTTGATGGTTCGGAGAGGTCCAGGGCCTGTGTTTCTGTCCAAGTATTTGGAGTGGAGGAGTAACCCGCATAAAAGATAATTTTTTATTTTAGAATCGATATTTGGTGTTCCAGAGTTCAAGCTTTAAATGACATCAAAATAGATACCAAGAAAAGTCAAATGTTTTGAATAGATTGATAGATATATTCTTTATTTGTACGTAAGCCAAATACCTGGATGTACACGTCAACATTTTACAGAGTATGTATGTATGTATATATAGCACACAGTAACTTACACTCACTAACTTAACAGCCACGAAAAAACCTAACATTAATCTATTGAATCCGACAAAAAATGATTTACAGAATAGGAACACCCTTTAATGAGGAGGTTCTTTATAAAGCCTTTAAATTTATTGTATGCAAGGTCCTATCCCCTGGTGGTAGCCTGTTAAACAACCTCTTTCATATATGATAAGGATTTTTCGAATTTGTTCAACCATCCAGACCGAGCGCACTCGCATTTCTCGTGTTGTATGAATGAAAGTCCGCGTTGGCCCTGCATTCCCTCACATTCTCTCTTGTATATAAGAGCACTGTATACATATATAGAGACAAAGTCAAAATTTTCTTTTCCTGGAAAATCGGTTTGCAACTGGCTTTTGTGTTTAGTTTAAATTTATTAAATCAAATTATCCTTTTTTGATTAACAAAAACTCTTTGGCTATTTGTATTTTTTTTCCATAAGGTGACGCTGTAACTAAGGCGAGAATATACTAGTGAGTAGTAAATACTGACCACAGCAGCTATTTCCACTGGAAATCTTTGAAATTTTCGAAGGGATATCAGAAATATTGTAAACATAGGAAATATTTCAAAACAGACCATGAATAAAGGATTATTTTCTTAGGGGTACTTCAAATTAAAACAAACATCACGTAGTTGGTAACAGCATAAAATATGTAACATCCAGTATATACCTACTGGCCTGTATGTCTGTGCACTTTAGTTTCAATAGAAGCTATAAGTAACGGTGACGGTGTAGTGACTATACAATTACTAACTCCCTGCTTTCTAATATTGCTGAGGAGATGTGCAAGTTGATTGAAAAATACGGAAATGTAAAGTTTTTAGGTTTTGTCTCGGACAATGCCAAAAAATTATCTGGCTTTAAAGGTAACAACAATATTATTTTTTCAAACTTGTTACATAGGAATATGATAAAGAGACTTGGCAACGCCACAACGAGTACTGACATCAAACCAAATCTTTCTTTTTTCTATGACGGACGTTTTCACTGTTTTTATACGGCCATGTATTTATTAGCGGTGGTGCGTAGTTACTATTTTTTTTTTGAAGGACGATATCTAACTTTTTTGTCGTGAAGCGCCATTTATGAATTATTTTATTCAATATGAATTCATACCAGGATTTTCCGATTTCAGTATATGCAATGAATTTCATAACACCCTGTATATTTCCAAAAATGTTAAAACACTAAGCGTGTTTTGCAGTGACCGCAGTTCGCCTATTACTCCTTCATGCAGGTTGCTATTGACCCGCTTACAAGCAACGGCACGCAGCACTCAAGCAAACCCAAGCAAACCGGGTAAATTTAATAGCCAGGGCAGTGTTGAAATGGAGGGACCATCTCCTGTGAGTGACAATAATTTAAACTGTGTTTGTGTCGTTTGTAGTTTATTAAAAAAGGTTTTTTGGTTATTATATTATTTTTATCAAACCGGTTTTCTCTTTATAATTATTGTCACCGAACGCCACTGCCTAAAAGAGAACTTGGGCACATAAGAATGTGCCCAAGTTTAATTCATTATTACCTAACTAGAAGCATAAATGCCAAGAACATTTATGCTTGTAGTTAGGGAATAATCAATTATAGGAAAATGTCTCATTAACCACTATTACAAAATGAAATATGATTTTAATCATTGCATTTCTGTTTGCTTTTCATTGTTTACTCTTGTGCCATTTCAAAATCCACTACCACCAAATAATCCCTTATCAAAAGTCGGTTTGTCAGATTGTCTCCCAAATTGCCTCCGAGGCAATTTTGTCTCTATCGAAAAGCTGTCCGACGGCCCTAATCTTTATTCTTCGAAATCAGTTCCGCCGACGGTAATTCGACTACAGTTCCTAAATCTCCGCCTGCCGGTGTCGGGGCCCAATTTAAACTTTGCATATTTCAAAGTTCTTGAATGGAATCGGGAAAACAATTCTTCTACTGCAATATTTTTCAGTCAGTTTGTTAATCATTTCTGCTGCAATATGTTTAGGGCATTAATGGCTTGTTAAGTCATTTCGCGTCTCAAAAGAATATGCTAATATTATTGCACAATCAGTTTAATCGAAACATGCAGACAAAAAATTAAGTTGGTTAGACGGATAATATCAAAAATATTACTTGTCACAGTTTTTTCTCATAAATTAAATATATTTTATAGTAATATACAATATATAATACTCTGGAACGTTCCAGCGGCGGCAGCTGTTCATCGGTGAGCACTAGGCTATGAGTTCGTAGTGTGGTTCACTTTTCTAACAAGGCGCCACCCAATCTGTATGACTTGCTTTAAGTGACGAAGAACCCCCAGACTGGGAGATGAACTCTTAGAAAAGATGTTAAAATAAAAAGCTGATTACCATTGACTAAATATAATGAGTATTCCCACTACTTATTATACTATTCTTATTTAAAATTAGAAAAAAATTAACGTTTCTGATCGCAGAATTTCTATTTTTAAATACCCCCACCCAACTTAATTACGCATTCGATTGGTTGATTGATCAATCAAATTGACACGCACAAAAAAATAGAGAGAATAATTTATGAAATTTATATCATTTTAAATTAGATAATAATACGCATAAAAAGCATAAAAGTAACTATTTAAGGTATGGCAGATCATATTTAATTGATGTTAATTCATACAAATACATGAAAAAATATACTGGCCTTTTCCATCAGCATATTTCTTTGGCAGGAAAAGATCTATAAATCTTTCTCCGGAATTTCACAGGAACTAACAATGAAAAACTTATTATTCAGGCAGGAAACATAAGTAGATAGGAGGAAAAACGCACTTGAACACTGTACACCAGTGTGTACCCCAAGAAAAAAATTCTCAAAGATATTTTGAGAGTTTTTGAATCAAAACAGGTATTTCTTGATGAAAATACAGGAACTTGAAGGTAGATAAAGGCATATTCTAATGAAAGAACTGAATAAAGAATGAAGGCATGGAGGAATATGTCTAATATACACTCTTTACCATTCAGCATCAGCACAGTGTCCACAAAAATTGTTAATAAGGTAATAGAAACTCTTAAAACGAGGAAGAACCATTCTACAATAAAAAACTTAAGATGCCCATTCTGGGTAAGGGATGGTTCTCGTATGTAAAGCACCATACTCGACACACGGACTCGCAGAAAGTGTCCCTTTTAGCAACAGGAAAAAAGCATTTTTGAAGATCCCGCTCAGAGTACTCTGAAATGGTATCTAGATATTGGTTTATTCCAAGTTAAAAAAGGATAGCATTCAAAAACTACATTGTATATGCATATTAACATAAACAATCAAATTTCTGCCAAAGAACAGATACGCAAACTCCATTATATTCATTTTTCACGATATTTTGACGTATTAAAGGTATTCAGAACTATGGTACTAAGTACTGGCGAATGCGCCAGATAACTAGGAGGTACCCATGTAGTACCTTAAAATTAAATATTTAATATTTTTTATTTAATGATTAATATGCTAATTTATAAGTAAATTTACATAACGTGGTAGCGAAACGCTACAAATTCAAAAAAATCAGTTTGCTGCCTTACGTCATCCTACGAAAAACAGTTGAACGCAACGCCCAATGTGGCGAATCAAATTAAGTATACGGCAACACCGCCACGCACCTCTTCGGCCGTTTTAGTACTCAGAGCGAATGTTTATAGTTTGCGTAACTTTTGTAGCATTTTTCAATCCTCGAATTTAATTTTATTTCGAAACTTTTTTCGGAGTTTTTAAATGTATTTAAATACGCCCGTCGAAAACTTTTCACTCATGTTTATTTTCGTTTAAATAAATTTAAAAAATCGGTCACGTGCAAGCTATACTTGCACAATTAGTGTTCCGTGATATCAACCACCTACTGAACCTGAGCAAACCTCGGCCGCCCGATCTCCGTCCATCTGCCGCGCTACCCGCCACCGATGGCACTAACGCCGTATCACATCACGTATGCGCGGAGTTGAGTAAGCCAAATAAAAAAATTTTAAAAACGTGTAAGGATAAAACTTGTTTCTTATATCGTGAAAAATATTTTTTGTCGAAAAACTTTTTCTCTAACACCAATGGTTCAGCAGTTATAAGAAAAGAAACAATTAAATTTTTTATAACAATGGGCCGCGCTAGAATTTGTCAATCCTGATAATTTTCACTCAATATGTACCTAATTCTTAATGTTCACGATTTTTCTCAGATTTTTCTGAGCGATCCTTCTGGTGATAAGGGTGGGAGACAGCGATTTTTAAGCGTTTTTTCAGAAAAATGTTTAAAAAAATGCAATAAAAAATACATCATGTATATCGTTGAATTCGTGCTTCAGTAAGCATTCAGTTGACACCATACATGATGCCCTTGAAAAAATATTTCCATTTCCAAATTTAGCCCCAAAAATTAACCCCGAGAATTAAAATTTAACTTTTTGATAATTTTTCCGCAATCTATATCTGATTCCCAATGTTCATGACTTTTTTAGATTTTTCTGGGCGATCCTTTTGATGATTAGGAGGGGGGACAGTAATTTTTAAGCGTTTTTTCCAAAAAAACGAATAAAAAATACATTATACATTATATACGGGGTGTACCAAATTAAGTTCGCATTATTGCTAACTCTTTTATTAATATAGATACAAAGTCAAAGTAGCAAAGTAGGAGCATTTTTTCTGCAGATTAAAATGGCGAAAGCCGAAAAAGAATTTAACAGCATTTCCAAATAAATTGCAACTTTTTTTCGCAAATTACAGAGATATACAACAAAATTTCTAGTTCCGCCCTTGTGGATTCTTTGGTGGAGGTGCCGGCAAGTGTTGTGGAGGCGGCGCACTATGGGTCAAATCGCATTTTTTGGTTCAAAATCTAATATCTCCGGAACAAATGGAGGAATCAATCCAAATTTTGGTATGGTTTAAGTGTAAGTAATAAGGATTAAGGGAAAATTATTAAGAATGTCATTACTCACTATTGTAGGGGTGAAAACAAGGGCTGAAATAGGACACCTTTCAAAAATCCATCTTTTTTCACTCTTCTTTATCCTCTTCAGACCCAAGGTCCAGTGAAAGAGAATTTATTTACAAAATCTACTTTTTTGTTAAGAACGGGGGCAAAGTAACACCATAATGCTCAATTTGTTTTTTTAATTGTTTTTTTTTTCAAAAAAAATCAGGTATCAAATAAGATACCTTGGGTCTAGAGGAATACAGAAACAACAGAAGGAAAAAAAAACATTTATTTGTGAAAAAGGGTGTACCAGTTTCTTTCAACGGCACAACAAAGATAAATATTGCATGAGTCACATTTGGCAAACGTTAATTTACCACATTTTGGAAATCGATATTTTGATCTTGATTTTTGTTCTTGTTTAGTGAATACAGGTAGGTGGATGTTTCCTTCGGTCCTGACTCTTCTATCCGTTAGGTATGTTCTCGTTTTGAAAATTGAATTGACATGGTTCAAACTGACGAGTACGTGACCATCTTTTCTGGTAACCTGGAAGGTAGTGTGCAAGAGGCTCCTCATCCGAAGAATTGCTCGTATTTTCTGCCATCTCCATATCATTTGGATCCTCATTTTCCACACCTAAATCCAACTCATTCTCACTATCCGAAGAAAGATCGTCGATTACGACTGATCTAGGTCAAGGTTATCAGCCAGATCTTGGAGTTCCAAGGCGTTTAACGGCTCTAAAAAAAAAACAATATCTCAGGAAATAACAAAAATTAATAAAACCTAAAATCCGATTTTTAAATTTTTACATACACAAGGAATTTTGTAGTCGGTGAGACCCAAGGTATCACCAACGATACGTTTAATAAATCCACCATTTGCGGCGTAATTTTAGTATTTTCTAAAAAACCTATATTTTCCAGATGTTCAATACGAGACTTTTAACAAATCTATAACATCTAAACAGCAAAAAAACAAGTACTTACTTTTATTTGGATCTAAAGGCATTATCGAAGCACGTACACTTGCAAATGTAAACAATACACTGACCTTTCCCACCACCATATGCACGCGATGACGCAATAAAAATTTACGCGAATATTCGGTACTGTATCATATACGATACCAACGGGAACGCGCGGCTAAAGGGTGCATAGCGCCAAGAAAAAAATATGAACCACAGGTATCATCTATGATACCTGGGGTCTGAGGAGGTTATGGTGTATCTCAAAGAAAAATAGAGATATTCATACAATTTTTTGGTTAAATACTCGCCCTAATAATACAGATTGAGGAAACCTTTCATTAAAATGCCGTCAACCCCTATGTTATACTCAATACTCAATACTCAATACTCAATACTCAATACTCAATACTCAATACTCAATAGTTTATTCATGTCAATACATACAAAATGTTTACACACGTCATCAAAGATAATATTTCACAGAAAATAACAAAGTTTAATTATCATCTATGAACTAAAATAAATTTATGATATAAAAGTAAGTACCAATAAAATGCATAAAAAATGGGACATCTACGACATGTTAAACACATTAAAATAATATTTAAAATCGTGATATCACTAAGAGGACTTGTCACAACGTGTTAAAATCCGTGTCAAAATATTCGTTAAAAGAATAAAAAGCCCTGGTTATCAAGAAGTGTTTCATCTTCTGTTTAAAATTCGCAAACGAAAGTTCCTTGACATTGTCAGGAAGAGCATTAAAAAATTTTATTGCCCAATACCCCGGGCCATCCTGACACCTTCCCAAACGCCAGTATGCATGAATTAAGTGCTGCCGCATGCGAGTACTGTAACCATGCGTTTCCCCATGAGTCCGGTACACATCTACATTTCCTCTAACATACAACAAACATTCCAATATGTACACACAGGGCACAGTCAACAGACTGAAATCCACATACATACCCCTGCAGTCATCCCTATAACTTAAACCAGTCATAATCCTCACAGCTTTTCTTTGCAAGCCAAAAATCCTGCGTGCCCCAGCCGAGTGTCCCCATGCAAGTATTGCATAAGATAAGTGTGAGTGGAAAATAGCAAAATATGCTGTTCGTAAGACATCAGCTGAGACACACCGGTACAGGCTTCGGAGCATATATAGGCCTCTATTAAGTTTTGCTGCAAGGTTATTAATGTGGTTTCCCCACTGCAGCTTGGGGTCGAGGACCACTCCTAAAAACTTAACTTCTGTGGGATTCTCTATACCAGAAAGGTCCCTCATGGCAAATACCACCTGATTCGTCTTGTCTGCGTTCAGCAAGAGCCTATTCGTACAAAACCAGCTCTCAGCTCTCGCCTGAGCCGCGGCCGATCCAATCTTCGAGCCCTCGAGGCTATCAGCAGCATGAGATACCGTTGTGTCATCAGCAAATAGCGTGTATCTTGCGTTAGTCTCGACGGTAGGAAGATCGTTTATATATATTAAAAACAGTATGGGGCCCAGGACTGAGCCCTGGGGCACCCCGATATTGATTTCACTCTTTGCTGATGTCACACCAGCTAATCTCACAACTTGGTGCCTAGAACACAGGTAGGACTCTATGAGCTTTTTGCTGCCTGGACTGAAACCATAGTGACCCAATTTTTGAATCAGGATTCCATGGTCGACGCAGTCAAAGGCCTTGCTGAGATCACAGAACAAGACCGAGCTATACTGCAACTTATGGAATGCCTCCATTATATCCGAGACCAAATTAAGAATGGCCCGAACCGTGCTTTTATGTTTTCTGAAACCAAATTGACACTGAGAAAAAAGTTTCTCACATTCAAAGAAGTTTACTATTCTAGCGGCCATGCACTTCTCCACAATTTTAGAAATAATTGGCAAAAGGGATATTGGCCTATAATTTTCTGGTCGTGAAATATCCCCTTTTTTGAATATAGGGGTAACTATGGCCATTTTTAATACGTCCGGAAATATATTTTGCTTAAAACAAAGGTTGACTAGTTTTGTTAAAGGTATGATGATGCAATCTTTTATTGCTTTAATTATTTTTACATTTAGGCCATATATATCTCTGCTTTGTTTGTTTTTTAAGCCGTTTATGATGTCTCTCATTTCATTGAAGCTCACTTCAGCAAAATTGAAAGAATTTGCAGGTGGTATGAAATCTTCAAGATATTCAAGTGGGTCAGCGCTCGACCGTGGAATACCCTGTACAATATTAGTGGCAACATTAGCAAAATAAACATTAAAATCATCAGGTGTAATGTGAACATTACTACAGCCCTCACTTTTCTTACCTCTATGATTATTTATTATTCCCCATATGGTTTTTGGTGGGTTTGCAGAAGTGCGGATGAGATTATCATTTGCCTCCATTTTAGCTCTTTTTATTGCGTTTCTATAGATTTTCTTAAAATTGTTTATTTCCCCTGTAATACCAACAAAGTTATATTGTTCTCTCAACTCCCCAAGAAAATTCAGATGTTCTCTCATGGCTCTGAGTTCATCAGTAAACCATCCAATATTATTTGAATTATCAGATCTAACTATATAAGACTTTTCAGGGAAAGCCCTAAGAAATGCCTCTTCCAACAAGAGTATAAAATGTTCAAATCCATTATTGGCATTACAGTTCTCTGTAATAAAGCTCCAAGAAATATCATTTACTATATTGTAAAATTTAAACAAACCCCGTTCCGTTATAGGCCTGCACATTTTCCGAGACTGAGTAAAACCACTATTCTGTGCAAAGACCTCAGCCTCCACTAATTGCCTCCTATGGTCAGACACATTCACGTCAATCACACTAACAGAACACAGAGACACACCAGAACTCACAAAGATATTATCCAGACACGATCCCAAGCGTGTTGGTTGAGAAATCACTTGTTTAAGACCAAAACTCATCATGGAGTCACAAAAGCGAGTTGCTTCAGGTTGAGCTGTATTAAATTTGACATTAAAATCACCAGCCATAATGAGTTTTGTATTAGGTCCAAGATCTGACAACATCTCCTCAACTGTCATTAAGAAGGTATCAAAATTTCCCGAGGGTGATCGGTAAAGCGCTAAAATACAGACATTACAAGATTTTATAAAAACAGAACAAAATTCAATACATTTTTCTATATTACTAGGTGAATTTACCAAGGCTGAAGATATTTCCAGATTGTCTTTAACAAATATGATGGTGCCGCCACCAGAATGCTGCTTTCTGGTTGAAAATGCTGCTACTTTAAGGCCCTGGAGGTATAGAGTGCCAATTTCTTCCTCACTTAACCAGTGTTCTGAGATACACAGAATGTCTATTTCCATATCTATAAGAAAAGCTTCTACTTCATTGATCTTGTTTCTAAGGGACCTAACATTGAGATGAAAAACCTTTAGAGTGTGTCTTACATCATTTTCTAGGCCACCTTTATTTTCACATACTACTGACGCTGGAGGTACAGAATATGGTTGAGCGTCCACCAACTCCCGAAAGCTGTCGATGCAGTTTCCGATGCATTGTCCATTTTGGTGCACAACAGTATGTTCCTCATGCACATTCTCTGCTGGTTGGTAACTTTCTTCTACTGTTGACGTCGCCTGAGGTTCATAAAATGGTTCGAAAGTATCCCTTTGGGCCACAATTCTGCTGTTAAAATGACATCTTGATTTTCTATATCTACTCCGATACGGAAACTGCTTTTTAAATGGTCCTTTTTCGTTCGAATTTTCTCACATATATTATTGATCTTCATGTTGGTTTTTATGTATTTAGAGACTGCATCTGCGGTTGTTGTTGATGCAAGGCCGGAGACAAAAAACCATGATTTTCTGGAGGCCACTTGCAGACTATCTTCCGCTACCTCTTTCACCCCTATAACTGGAGCAGGTCTCGGTGTTTTCGGGAAATGTTTTGATTTTCGGTCTTTTTTGTTTTGAACCAAAGTCCAAGTGTCCCTTTTTTCATTTTGGTTAGAATTGTCAGGTTCTTCTTTTCCATTTATGACGGCTTCCGTCATTGGCGATTGTCCAGTTACTAGCAGGTGTTTTGTTGCTACCGGTTCTTTCGGAGCCGTATTAGATGCCACGGTTCTACAACTTGTCCAACTTCACCGTTGTTTACTCCCTTTCGGCGGGAAGATTTTGACATATCAATCGGGTCATCGTTTTTCGCAGGCGTTTCCTGTACCTCATCATTTTTTTTACTCTGTTTGTTCTGTGGACTTTTTTTCCTGTTGAGGGACTGATTTTTGATTTGACCTCTACTGTTTTCTTCTAACAGCCGTATTCTTTCCAGTAATAAACGATTGTTTTCTTTTAATACATCGTTTTTGTCAGTTGTTTCAGCAACTAACCTCTTTAGGTATCCCACTTCAGTTACCTTTTCATCAGGATTTCTTAGATTTTCTTCTAGTTTTCTTTGACCTTCCTTGAGAATCCTAATTTTATCATCTTTTTCTGCTAGTATTTCCCTCAGATGTCTAATGTTTTCTTCTTGCTTCGTAATTTTATCGATTTGAATTGAGGTTATATTTTCGCCACAACATGTCAATCTTGATTCATCAATGAATTTTACTTTTGTGGCAAAGTCTCTGGTAGCACATGATTTATGGTAGATTTTTCCACACACTACACATATTATATATGCACTTTGTCGCGTTTTACAACACTCGAAGACATTTTTATTAGGAGTCACATTATCTTGCGGCTCGTTAGTCGGCGCCATCTTGCGCAGAATGTTAGGGGTGGGCATCGGGGGTAAGGGGGTGAAAAATCGAAAAATCGCCGAAAAATGTTATAAAGGGTTTTCGTGGTCGCTGAAAACGATTCTGACAACAATTTAGGCATTACTTCCCAGCTTGGACATGACTTGCGGTTATCAACCCCCACTTTGGGGAGTGGAAATTAGGGGTAAGGGGGTGAAAAATCTAAAAATCGCCGAAAAATGTTATAAATAGAACCATTAAATACTTAAATCTGAAATGAGCTAGATTAGATTAAAATGGGCTAAACAACAAATATAACATCTGGGCCAATAATTAAAGCAATAATCAAGATAAATGCTCGTAGAAAACCAGCCCTGATAAGTGAAGAATCTGGTACTACTATAGGGGTTCGTGCTGTGGAATTATCAAATAATGAGCAGTACAACAATATAAAAGTAATAGAAATAGCGGCGAAAATTTTTAAGAAGAAATCAAAAAATGATATACATGTTAATGCATGGATGCATATTGAAGTTTTTATAAATTAATTTGCCTATTTTTATATATACCTAACACACACCAATTTTGTCCATCCCTAGAGTGGGGGATGATAACCGCAAGTCATGCCGAAGCTGGGAAGTAATGCCTAAATGGTTGTCAGAATCGTTTTCAGCGACCACGAAAACCCTTTAAACATTTTTCGGCGATTTTTCGATTTTTCACCCCCTTACCCCTTATGTCCACCCCCCAAAGTGGTGGTTGATAACTGCAAGTCATGCCCAAGCTGGGAGGTAATGCCTAAATGGTTGTCAGAATCGTTTTCAGCGACCACGAAAACCCTTTATAACATTTTTCGGCGATTTTTCGATTTTTCACCCCCTCATCCCTTACGTCCACCCTCCAAAGTGCGAGTTGATAACTGCAAGTCATGCCCAAGCTGGGAAGTAATGCCAAAATGGTTGTCAGAATCGTTTTCAGCGACCACGAAAACCCTTTATAACATTTTTCGGCGATTTTTTGATTTTTCAACCCCTTACCCCCGATACCCACCCCTAACATAGGGGTTGACGGCATTTTAATGAAAGGTTTCCGCAATCTGTATTATTAGGGCGAGTATTTAACCAAAAAATTGTATGAATATCTCTATTTTTCTTTGAGATACACCATAAAGAAGAGTGAAAAAAGATGGATTTTTGAAAGGTGTCCTATTTCAGCCCTTGTTTTCACCCCTACAATAGTGGGTAATGACATTCTTAATAATTTTCCCTTAATTCTTATTACTTAAGCTTAAACCATACCAAAATTTGGATTGATTCCTCCATTTGTTCCGGAGATAGGTATTAGATTTTGAACCAAAAAATGCGATTTGACCCATAGTGCGGCGGTACTGTTGTGTCGCGTTAGCGGTACCGGAAACACCAACCCTTCAGACTAGTTACCCCATTGAAAGCTACCCCTACGTGACATTATTTTTCAAAAATTGCTTGAAACTGGTCGCTTTATTAAATAGTTGTAGAGCAAATGGTTTGTTTATCAGTGTTTTTTTTGTTTTTTGACGATTTAAGATTAAAATTTAGGTTTAATGTAAATAGTAGATAAGTAGATAAGTCTAGCGAAACAAATTGCGTTAGGTATACTTATTTAAAAAGGTATGTGAAATTCTATTCAGTTAAAATAAATGATCTAGAAAAGTCCTCAGTCAGTTCAAATGAGCTCTAAAATTTTCCTACAGGGCTTGTAAATTAACTTTACAAAATAGTACATAAAGCGACTATTTGTTAAGGGATTTCTAAGGGCTAACTAACATAAAGCCTAGAAGGCCCTTTAAAAGCCCTAAGGACAAAACGAGGCTTTCAGACATTGCTGAAAAATATGTATGATAGTAAAATTTATTTGGGTCTAAATATTTTAAGCCTTAGGGAATATACGGGTGACAAAATAGACCTAACAGTTTTGCTAGCGTGTACTTAGACTTGGTTAGTATTAGTATATTAGTTTACGATCCGTTGAGAAGTCACGGGTGCACTGTCTGGTTGTTTCAAAAATCGTGCGAAAACATTTACACACGCCGCGCCGTGCGGAAACCTTTACGTACGCTGCAAGGAACAATTATTATGCAACCAACCATTCACCACATCCATCTTTCATACAATCTTGAACAAAAGTTTCGACATCTAGTGGGCAGCAGTCTTGGCAGCAGTCATAATTTAAGAGCTGTCTCCTAGCAACCAATTTCATTTGTTTAATTCACTGGTCAACAAAGTGAAATTTTTGTCGTATCTCTCAAACTACTGATTTTGAAAGTAGCCCTGGTATAAAAAATGTATATCAATCACAAACATTATCTGAAGTTGGTCCGATTTTCTGAGAGATGTATGAAAACAAAATTTTGCAATACAAAAATACATTTATTGTGAGTATACCTAATTATAAACTAAAATATTCTTGACTCTGAGATTTTGGTATATACATAACATTAACTGCTTCTCTCCTAAAAGTCCAACAATATTCTGATAGCATGATGGGATTCCACTTGCCCTGGTAATGCCGTTCCATCCCTGAAATATCTTAATGAAACCATTCTCCATGTTCATCACGACATTACCCATGTTTAGTGAAAAAAAATCTAAATGTGAGTGCATCGTGTGAACTTTTAATGACATCTTGCAACCCGCAAGTCCAAATGCCTTTAACATATCTTCCACTAATATTTTGTAACTGTCAGCCTTTCTGTTTCCTAAGAAATTCTTAAAAACTGCAACCATTGATCTCCACGCCCTGTTTTCGACCATGTTTAACACAGCCTTCATTATTTCGTTGTTTTGAGGACTAACAAATATTCCTTCTTTTATTTTAGCTTCACTTAATTTAGGAAACTTTGCTCGGAGATATTTGAATCCGTTTTCTTCGCGCTTCATCCCTTTCACAAGGTTTTTCATAAAATCCAAATTAATGTGAAGACGAGCTATAAGAATTTTTTGTTGATTCACCAAAGGAGGTCGCTCTATGTTTTGAGTCCCTGAAAAATGTTCTTCTCAGCCAGTCTCTTTAACAAAATGATTCACATTATCGCGCCTTTCCCATAAACAGAGGAAGCAGCAATATTTTGTATACCCTTATTGCATCCCCGTAAGTACTACTTAAAAATCAGCACAAATGCTCCACGAATATTGATTGTAGTTAATTTTTTGCTAGAGTGCCCTCAGATTTTCATAAAGTTGTTTAAGAATCGATGCGGCATGACCCACCGGAATAGATGGATAAAAGCGTTACCGTTGTGTAGAAGCACAGCCTTAAGACTTGTTTTAGAGGAGCCGATAAATACTCGCCAATGCTGTGGATTGTGTTCTATTCCCAGAGATGTAAAAACACTTTTAATGCATGAGATCTTCATTATCTTCTTCTGAACTGTCCGATGTTGTGTTTTAGGTTTCGCTTTCTAGTCAGGATTTTATTTGGCCAATAAATTGAATGTAACTTATCACCAGCCCTGAGTGGAGGACGAGATCGCTAGGGTATTGGTGCACCCCTTTGAGCAGACCCAGTCTTCGGAAAATAATTAAGGACATAAATTAACACTCAAAATTGCAGCACACTAGCCATAATAACGCTTTAATTCACATTTAATATGACGTCACAACCAATAGCATCGCATTTTACAAGTTTCGAAGTTCTGACAAAAATTTGGAAAAAAAAAAACAAAATAAATCGATAAAAACAAAAAAAAGTTTAGGTTTATTAGGATTATATATGCATAAGCATTGTATAGGGCAGGAATATTCAGCACGAAGTCCTTGACAATCTATTTTAATATTATCTTATGTGATGAACGTGATTTGTTTTTGAATAATAACACAATTTTTTCACTTATTCTTAGGATTGTACTTTCCCATTTTCTACTTTTAGAAATAAATAACAAACCACTTAAGTCACTGAGAAAAAAATTATAGCAAATGTATATAAATGGTGCTTAGTGTATCGTTGTCATATTATTTAGAATTACAGACATAATATTATTATAAATATGTACGGAAAAACTACAGTGACGATTCTTTTGATCGCTTTTATGATGCTATTTGGTAAGTTTTTCTTTGTAAATATTCCTTTTGTTTGTTAACCATTTCAGTCAATAATATAGAATAGAATATTTGTTAAAATGATAAAAAATAAATCTGCTTAATTTTGCTGCAACTCTAAAACATTAGCTTACAAGAAATATTTTAGATGAACTCGATGATTTTATCTGGAAAATAAAAACTTTATAGAGGGTGGGAAATTTAAAAAAAATAATAAAATTATTATAACGTAAGATCAAAAAAAAAACGTTCTCAAAGTAGGCCGTGTCTTGAATTATTGCTCTTGAAAGTTAACAAAGGTATAGGTGAATAAAAAATAGGACTGTCAAGTTCTGAAGTTTTTATTTTAAAGAAAATTAAATATGGTTATCACGGCAGAACAAAAAGCTTTTATGATTGAAAGTTACTTTAGAAATGGTAGAAGGGTTGATGGCCAGTGAGTTCACTCAACACGGGACGCCATTCAGGATTTTCGAACAGAATTTCCACACTAGCCATGAATTTCGACCAGTTTCGCCAAGTTTTGACTAGATCTGTGGCTTTGTTTAGAGAAACAGGAAGTCAGTGGAATACCTAAAGTTCGCACTGCACAAAAAGTAGAAGAATTGAGGCAAATTGTTAATGAACACCCACAAACCCCTATTCGGCGTTTAAGCCAGCAAATGTGACCTGCATATGCACGCTTATCGTCTAAGCTCAGTCCAAGAATTGTTACCAAACGATAAGCCGCAGCGAATGCAATTTTCAGAGTGGTTTATGGGTAATTTGCATAATAATGAAAACGTATTTGAAAAAACTTTTTTACTGGCGAGGTATGGTTTTACCTCTCAAGTTGGGTAAATTCTCAACAGATGAGAATGTGGAGTTCTGAAAATCCACATTTCTTTATAGAGAAGCATCTGCATTCACAGAAAGTTGGCGTGTGGGCGGCCATATCGAAACGAAGGTTAACTGGACCGATTGTTTTTAAGGGACTCGTAATTCGGTGCGATACCGTAATGAAATTTTAGAAAAGTTTGGAAACGCATTAGACGATGAAGAGATGCGACAAGGCTACTTCCAGCAGGACGTCGCACCAATTCACGTACATAACTCTTGATAATTTAAATTCTTCCGAAGAATTTTTCGAAGAGCGAATTATTAGTAGTAATATGACAGTTGGGTTGCCACCACGGTCCTGCGATCTCACGTCGTGCGACTGCGCCTCGGACTAAAAAAATGTACTTGTGAAAGGAAAGCTTTTATGTTTGTAAATACGAAATGCGTTTAAAAATTTATTTACCCATTATTGTCGATGTCTGATGTAAATATGTAAACGACGCCGCTGAACGCAAGGAAAACTGGGGATCCCTAATTTTGCTGCAACTCTAGAACATTTGCTTAAAATAAATAATATTTTAGATGAAGCCGAGGATATTATCTGGAAAATAAAAACAGGGTGGGGAATTAAAAAAAAGATAAAATTATATTTATTTTGAATATATGAATGTTTTTGATTATTATTGTAATAGTACAAATTTAACTTGTTATTAAACCTGACTGGTTAATGTATGTAACTTACGAGGGGCTGTTGATATCCAGTTAGCGTCGAAAGTTTATAGTAGACAAAATTGAATATGGTTGCTATGGCTACAACTATGATGTTTTATACATATGTTGTTAAAGCTTGACATCCATAAGTTGAATGGTGATAAAACTGTGAAATTTTGAAAACGGCATGTCTGAGAATAAGCTAAATTTCGAAAAAATCGAGTTTAAGTAGGTGGAGTATTTTTTAAAGGGCTTATAATTACTTTATGAATATTCAGCTAAAAGTCTTAAAGGCGATTATGTTGAATAAGTAAAATTTTGTTTTGAAATATTATGGCGTATTTTATGGTAAGCTAAGTACTTATTAATACTCCCTCGTACGTGTTACTATTGATAAAAGACAAAATAGTGTGCATTTTTAACCTAGTATTTTTTAAACAATGTTAAACAAATACGCAGCAGTAATGGCCGCTGAATACTTCTTTTAAATTTAAAAACCGCTGCGTATTTGACAGGAAAATAATTTACTAAATAAAATTTTACTATTTACTATTATTGCCTCTGATTACAGGTCAGTCCTTAGCAGCATGCAACGCCGCCCTTGACAAGATATGTCAAGACACAGTGGTCTGCCCCCTCCCTGGCCAAGTAGCTCATTGCGTAGTCATACTTGGTTTTACAGAGTGTTCTTGTTGGAGCAATAACTAGAAAATTTTGTTCCATGATTTTACAAGAATTTTTAATACTAAATCAATTTAACGTGCTATCTTACCTCACTTATTTTGTTGTTGTAATTAAATAAAAAGGACAATGTTTTCTAACAGGTGTTTTTTTGTGATTTTATAGCTTAGGATAAACAATCAAAATTCTCAATCAGTTCTAAATCGTTCCAACAGTAGTCGAGTCGATTTTAGAACTATAAAGACCGATTTATATACTTGACGTTTGCGGTTTGCGTTAGCCGTTCAAAGTTAAATGCACTGAAATACCTAACGCCATTTATATTTACCGTTGACGTTGTCGACTGCCGTTTGCGCTGACGTTGGGTGCCGTTCGAGTTAACTCAACTATATTTTTGCCGCTGGCCGTTCGTATATAGCAAAACCGTAACCAACTGGCAACAACCAATCAAAAGCTTCGTACCTGGCGGCGTGATATTTGTTTACACATATACACACAACATTATTCCAAGGGATGCTAATAAACTTTCTGCATCCTCATCCATTATAAACAAAACACTCCCCACAAAAACAAAACAAATAAATAGGCAAAAATAGGTTATAATATGCTGTCAGCGTCAGCTGTTATTTCAACGGTGGCCAACGTTCAACTTCAAGTTTAAAAATACCATAATTCGATTTCTACGAACGTCAACGGCGAACCCAACGGCGAACGCAAACCTCAAACGTCAAGTCTATAAATCGGCCTTAAGTTCTCGCATGAATTCTAAGCAGTTCTAAATCACATTCTGAACTCCTGTGAAGTCTCTGTTGGAACAAATTGTGACACCACTGCCCTTTTTTCGAGTTATGCTGGAGTTTAGCAAATATGAGTTTGTCCTAGAGAAGCTCAATTTCGAGTGTTATTTGTTAGAAGAATACAAGAGATATAATATGTAAATAAAATTTTAATTTCATAAAATTTTTATATCGTCAATATCGTTGCTGTAGTCAATGATGATAAAGGTAAGTTAAAGCTTACCCGGCCACATTCATCACTGGTAAGATCGGTCTAATTTGATCTTAAAGGGTGGAAATTAATAATTAATTAATGAGACAATTAACTTTTAGTTAACAATTAACTACATATGTAGTTGTTTACTCTGATGTTCCACACAAATATCCGTAAAAACCGCAATTAAATCCTGATTTCATATTAGATTGCCCAGTATTATTCAACTTTTCTCATTATTTCCTTTATTTATTCCATATCCATCCGTATAATCTTATAATTTGATTACCAAAGAGTAGCAAAAAATAGTTTTATTTATAAAATGAAGAACAACAATGTTGTGTATTATTTGAACATTCCACTTTTAATGTTAAAATGCATATTATAAATTACCTTTATTCTTCCTACATTTATTACTATAATGTGCATATTCCGATAGAAAGGTAGGTACCTACTTAGTTGATAATGATAAATTAAATGGTAAGCGTTGCCAGATTTTTTGCGTGAGAGGGAGCATGACTGGGTTTTGGAGGCGTTGAACTGAACAAGGTTCTTGGCACCCCAGTCTAAGATTAATTGAAGATCTTGAGAAAGGGATATGTACATAGATCTGCGTCTGTTATCCAACTCCCGACCCGAAACTTGTCTGGAAAAATGAATATTGGAGTGAAGAGTGCTATCGTCAGCATAACTGTGGATGGGATTGGTAGTTGAAGAGAGTAAGTCATTAATGTGAAGAAGAAATAGGGTTGGTGCCAGGACTGAACCTTGGGGGACACCAGCATTGATAGGATGGAAGTTAGATGAGTGACCGTCAACCACAACGGATATGCGCCGATTAGAGAGGAAGCTGCCGATCCAGGTACAGAGTTTGGTAGGAAGACCGTAAGAAGGTAGTTTGTTGAGGAGTGCGGCATGCCATACTTGGTCAAAGGCCTTGGAAATATCGAGAGCAACAATCTGAGATTCGCCATAAAATTCGAGAGACTTGTTCCAGTTATGTGTGACAAAGCTAAGGAGATCAGCTGTGGATCTTTGGTGACGAAATCCATACTGTCGGTCATATCGGTCATAATTTTGGGCATTTCATAAATAAAAAGTGTCTTTATTTTCGACAGAAAGTACAAATTAAAATTTCGAATTCTTTAATGAATTATATGTGTCTGCAATCGAAAATTATTGATCTTTTGCAGCAAATACATGAGCAACAACATCGTTAAAAAAATAGTAGAGATTATAGCTGATATCCCCGTTTATTACTGAAAATATATCTGAAACTTTACATTTTAGGTCTTTTTTCAAGGCACATTGCCCTTGTCCATACCTCTGGGGAAGCCAGGAGAGAAGAGCGCTGCAGATGCACAAAAGTTGTACCCCTGAAATTATATATACAGATTCGCTCTGTTTTGTTTCGTGCATTGGCACAAATAGAGATTATATTCCGCATACAAAACACCATGAAAGCACTGAAATAACGCGACCCGTCGTGACATGCGCCCGAAATTCTCTTAAGCACAACGGAACGATAGCTCGATGAAATTTCCTCTTTCTTGCAAATTCTTCGTAAGCAAGTCTGTATATCACATGGTTAAAGATCTTTTACATTGGCCTTCGGCAGGAGGAAAATATATACAAGGTGTATATATATCCTATACCTGTATTCGACGCTTTCAGCATTCATTTTTTTAGTAGTTTAAGTGAAAACCGAAAATAATCCAAAGCATTTTTAGTTTCAAAAACTTATTTTGCTAAAAATGTGTGTTTTAATAATTTCATAGAAATTTCTTTACTTAATATGGGAAAATATGGACCATACACTCGTAAAATTAGGTTGAAATTGTAGGCAGGACGAAACAGGTCCTGTTATCAGTGGCAGCTGGTGAAATTTTAAAGTAATATATCTCTGTTGTTACTTACGGGACCCATGAAAATGTCAGGTGTTTTGATAGTGAGCCTTCTACAAATGTTTTGGTAAAAAAAATATTTTGTAATTTTCGAAAAAAGTTGAATTTTGTCCTGGCACACCCTGGGAAAAAATGAATACCTTTAGGCATTTTATTTATTATTTTTTCTAAACAAATTTTACATCATTTCGTAGAAAAGTTTAAGAGAAAAAAATATGTTAGTAGAAAGTTATAATCATTTGCGTTCAGATTCACTAAGAAGGTTTAAGATTTAGTACGGGTTTAAATTAAGATATTCTAGGTGATCAGTTATGTTTTGACAGGTTTTTGTCGTGTCATTGTTAATAAGTCGTCATTAAAAACTTATGAATTATTCTGATATTTCAGCGATTTGCTGAATTTCCAAATGATTTTCATCTTGGAACAAGTTGCTGTAATGAATTTAGTTCTATTACTGTCGAATGTACGTACTAAAATTGCCCTTTTCTTTATAAATTTTCGAAAAAGCTCAGACATAAATTCATAGTATCCAACTTAAATGTCTTATTCTTACACTTGTCAGTTGAAAACTTTTGGTTGTCAAATTAGACCGGACTAGCGTTGGAGAATCTGGCTGTTGAATTTTTTTAAACCTAAAATATAATTTAAAACATCAAATGGCTACAACTTTCTACTAAGCCATGATTTTTTCTTATTAAATTCAAAAAATTTCAACAAAATGATGTAAAATTTGTCTAGAAAAAATACCTAAACGTACATTTTTTTCCCAGGGTGTGCTAGGGCAAAATTCAACTTTTTTATAGTATGTGTTATAGCTGTGTTATAGAATTTTAACTTTTTAAAATTAAGAATTTTGGCAGTATTAGTGGGATATCTTTCTTTTAAGGGAACAAAAATATTATTTGTTCAAACCTGTTACATAGAATTATTATTGAGAGACTTGGCAACACCACAACACAGGTCACTGTTTTTTATATGGCCATGCATTTATTATCAGCGGTGCGCTGTGATTAACAATTTTTTTTTGAGGGGCGATATCTAGCTTATTATCGTGAAGAGCCATTTTTGACTACTTTTTCCAGCATATGATTTGATACCAGGATTTACAGTTTTTTTTTATAAAAAATAATATATTTTACTACCTCCTGTAATTCTAAATCAAAGAAAAAAATTATATATGATTTAGGATTGGAAAAACAATTTAAGAACAAAAGTTTTACCCTGTCTTTTTTTAATGTTTCTCTTGATAAGTTTGTTTTTTCAATAAAAGCCCCCGAGGTATTGGAAAGTTAAATAAGAAAAATATTGTTCTTCGATCGGATGGAAATTGAAACCTTTTTCAGTACATTTTTTTGTATTATTTCTTATTTTCATTTGCTTTAGACAACAGGAAATTATAATATGTTTGAGTTGTTCGTCTTTTAAATCAAAGTAAATAATGTTTGGAGATGACTTGATTTAAATTAAATATTTTGAAAATCAGAAACTTTTTAAAATTTTTCTCTGGTAAAATAATTAAATTTTATTATAATAGGGGAGGAAGAGCTTTTAATCCACCAAGAATTTGTAAAAAACCCATTTTTCAACCTAACGGGTGTTCCAAAATGAACATTTTAGTTTATAAATAAAACACAATTATATTTTGAAAACTGCTGATATTCTACTATTATTATAACAAAGAACACACTATGCATATCACTATTAAGGGTAAAATACAGTATTATTAGATAAATGCATACCGCGGCTTTGCTGGCACGCTCTTTAGTCCAGTGCAGTTAGCCCTGAAAAGTCTAAAATCTCGGAACCCGTCTATACAGGGTGTTACAAAATATGAAACTAAGTTAAACTTGGATCCTCAAACGCTTCTTTTTCGAGGTACAGGGCGTTTAATATTTTCTTTTTTAAAGGTTTCTTTTAAATTCTCGAAAATGCGTTAAGATATTGACATGAATTTTGGTACACGCTAATATGTAATCAAAGGGTACGTGTACGTTGAAAAATTTATTTTCTAGTAGTCTTGCATCAGTGGCGTACGTGCGAGTAAACCTTTATTTTTAGCGAAAAAATGGCACGCCACTGATTTTTTGAAAAATTGATTGGGTTTCATATCACTAAACTTTAAATCAGATTAATTTCTTACAATTTCGTAAGTATAAAATATAAATTTGTTTCTCAGCGTACAAGCAATTTTACGCCATTGTAATATTTTCCTCACTGTACGAGACCTGATTACTGTCAAATATTCGTGTACAAGAAAGAACAAAGGATTCGACGGCTTTGTTGCTTCTCAATGATGCTTATTCTCTGGTTTCACGTTGTCAACTGAACCACTTTGCTCAAATTTCACAACCAATCTTTACACAGTCGTAACTGTTGGTGCATTATTTCGACCGAAAATGGCACGCCCTCTACGAATTGTTTCCGCATAACTTTCTACAAATTTAATAAGTTTTCACAACAACAACGCGTTATTTTACCGTGTAGCGTTTCATGGCTAATAATAATAATTGTAAAAAGGAATATGTAAAATTTAGAACTGTAGAATTCCCTACAGTCAAAAAAAATTGCATACAATTTTTATTAACATATATATCTCAACGCGTTCTAAAACCTATCTGAATACCATCACCGCCTACTCCATTTGTCATGTTTTTTTCGGTCCGTCCTACACCCAAACGGAAATTTTAGGTGAAAAGCACAATGAAAAGAAGAAAAAATACCGTGAAAGCGAAAGTGGGAGGAAACGCCAGGTCGCGCGTTCACGCCGACAATAATAATTTATTTTCTTGGACGTATCGGCCATTAAATGAAAAAGCAATTATCGAAAAGGTCTAATAAAATTTATTGACTGAGAATTAGCCCCCTTTATTGTTTCTCTCCACTCGAGCTTTAAACTAAGTTAAATTTATCTGATGATCTACTAGAAGACCGTCGTCGGGCTTCTCGTTGTATAAATTAACTCTACAGAGTAAAAAGCAAAAATATTTTTATATATTTTTTATACTTTTCCCCTTCCAACTTACAAGCTTTTTATCTTTCCGTCCCAAATAAGACCTGACGTAGAGTAGTGTTCCCACATCTGGGGAGCGGCATCACATTCGACACTTAACATCCTTGATTCAACCCAATAGAGCCAATAAACCCATCAATGACCCTCATTGCACAAAATGAGTGTAAAATTATAGTTTGGTTCCATAAGATATTGCTTATTTTTCCTTAATAAATTATGTTATTTTGTTATCACAAAATAAGTTATGCAAATTTAATTCCTAAAAGAAAATCACTTATAAAATATTTAATTTGACAAAGTAAAGTAAAATTACAATTTAAAAATACAGTTTATATTCCGAAATATTATACGTGACAAATTAGAGCCAAGTTTTACGTTATATGTTCTGTAAATCTGTCACGCCGGCGGCTATACAAGTCAATTGTTGACGGAATCGCATGACTTATTACTGAAAATGCCGCGAGATTAAACGCAAGCCGACATTTACGGATATTTCCTTGAGAATTTTCCAAAAATAAACATGCAGTTTGTGTTGTTCGTTGTTAGTTTGATAAATTCTATGTTTTAGAAATAAAGGGAATATATTATTTAACTGTGTTTATGTGCATACTTTGTAATATTAGTTTAATAACAATTAAGCAATAGTTTTGTAAAATATAATATTGTTACTAAATATGTTTTATATGTTTAAAACTAAATTTATAATTTTTACTGTAATAAAAAACCCAACCATATATGTATTTTATTTATTTGTTCCTGTTATAGTTGTTACGCCCAACTTTTTCTAATAAAAAGTTATAAAATGCAGCAGTAAATTTACTTTCTGTTTCTTTCTATATCTCTTCTTTTGTATTTAAGATCCACAATTGTGTACGAATAACTCGTTACGTAATATTAGGAAATTAGAAAGATATATAATTCTTACAGTAGCTGTAAATTTTCTAAATATGTGCAGCAAAATTAGGTAGGAAAATTACATATTATATTACGCAATTTTAAATGGTCATTCTAATCAATTTATATTCCGATTACGGAAATTAACGTATCTCGGTAAATAAAGTAATTTTACTTAAAGAGAAATTTTAGATATATATTATTGATATTAAAAAATAATATATATGTTGTGTACTAATTTACTTAATTTATTAGTGAATTTAATCAAAAATATATAGGGAAATAAAATCAGGATGTTTATATAAATTTACGATACGTTACGTGGGTCCATTTGTGACCAACGTAAAATCACTGAAATTTATCTAGTTATTTTTGGTAGTCAGTCCTTACAAGAAAATTCCCTTCTGTCGCTCATCGCCGCACCTTTGGGGATTTCTACCGATATTTCCACGGATTTTCTAGAATTAATCCCTTGACTCTTCCTAACAGAATATCAAGAAGCGTGTTACGTATGCATCCCTTTACTGTCCAGCTACGAAAACCTAAGACATCCCACTTCTCTAGCTCATTCAACGTGGGCTGTCCCAAATAAAAAAGAAAGTTTTAAGCCCACGCAAAAATGTAAAGGTTCTATTTTCTACCCTAATAAAAAATTGTGTATATTTTCTGCTACAATTATTTTTTATTAAGTTATTTAAAAACCTCTCATAAACTGAAACAAAGCATTTTCATGAATTAATTACCCAGGCTTTATCCCCTTAAAAAAAGTTGTTTAACCCACGTCGGCTTAAAGGAATAATAGACTTCTAATTTTCGGGAAATTTATAAGGGATGCTGTTCAGTAGCGGTCGCAAAATTTTCATTTCGTAAAGATTTTACACTTGGGAATGGAGCTGAGTTTATAGTTAATACTGAATGGGATAAAACAAAATATTATTAATCCAAATTTAGCATAACTAAATAATTGTTTTGGGTCTTTTATATTAAATTTTAATTTTGGTTGAAATATATACATTATGTCGGCGGATGGGGTTTAGGAGAGGGCAACTATATAAAATGCGGGGCTGGGAATTTCTCCAAAAATGTTGGATGTATCATTTCTGGGGTTATTGATGTCCGAAAATCTAATTTTGTCTGGTAATGGTAATGGAAAAAAAATTAACGGGGGGGGGGGGGGGGATAAAAAGATACCATTTGGCAATTTCTCTCAAAAATGAGTACCAAAATTTTCGGGATAAGTAAGGTCAAAAAGGTCAGAAAATCTAATTTTGTATAATAGATGTTAAGAAAATTAACGTGTGGGGGGAGGGTATTCGTTCGACTTTGGTTATAGTTCGAGTTGACAGTTTAAACAATGAACTGAACTTCATTTGTCAACTAGTTGGTTTACAAATAAAGTGTAAGTATTATCGCGCTCTTGCTTCCCTAATCATGTCATGCGTCTCTTTTTTCTTGTCGTTTTGCTGGGATTATTTGACAAGCCCATGATCAGTCGAACTGTTTACAACAATAAGTCATCCATTTATTTTGCTGCTGGTCTAAGACGGTAGGAGTGTGCATTTCCTACGCCCTTTGAGGGCACTTTGCGGATCTGGGGTGCCACCCCGAATTTTTCTTTCGGGTTTTTGCCTATTTTACGTTTTGTTAGTTTTGTTTGGCTGTTAATGAAGTTTTCTTTTCAGAAGAATCTCATTTTAATGGATTTAAGCTGTAAAGACTAACAGGTACAATTTAGACCCGACCACTAACTTCCAGGGTCTCAATATTATCTCATCTTTATCTCATCCATATCTCAATATCATCTTTATCTCAATCTCAACTTTACCTGTTTTACTACAAGGGAGTCTCCTCTTTCCATCCGTCTTTACATTTTCTGCGAGAGAATCGTTCTTTCTCATCGTCAGGAAGTTTAGGTCTTTGTCAGGCGCAGATAGCTCACTGGAGAGCCCTTTATGTTGGTGACTGATACGCCCAGGCCTTTATAGCCTTGGGCCAGGACACCTTTATCAGAGGACAACGGCACTGATTCAGGCAACGTCTTTCTTTTTTTATTATTTCTTTTGTTTAGTACTAACTTTACCTGCACTTAATTTTAATTAAGTTTCGCACAATTTGATTATTTCACTATTTTCCTTCCACTAGTTGACTGATCCCGTTCACCTTTTATTTTGTTGCCTTTTTCTAGCCTTTCAATTTTTCATTTCAGGAAACTGACATTTGTCTAAAAGCTACATGTGTATAGGGGAGATCAGCTAACTGAACAAGAGCCTTAATTTTTATTGATTGTGCATAAAAGTAATCTAATGATTTCCTTCCGATGTTAATGCAAAAATTCACTGGTGGGGAACTTCCCACTTCCAGTGTCAACTTGGAAAATAAATTGTAAATTTGGTTTTGAAGTATCAGTGTTTTATTTGACTAACCAAGTAGCGCAGTTTCAAGTTAGTTATTTTTTATGTTGGATTTAGGTACAGAGTGAGTGGAAAGCAACCGGGAGGGTTTCTATTTTTAACCCGACTAATAAAACAATAGCGTCCGTTTAAACCCCCTCACTCTCCGCCATTCGAGTTGGGGCATTCTTTGGCACGCGTGCGTAAGCTACGCGCATACAACTCGACTTGTTGCCTTTTTAATTTTGGAATTTTTAGGACTTTTAAATTTTGAGTTTTTTTAACTTGGAATTTTAGTTCTGAAGCGTAAGTTGAAGTTTATTAAATTCTTCTTTGTTGTGGAAAAGAGCGTGGCAGTCTGGGAAATAATAAAGAACATAAATTAACACTGGACTTCACCATTTACTAACCTTTATAACACTTTTTACATGACATGTGACGTCTCAACCAATGGTATCAACCAATAGTATGACGTTTTGCAAATTTGGAATTTTGTATAAAAATTTGTGTAGAGTATATAAAAAATTTATGTAGAGAATAGAAAAACAAATGTAGTCAAGTGTAAACAATACTTACACAATTAGTATTCCGTGCCATCAGCAACCTAAACCGATCTCTGCCCATCTGCCGCGCTACCCGCCGCCGATGTCACCAACGCCGTATCACATCGCGTATGCGCGGAGCTGAGTTGTTCCTTACATCGTGAGAAATATTTTTTGCCAAAAAACTTTTTCTGTAAAACCAATGGTTCAGCAGTTAGGTATAAGGAAATAAGAAATAATTGAATTCTTTATAACAATTGATGGCGTTCGAATTTTTCAATCCTGACGAATTGGGTTCAATCTACACCTAATTCTCAATGTCCGTGATTTTTTTTCAAATTTTCCTGGGCGATTATTTTGGTGATAAGGGTGGAGGACAGCAATTTGTAAGCGTTTTTCTCGAAAAATGTTTTAAAAAATGCATTAAAAAATTCATCATATATATTGTTGAATTCGCGCTTCAATAAACTTTCATCTAACACCCTTCACGATGCCCTTGAATTTTTTTCATTTACCAATTTACCCCTGAAATTAATCCCCAGTATAAAATTTCAACTCGTCGAATAGTGTCAGAGAAAATCACCTGAAACAGACGGACGGACCGATAGACAGACACAGAAGTGATTCCATAAGATCTGTTAGCAAGGAACACTAAAAATATTTCAGGTTATTCCCTATTAAGCTAATTTTGATTCGTCTAGTGACTGGTGTAATAACGTCTTCTTTAATGAATTTGCCCCGCTTTCTCTTTACCCAAAAAATTAAAACGTTCCGCCAACTTTAACAAAGAACTTTTACGAGTTAATTATGCAGCATTATCCCTCCTAAAAAAAGTTATTCGGTACAAGGTAGTTAATGAGATAAGACCTATAATTTTCAAAAGATTTATTAGGGATATTAACGATATACTCACTAGAGCCATTGTTAAGACTCCCGAAAATAACAGTATTACCTTTTTTATTGTCTTTTTGTATTTTTAATTATCCGACCTTTTGAGGATGATGTATTGTTTGTTGGAGAAAAGGCCCTTTAGCCTTTATTAAATAAAATTTGTTTTTGTTTTAAAAGTAAAGGAAGAAAATCCGGTTAGTTAATGTCGTCGGCTTGTTTTATCCACGGTTTGTATTATACTAACATCAAATTATTAAAAAAAAGTTACAAGCTAGATGCCTAGATGCTTATAATGGAAAAAATTGAAAAAGTTTAAGGTTTACATTCTATCGAATTTGATTTGAGAATGGACAGAAAAAACAATTGAACAATAATTCACCCTGTTGGTCAGTTCCATTGACAGTTTACACCAAAACATATTTTAGCAATCACGATATTCATCTTTTCTTTCCTGATGGTCACGGAGGAACCAGATTTCTTTCTATCTGGGAAGAGATCTGGGAAGCGATAAAATTTAGTTGAAGAGTCAACTTGCATCAATTTGGTAAATGTGGAAAAGGCATTCGAGAATGATGCAGCGTGTCGTCCACAATTTTAATCTGTACAAAATGAGAACATAGCCATTCTTTGGTATGCAGACGACGTAACTATTTTAGATGAAAGCGAGAAAAAGTCGTTTTCTAACATGGACCCGTGCACTAAAATGATGCTTTATAAAACTTGTACTTTAATATACTATTTTGAACCTATATTTCCTTAAAAATAGCTTTTCCAAAAGCTATCTTATAAAATAGTTATTTGTGTTACTAGTGTACGAAATACTACTTTGGTGTTCGGGAATGAGGCTAGCGCCTCGTCGATTTATTCATTCGAGAGCACCAGAGCTATTTCGCGCACGAGTTTCACCAGTGTCACGAGTTTTTTTCATAACTATTTTCTCAAAACCACACAAAAGACTAAATTATTTAAATTTAAACAGCAAACGAAAGCACACGCATTCGGTTGAATGCATTCGCGGGCATTTTTTCGGCGTTCGATAGAAAATTTGCTTTGCTGTCCATATACAACGAACAAATGTACGAATACACACCAAAAAAGGCCGAACAAATTCTTCCTGAATTTCTTCTTGATGTATATTTGTTTAATGAAAAATAACAACATATTATTGTATTGTCACCGAAATTGCATACGTTTGCAAAGTTTCAATTCGGTACGACAATTAGAAGTGGGTGAAATGTGTGTTGTAAGATTCCATATTACAATGTTACAAATTACAAGTCAAGCTAATTAAAGCGTGTTAATAATAAAAGCCGGTAAAATTAGTGAAAATGTTTTTCTGGCATGTTTCGAAGAAAAATCAAAAGAAGTGAAGTCTTCTACACTGTGGTCCATCTTCGCGATGTTAAAAACTACACTGAATGTTAAAGAGACTATAGATATAAGAAAATTGAGGAAACTTATTCCCTATTTGAAGAAAAAGTCAGTTGGATATCGCCCTAAGAAGTCACAAATTTTAACAAATGAGCAAATAACCCGTTTTCTGCGCGAAGCTGATGACAAAGTTTATATTTATTGATAAAGGTAAACAACTGCAGAAACAATATTTATGTTACTGGGAACTATTTATTTTACTTTCTGTTTCATGTTGTTTCGATTATGGATATTTCTGACCTCAGCTACTTTCCTTGCTGATGCAGGGACTGATATATGTAGCATCAAAAGACATGGAGGATGGAAGTCCACAACCGTCGTGGAATGATACGTTGAAGATTCGGTAGAAAACAAAGTGAAAATTTCAATTAAAATATTAGATTTTAAAGTGTCAGATCCGAGGCCAAATGTTGTTCCGTTTTCTTCAGAAATGATTGATATAGCAGACGCCGAATCTATAAGCGGATTAACTTTATCCTGTATAAATATTGGGTCATGCACTGGGTATACTATTAGTGTTACTACTGTACAATAGTAACTAGTAACTAGTACCAGTGTTTATCTATTTATTTAATAAATTTGACGTTTATGGTGTTTTCTAATATTTGAGTTTTTATGCCTGATGTGAGAAGTGTACGAAAACTTTTTTTATCTTAGCGCACGAAATATTTCGTGCACTTCGAAACACAAATAAACTACTGTCACAAAAATTGTCAAACTCTGTACGCTACATTAATGACAAAATGTCGACTTATTGACAATTATAGAAAAAAATATTGAGAAATTCTCTTAGATTCAAAATCAAAATTCCTGAATCTCCCCCGTACATTGTACATCTGAAACATCCCAAATTCACAAAACAACTTCGATATTTAATTGATTTTAAACAACATTTCAAACTAAAAGTTTCACTCAAAGCGTTTTAAGCTTTGAAATTAGTTAAATTGGTTAGTTCGTTTCCTGAATTTGGCTGCCTCTTACATAAATAGTAATTAAAGCTGTTTAACATTCATTTGCCACAATCTGGAACTTGCTGTTTTTAAACCGATTTACTGAGTAATTAAAAACTATACCATGTAATATTAGGTCAGTATTTTAACAGAAAAGAATATGCTTAAGGGACAAAATATTCATATTTTGTAGCGTCTCGCTACAAGGTTATGTAAATTTTATTATAAATTAGCATTTAAAATATTTAATCTGAAAGTGCTATATGGGTACTACCTAGTTATCTGGCGCATTCACCATAAATATCAAAATTCAGCACTACATAATACATATTTGAAACATCGCGAAAAATCAATATAACGGAGTATGCGCATTTCTTCTTCTGCAGGAAGTTTTTGCGTTCTATCCTTTTTCAACTTGGAATAAATCAATATTGAAGGTACCAATTCTGAGTACCCTGAACAAGATTTTCTAAAAGGCGTTTTCCTGTTGCTGGGCGGTTCGGGACACTTCCTGCCAGCCCGTATGTCGAGTGTGGCGTTTTACACCCAAGAAAAATGGATTCCCTAAAAAACAGGCTTTTGTATTTTAAGTTTTTCTTTATAAAATGATTTCTTCGTGTCTTAAGAGTTTCTATTACCTTATTCACAACACTATGCTGATGCTAAGTGTATATAAGTCGTATATTAGGATTCCTTTTTGCCTTTATTTACGTTCAAGTTCCTATGTTTTCGACAAGATATGCCAGTTTTTTTGAGAGTTTTTTCTCTTGGGGCAAATACTGGTGTCCCATGTTTAAGTACGTTTTTCCTCCTATCTACTTTTGTTTCCTGCCTGAATAATACGTGTTTCATGGCTAGTGAACAATATAAGGAACAACCATTTATAGAGCTCCACTTGTATCAAGATATTTAGTAATCTTGACAAAATGGTATTATAATAAAAGCAAAGACATTGAATTAACAAAACTACTTTTCCCATAAGAACATAAAGGTTCTTGAAGTGTTTTACAAATTCTCTTGAATAGCTATTACTTTGAGACCAGGATATTTTTCTTAACACATGAACCCTTGTATCAAAGATCTATTTATAAAGACTCAGCTATTTAAACAAGATACTGCAAATGTGGCTGAAGGTGCTATGCTCTTCTGCTCTATGTATCACTTGCGTTCTGGATCATACGCGAAGTGTTTTTAACCAAATCGCGCACACCGATCTAAATTATTATTATTATTATTAGTCGCACAACAAACCTCGATGAGGGAAGATCTGTGTTGTGCTCTTAGCGGTAATTATGACAATTCACCAGTTACTGGAAGTTTGGAATCTGGGCCACTTAGTGGCAAAATTCGAAAGTACCTATGTATAACTTATTTCTGCATTATTTTAGTTCATATTATATATGATGGAGCTAAAATTAGTACATGAACAGTAAAATTAAAAATTATCGACCCGATTACTGTATTATTTCAGTTCTTTTAAGGACGTAGGACACAAAAAATTAAAAACTTGGCTGACATTTTTTAAATAATCATTTTTATAACTTTTTTATGCGTAGTGTTCCTTGATTTAAAATAACATTAATTTCATAGACTATTCACTTATGTAAAACTTTTCTGATTTGATATCAGTGTTGTATTTTTGTACGTGTCAATTTGGTTGATCAATCAACCGTTCGAATGAGTAATTAAGTTGGGTGGGAGTACGTAAAAATTAATATTATACAATTTATAATCAGAATCGTAAATTTCTTTATTAAGTGCTAATAAATTTAATTGTTATTTTTCGGAAATAAGTAGGTACTAAGAAACTAGCAATATAATTTGCTTTTATTTTAACATCTTTTCTAAGAGCTTATCTCCTAATCTGGGGTACTTCTTTGCATAAAGCTGTTAACAGTACATAGTAAAAGAATCGCTGCAGTTTAATTTTATCCTGCGGCTAGTCTACCGGCAATTTTGAAAATAAGCATTCTTCTTAGACCGATTTCGAAAAATATGTAGCTGAATATATTTACGGAAATATTATGTAATTAAATTCTTTCATTAAATGTTGACTTGTTAATGAAATACACGTAGTTAAAGACTTAAATAGGAACGCATAAATTAACACCGGGTTCTAAGCGTCACATTAATGGTCGGTCCGACGTTTTGATATCCTTGTGCAGGCAAGACACGTAGCAGAATTAAAGGAAAAGGACCCGCCTTGGTTAGCTCTGAGAATGGTTATTACCTTTTGTGCTGCCGCCAGATAGTGTGACTTCTAAGACAATAAAATACTTTGCAATATCTATAAAGGGTAGTGGTGGGACGGTTTGAATTTAAAATAACTGATAATCCGATTTTCTAAATAAGCCGTTTGATCCGATTTTGAAAGTCATAATTTAAGCTATAATCCAAACTATCTCATGACTCATAACTATATAAATGTCATAAACTGCGCACAAAATAACAAGGAATTTTTATATAGTTTTCTAAAATATTTTCCTAGTCTTGCATTTGATTTTTTTTAGCAATTTGGATTTCATTGGAAATCGACTTTTCTATATGACCCTCAGCCACAGTGGATGACTTCTATTCCCGTGCTGTTTAAGGGTGATAATGTCGATTCCAGCTCTGGCCAAAAGGGTCGCTGAACTAAAAAACAGTTTTGTGAAATTACTGGAAACGTACTGTTTTTACTGCGACCATTAAGTTTCCTGTAAAGTTTCAAAAATATTGTGACAGGTCATAATGTACAAGTTTCCTGTGAAATTACTTTACAATGATTTTGTGAAATTAATTTTATATAGTAATATTGCTACATAAGTACATTTTGTAAAAACACGTGAAAGTACAAATTTCTTGTAAAGACATTTTTACAGATTTCAATTATCTCAAAATTTTAATATATTTATATGCTTTTTGTAATATTACAAAGAAATATTACATTTTAAATTTGCGGAAATATTTAATTCAAAATACAAATAATTAAAAAACAGTTTATTAACACACATTTTTGCACAAACCTTTTAATCACGTAATAAATAATTTAATTGAGGTTTAGAATCATCTGTGATAATGACACAGATTACTCCTACCAGATGCGAATCTCTTAGTAACTTTCCTATATCAGGATTCCGCGGTCTTGGCGCTACGGACAGAGCGGCCCGGTTGCTTCGAGCGTCGAAGCCGTGAATGGAATTTTCCACGCGTTTGGTAGCTTTTAATGCAGAGAAATTATGGATTATATTTTAAAATATTAAAACATGATATTGTGTGGCATTTTATATAAAATTATATCATTAACAAATACAAAAACGTATCTCGTTTATTAAAATTACACTACAACCTAGTACAACAACAATTTAAACCATAAAATCAATGCAACAAAACTGATGTAATAACATTAGCCTGCTCTCTATTCCACCGAGACGCTCGCACACGCTAACAGCGAGTAATTCACCGTTCGGCGACAGACTAAATAATAAGGTGCATCGCCGCCTTATAATTTCTCTAAATTGAGCCACCGTCGAAAGCGTAAGATTCGCATCTGGTCCTAATCTGTGATAATGACATAAACAAGTGTCCAATTAGTTTAATTCTTGATTAACTGGTTTTTCTGCGATTGTCCACAAACTGACATCTTTCTGGCGTGTTTTGATACCACAAAAGTCATTATTCCAAATATTTCACTCTCTAAGGATTTCAATTTTTTATGTACTTATTTATAAACACTATTTACACTTCCACGACCGGTCTCCGTGATGAGACTCGAAGATCGATGTTTCTTTATCAGTGCCGGGCCAACTTCCAGATTCACTAAGAAAGTTTAAGATTTAGTACTGGTTTAAATTAAGATCTTCTAGTTGATCAGTTACGTTTTGACAAGTTTTTGTCCTGTCGTTGTTAATAAGACGTCATTGAAAATTTATGAATTATTCGGATATTTCAGCGATTTGCTTGGTTTTCAAATGATTTTCGCCTTGGAATGGGTTGATAGAGTGAATTTAGTTCTATTATTGTCGAAAGTGCGTACTAAAATTTCCATTTTCTTTATAAATTTGCGAAAAAGCTCCAAAATAAATTCATAGTATAAAATTTAGTTGTCTAATTCTTACAGTTGTTGTCAGTTTAAAACTTTTGGTTGTCAAATTAGACCGGACTAGCGTTGGAGAATCTGGCTGAAAATGTTTGTACATGGCGTTACCCCCTAGGGATTAAATTACAACACAAAAAAAATTGGTTCTTATCCAAACAATTTGACATGTTTGTCAATACAATCTGTGGTTTAATAATAAAAAATATTTTATTTTTTGGGAATTACTTTACTCTCTTAGCAACTAATACTCGCTACTATTTTGCACCAAGACCGCAAAGCAAACCTGCATGCGAAATTTCACGACGCGACGCACGTAGGGTTTAGTAGTTCTGGTGAGAGGGTGTTTTTACACCTTATGGATATTCCAATACAAAAATTAAATAAAATTGAACTAAAAAATTATTTAATTTTTAGGGGTTCGTTTTACTTCTTAGAGTTTTGCAATATCCCTTCTTAGTGGACGTCTGTGGCCTAAACTAAAGATGTATGCAAAATTTCAGCTTTCTATCTTTGGTAGTTAGGACTGGGCCTTAATAAATAAGTGGAAGAAGTGTGTTTTTACCCCTATGTAAAAAAATAAAATTGACATGTTTTGGCGTTTTCCTTAGAACTTAGTAGTTTTGAAAATAAAAAATAATATATTTTTTTGGGGTTGATTTTACCCCTTTGGAAGGGCCTAGGCCGGTTGGGTATGCTTGGGTTTGATAAAATATTCCCGTAGAGAATTTCGCAGAACACAAAAAACGAAATTTGTACTGTCACCGCTTGTCATAAAGAAACAACAATAATTAAACAGCGGTTTTCAAGCAACCGCAAAGCGAAGCGTAAGCGCTCTATTAGGCCATGTTAATAAATTTTTACTTAAAGTTCTTAATTTTATTTTATTATTTATTCTATTTCATTTTCGATCGCAGAAGAATTCTCGGCCCAACCTGACCAATTTGCATCCTCGTCCAAGAATATGATATTTTTCCTGCTAAATACATAATATATGTAGGTACTATTGTGCAACCGAACGTGAGGTTACTGCAGCAAACACATTTTACCAGTTTACCTGGTTTCAAGCGTAATCACTGCATACATACATTTTCGACTGGCTTTAGTCACGCTGTTGATCGTTAAACAATGGATTTAACTACACCCTCTGTTTCCATTTAAAATGTTAAACAAAATAATACAGTTACATTTTTATACTGTCGCTTCTACAATGATATAAACATTAACTAGTTTGCAAATTCTAGATTCTGTATGTTAAACTTTCTTGACAAAATTAGCACTGCTTACACAACTAATACCTGTTAAATGGCGGTCGCAACAGGTTCTCTAAGTTCTCATCACCTATTAAGCAGAGATGCGTCTCGTTATCCGCTGCTGTCGTTTTGTTGGTCAGTAGTTACAGAAAATTTGTGAGTTTACATTTGTTTATGTAATTACGCACGGGTACCCTTTATCTACATTCAATAAAAACCAAATGTAATAATATTATAAATGGAAGGAAAGTTCTTCCTCTTTTCCCTGTTTTATTTCAAAAACCTAAAATTGCTTTAGAAACGACACTTTCCGCTTCTTTTTCGATGCCTACGTAAAAACCACGCCTCGAAGAACACAAACCAAATGGATCTCTAAAACCATCCTAAAGGCTTTTAAGTGAGTCGTCACACGATAACCCCATCAGCAAATACTAAATTTGGAGCCCAACAAAGCCTTTTACAGCCTAATCTTTATGTCTCATTTTATTATCAAGCTGCTAATTAAGCGAACCATCTTTGTATGGGACCGTTGAAAACAGGACTCTAATTTTTATGACCTCAAGTAAGGTCTTTTTACCCGCGTCAAGATTCTTTATGGCGAATTTAATGTTCATTGGTCCTCGTTTTTTTTGTATTCAATTTACTTTATGATGCAATAAAAGCGCTTTGAAATGTCGTCAATATGAGACAATAAAGCACGTCTTAATTTTATGGCTCTAGCGCACCTCCTGTAGAATACAAAATTTCACTTTATGGCTGCGAATGGCAGCCCGGGAGCAGCGTTAACGAAAATGTTGCAGTTTTCTATTAATGGACGATTTTACAATACATTTTAACGTAATTCAATTAGTTGCAAGCGTAATAAAACGTGTTTCTCCGTGTTTGGGCCACTTAAAACTAGTTCATGGGATTTTGCGACTTTGTAGTAGCTCGATTATTTGTCCGCGAGCATTTAAGAGCCGTATTTAACGTCCATTACTACCATTTTATTTTTTATAACATTGTTGTTGCCAGAGCTGGAAAACATTTGTATGTATACATATTTTTAGTACTTAACAGTGGCGTGCCGTAGCCATTATAAAAGAGGAAGCGATCTGATAAAAATAATTAAAAAAACATTGTATAATGAACTACATACGATACAAAACCAGTCGAAACTAAGACTTGCAGAAGGCGGCAGAAAGATCGCATCTCTTGCTATTAAATTTTCCCGATTTTTCGCGTAACGCGTGCTGTTGCCTGTAAACGGAGTCAATATAACAACCAACATGCACTAATTAGAAACAATTTCCCTACCGTAAACTGTCAAATTTCCCTACATTTCCCTACGGTGACTTGATACGTACAGTAATTTAAATCACCGCCCAATTAGGCCACCTGTCATTGCTATCGGTGATTGAAATCAGGAACGTTGCGTCCTCATCAGCCGATTTGCTAACCACCATAGTGGGGAATGTTTTCTCGTTTCGTATTTGTCTTCATTATTGTGTTATTTGGCATCTTTATTAATTTTCTCGTCTAAGACCCCTTGTCAATAAAATGGCACACATTTTATATCCACAGGACGACTCTAGTTTAGATGCCGGCACGTTGGCAGCTTTGTTCCTTGAAAACGTCACCAACAAACATATATGACCAAGTTGACTATCTCGTGACTGCGTTCGGATTTGTGCACTGCTTTTCACCCAACATTTTTTTCTGTTTATATTAAGTAACTGGATTGCAAAATAGCTTTAAAACAATAACCTTAAGTAGCCAAATATCTGAAATTATTTTACATTATAAAATATTGGTACTCATATTTTATCCAGTAACTTTCAAAATTACCGCGTATCAGTTTTCTCGAAGTATGATGAGATATAGGAAAAGGATTCCCTCGGTGATAAACATACTGTTGAGATAATGTTGAGACCCTAAAGGTGATTAAGCGGGTCTGAAGTGTGCGTGTTAGACATTACAACTTTAAATCCATTTAAAAACGTGAAAGAAATATTTGGGGTGGCATCGCAGATCCACAAGGTACCCTCAATGGCTTAAGGAATGACCACCCACTACCGTTTCTGGCCAAACGCAAATGGACCCTTCTCAAGAATATCATCTTTTATCAAAGGTAGGCACCCATTATTTTAGGTTAAGGTTACTGTGATTTTTTTTTTAATTTTATTTATAAATATGTTTGAGTTTGGTTATTTAAAAAAAAATACAGCATAATTTTACAAAAATAACCCATGTTTTGGGAATCGCATGATATTTATTCGTCGTATATTGTTTAAGGTGGCGTTGATACTGAGAGTCTCCGGTGCCAGTCGTTGTGATGAATTGATCCACTTAAGCATAGACTTTCTGAATTTTTTGATGCCTTGGACCAAGATGGGTTAACTCACTTAATTCTAAGTAGGCCTCGATAAGTCCAAGCGGTTATAGATACCAAAGGTGGAAGTACTCGCTATTAAATAATTTTCAAAAATATTTTCTGTTTTATTACATATTAAAAAACCTATTGTTAAATTCTGAACATAAACATTTTTAAGTTGAATAAATGTGTTTTATTTCTAGAAGTGATGAGGGCGATGATGGGCGTATGTCAACGTTTTTCCTGAACTTTTTTTCTCTGAGAAACCACAATATCCTTAACTTATTTCAATCAGTTTATATAAAAATCACAATCTTAATGATATTTTCAAACCGAAAAGGGCAATCTACCGTTTGTTTTATTGCAATCTTATTTTCTTTCTTTAAAATCTGTACAGTATATCTTGTATTTTACGTTTTTGCATTTGACTGTCGAACTATACATGCACACTGCACAGAACTAATTCAGAACCTGACTCGAAGACTTCAATATTCTCCATATCTAGAAAATTTTCAATTTCGTCCGCTCGCGAGTGCGTGAAAATATGGCAAGATGAATAAATACAATACAAGATTATATTTAGATTTACTGGATTTAGCTTTTGGTAAAAATTTAGTAATACATTGTATTAAGTTGCGTAAGCATGTTAGGGTTAGGGTTTCCGTCTCTAAAATGAAAAAATCAGGACAAGGCTACCTAAAAATCCAGACGAAATAAGGACGTTGCCCGTTACATTCAGTTGTTTTTCGTGGGATGACGTCAAGGTGGAAACAATGTTTTCAATTTTGTCGAATTTTAAACCTTAATATCTTAGTTATTCGTCTAACCGACGTGATTTTTTGTATGTGTGTTTCGATTTACTGATTGTGCAATAATATTAACATATTTATTGAAAACGCGAAAGGTCTAAACTATCCCATTATAACAAATGTGTGTTTAATTATAACAATTTTAATAATTAGATATAAATGCCTGTCCATTTGTTAAGCAAAAGATAAAACAAAAGCTGATTAAAATTAATTTCTACCAATACTATTTAAAAAAAAAGCTGATAATCATGCACTAATGCGATTATCGGATAATCTCACTATTGCATGATTATCGCGTAATTTCATTCTGATTGGTTTAAATCAACAATTGAAACTTGTCATTTTAGTGTTAGAATGTATATTTTGACAGAATGAAATTCTAATTTGTACACCATCTTTGTCCTCTACGCAACATCATTATAAAATGCTGATCGGTGCATCAAGTCAAAACCTATTTTTTAAATGTCTTAATATTGCTCTTAGAATTTTTACTAAAACTTTTAGTAGATACACTTTAAATTTAAACCTGCTTTTATTATTACTCTAAAGCGGATATTAAACCGAATTATGTATAATATCGGCAGTTTAAACTTAAGCTACGCTATCACAGTGGCGGATTCACGCCTTGCCGTGAATTAGATTTTGCAGTTTTGGTCGTTTTTCTCGATACAGTCTGCGTTGATGGTGACGGCGCGTTATTCCCTGGAGAAATTATATGCAAATTATTCGGAAAATTGAGATTTTCGTCTGTTTACACAGGGTCGGGCTTCCCGAGAAACATCTACTAAATTACAAAGAGAATCTACCTATATTGAAAAAATAAGCCAAACATGTTTAGGTGAAGGATAGCAAGAAATTTGTGAGTTGCAGCGAATTTTCAAAATACAATTTTTCAAATAAAACAGGTCTGAGTAACCTGAATTTTAAACTCTGACAGCCAGATTCGCCAACGCTAGTCCGGTATAATTTGACCCACCCAAATGTTTTAAACTGACAAGCGTAAGAATAAGACAACTAAGTTTTATACTATGAATTTATTGTGCACCTTTTGGCAAATTTATAAAGAAAAGCGCAATTTTAGTATGTACGTTCGACAATAATAGAAATAAATTCATTACAGCAACTCGTTGCAAGATGAAAATCATTTGGAAAACAAGCAAATCGTTGAAATATCAGAATAATTCATATGTTTTAGTGACGACTTATTAACAGAGACAGGACAACCTTATCAAAACCTAACTGTTCAGTTAGAAGATCTTAATTTAAGCCAGTATTAAATTTTAAACCTTCTTAGTGAATCTGAACGTAACAGTTTAAAATATGTAAACATGTCAAACAAGACAGAACAATAACCTGGAAGCAAATCTAAATAAAACTTGAGCAAACGTTGATGTTGCAAACAAATTCTCCTTGTTTCAGTTTGGTCAGATATGCCTAGGTTTTAGTCTACCTATTTATCAACATCTTCTAACCTATTAGTATGTCCGCGGATAGGGTTTAGAAGAAATTTGCACCAAAAGGAGAAATGGACCAAATTTTGCAAGATACGTAAAAATGTCACTCCTAATAAAAGTCAAGAAGAAGACATAATATGACCATAACGATGCTGCCACAGTTTTAGTTCTTCAGTCTGTTAGACAAACTCCGGTGATGTCCCTTAGAAATCGTGCTAAACATCTTCTAGAAGTTATGAAACAAAACTCATTTTCAGATGATTTTATAAGGAAATTATTTATTTCCGTATAAACCCCACTTTAATCAAGCATTGGAAAAGGAAGATCAAGTAAAAAGACTAGATTTTTGTTTGTGGGTGGGAGACCAAATTTTAAGTGGAAATATCCATTTATGTTTTCTGATGAATATGCATTTTCTACTAATGGAACTGTACCATTCCAGCATGCCAGGTACTGGTCTCGAAAAAAACCCGAATTAAGAGTAATGAGGCGAAGACAATATTTTACAAAAGTGTGATACGCGATATCTGTCCATGGCATTATAGGCCCATATTTTTTTAATAAATCCTGCAATTGAATAACTTACTTAGAAATGCTGGATACATTTTTTAGTTATGAATTCGAAAATTTGCCATTAAATTTGCAGCAATAAATGTATTTTCAACAAGATGGTTGTCCAGCACATTGCGCTCGCGATGTAATAGAGTGGATTCACCGCAGATTTGGTCCTAGGTGGATTAGTAGAAATGGCCCAATTTTGTGGCCCCTGTGACAAAACGAGTACATATATTAAAATATTAGGGATAACTTTTGAGTCTAACATATATTTTTAAAAAAGCCATAAATTTAAGGGCAAAAGGTTTACTTTAAAATTATTTTGGAACTAGCTTACATTTTAATTTGCGAGGGTCACATGGTTGCTTAAGATTATTTTAGAGATATTAGTTAAAAGCTCTTTCCCAAGAACTTTGCCCATATGTTTGTCATCATAGATACCATAAAGCTAAAAAGGGCAGAAGGCTGAGCTTGGAAACTGAGAACGAATCTTTGAAAGCATAAAATTTACGCAGGAGGCAGAAATAAAAGTACCTACTTTTATTTCTGTACGAGTTAGGAAAAGACAAGAAGTTATCAACGGCCACTGGCGTACCTACAAACTTTTTGGCGATTTACTAATTATCGCGAGATAACGAATATCCTTCTTTATCGAAAAGGATGGACTGACAATACAGATATAAGTAACTGCCAGATTTAAAGATTCAAATTCCATATGTAAATGCTTTTGAATGTGATTTTTTTACCTTTGGAAATAAAGGTAATAAAGGTCTTTTGTTCGATCACGTATTCAAAGTGCCTGAGCGTAAGTTAGTATAGTGTTTTAACCTTTATATAATGGATAAATCATCAATTAAACAAAGAACGATTTAGTTTCATTTCTTTTGTATGAGATTTGATAGTGCTCAGTCCCTGTAACACAGACTAGGTCTAAGTGGGCGGAGAGTAACAAGAGATATTATTGGTACCTAAGGGTGGCTTGAAGAGTTGAATTAGATATCAGTCTCCAGCCGGGCTTTCGAGGAGACAGTCAACATGAGCAGCTAACGGTTTTTCGAGGGTAGTGCGCCGACAGAGAGGTGCGTTGTACCGACAGGCGACGCGTGTCACGTTTGAACTTATTTATTATGTAGTCAGGGGACATATATATCTTAAAGGGGTTGACTGATGTAAGGGTAGATTTTTAACGATATTTTTATAAGTAATTGAGGAATTGATAGATTACAAAACGATGATGTTTTCTTTTTATATCTTTTCAATTCGAGTTCCATTGTGTTAGTAAACGCTTGTCCAGATCATTGTTCAGTTCATTATTTAAAATTCTTTAAATTGTTCCTTGTTATTTTATATCTTTATTTTTTTTGTCTATGGTTATATCATTATTTGTACAGTATATTTTCATTTATTTCGTTAATATATGTAACATCTTATTGTTATGCAAAAGTCTGGGGTTTTATTCAACATATTAAACTTAAGTTCAAACTTCGTTGGCCCATCGGTGTCAAGAGGGAGAGGCGCGACATGAAAGTTCTGTAGATGGCGACCACTTCCATAATTTCGATCTTAAAATGGCGACAACTTCAGTCTTCTAGATCTGCTGCGAGATTTAGGTTTGAGCGACATAGAGTACTAATACTAAATAGAGTACTTCACTACTTGGTAGTTCAGTACTTGGCCTTTGGCTTCCTTTCATTTGAGTATTACTGTGACCGCAAGAGGGCATCTTTGTTAAATGTATAGTTTAATCTAGATTAAAGCGGAATATTGTTACAGGTTCATTTGGCTTAATCTGACACAGATAAAAAAAAATGATTCAATCTGTGAGACCCCCCAAGAAACCTCGACTTAACGTTGGCCGATATGATGTTATGTGGCCATTTAAAACAAATTGTTTATGCCACTCCAGTTCCAAATAATAGTGACGTCCTAAAAGACAGAATTGCCCAGGCTGTTCGTTCAATATCTCAGGAGGAAATCAAAAATTCCTTTAGATATCTAAGGAAGCAATTAGAAAAATTTGTTGAATATGGGAGTGGTTTTTAAATTTTGATCTCTTTATTGTATTGCTTAGTTTATATCATATTCTTTTGAGTTTAATTAAATAATGTTCGTAATATTTAAAAATTGCACTTGAATAAGAAGTATTTTGAATTGAATAATTGCTTCATTTAATGTTAACAAACATATCCATAGGTGTCATTATTGTTTAATATGTCGAACTTTTAACGTTAAAGGCGTGAGAGAGAATGGTTGGGATTTTGAAAAAATAATGTATTAATGTTATAAAACTCGTTACTTTTAATATTTAAATTTTTTAATGAAATATTGTACTTCGGCTTATGGCTTAATATAAAACATATTTCATATTTGTTCTTTTGGTAGAAAATGAAAAACAAGGTAGGTCTACTCTAACGCAAAATATCGTTTTCGTATTTTTTATGTTCCCTGTATAGAAAATGTAAGTTTTCATAACGTGGATGTTATTTATTTTACAAGCAAACACTTTTATTAGGACTGACATTTTTACGTATCTTGCAAAATTTGATCCAGTCGTCATGATCTAAACCCCATCCCATATGTATACTTCTATTGCAAATAAAGCAGTAAATATTCAGACAATAAAAACCGTTTAAGTTTTTATTAAACTAATAATTCATATTTCCAGCCTCTCCAAACGAAATATCAACATCAATTTGGGAAAATAACTCTCAGTTATCGTGAATGGAAAAGACAACATATCCGCCGCTACGGTGACGACTGGGCCTCACACTCCATTTAATTTATCGATATTTAGAAAATATGTTCGGTCTCAGAGACGAATTTTCGAAGTGTTTCTTTTCTAAACAGTGGCGTCTTGACAGAGATAACATATGTAATGAAATATGAAAGTAAAAATTTAATAATCTATGAAAATCGTATAATATATATATATATATATATAGATATATATATATATATATATATATATATATATATATATATATATATATGTATATATATATATATATATATATATATATATATATATATATATATATATATATATATATATATAGACATATATATATCTATATAGTATTAAAAATGTTTTATTCAACACTTTCATATAAAGTGTATATTATTGATAAGATTTTAAACATATAAAGTTGTTCACTAGTGAGTTATGACTCATACCACATGATGTAACGTCCTGGGTTGATGAAGTACTAGATCAAGACGAGGATGTGTGAGAACTCAAGATTTATTTAGTTTTCGTCTTTCTTTAACTCAAAGTTTCTTCAAAATTTAACTGTGCTTTTGAAGTCACATAAAATAAGTTATTTGTGGTCTTTCAGAGCCATTCACAAACAAAATCCCAGAAAACAGACCTATAACAGTAAATATGAAATCTGACAGGAAAAACAGCAATTCTGTGTGACATGATTTAAATTCATATTTTTATCTATTAGATATTATAAACCAGAATAACGTTTTAAAACTATGTATATAAATTTATCATTTTCGACAATGTCGCCAGCAGAAAATGGCTTCTGCACTGCTAATGGCTATAAAATTCCATTGCACTTGCAATAATTCTTTCCGTTATTGCGCTGTGATGTAAAATCGATAACAAATTTTGGAAGATAATGTTCGATCACGGTAAATAAAAGATAACATATTGTCTTGCAATCTTTATACTTCAGCGGTTTTATTGATGTTGTAACGTTCGTCACTGTAACATTTTCAAGTAGTTCAAATAAATCGCGTCGGTTTGCGAGAGTATGAGTTCAAGTTAGTAGTATTGGCAAAGATTAACTCATTCATTACCAAGAGACGAAAGCTGGCATTCGCGCCTGTACTAATTTTTTGTGTACACGTGCAAGATCGCCATCTTTAAGGTGGTGCACGGGTTAGAGCTCGGGCGATGTGGTATTGTACTACATCTAGTGCATTTTTAAGTCAGTACACTAGAGTGACAATCTAGTACAAAATATTATCTTTAAGGGAGGTCACACACCGGAGAAGCAAGAAATATAAATCATGAACTACGAACTGAAAACATAAAACACAAATATGAAACATTTTAGGGTGGGACAAAAACAGTCGTTTTTCACAAAAACTTTAAATGGAAACTGGGCTAGTTTAAAAAAATTGCAAAGTGATGCCCTAATGTTGCCTAAAAAACTGGACTTCCTAGGATAAATTTTGGCCGGCCCCAGGGACCCTTAAAGGACCAATTTTTTTTTCAAAATTTTGACTTTCAGTACCAAAAATATAAATTTTATAATAACTCTTGTATCAATCCTAAAAACACTGCACACAATCGTAAATTTTTTTACCGCCTTCATGGGCTAAGACGTAAATATCAATTTCAATAAATTTGTATTTTTGAAAATTCTGTGCAGCCTTTTGCTTGATTTAGTATTCTGTGTTAAATAAATAAGGTAACAGTAAATTAACTCAGAAGTTACCACGCGGAGGTATCTGCACCTGGAGTTCCTCCCGTTGGGCTCCCTCCCACCAAATTTTTAAAACAACCAGTGGCGGATGTTGAAATTTCAAAGTTGTATATCTCTGTTTCTACTTACAGGATCCATACCAAATTTAGGGGTTTTAATAGTGAGCCCACGGGGAATGTTTCGGTAAAAAAACATTTTGTAATTTTCGAAGAAAAGTTAAATTTTTGATTAACCACGCCTGGGAAAAAAATTAACTCGTTTAGGTACTTTATTTATAATTTTTTCTAAACAAATTTTACATTATTTTGTTAAGAATTTTTAAATTTTAAAAGAAAAAAATGTGTTAGCAGAAAGTTATAGTCATTTGAATTTTTTTAAACCAAAAATATAATTTAAAAAAATTCAAATGCCTGTAACTTTCTACTAACACATGTTTTTCTTTTAAAACTTCAAAATTGTCGACAAAATGATGTAAAATTAGTTTAGAAAAAACGCGTTCATTTTTTTCCCAGGGCAGGCTCACCAAGAATTCGACTTTTTTTCGCAAATTTTAAAATGTTTTTTTCTTCACCAAAACATTCCCAGTACGCTCACTATTAAAACCTCTAAATTTGGTATGGGTTCTGTAAGTAAGAACAGAGATATACAACTCTGAAGCTTCACCAGTCGCGACTGAGAACAACTTAAGTTTCTTCTCGTTTTTTGAAGTACTGGAATTTGTAATCAAAAGAAGGTAATTTTCCTGCCTTCTAGTTTCAATCTTACATATTTATCCCTGGATGACCCACCACGTACTTTTAAAAAGTCCTCAGTAACAACTTTCACACACCGTTCAACGGTCTGTGTGTGACATGAAAATTTTCAGAAGTTGGGCACAAATGTTCCTTGTAAAAGGTTTTCTAGCTCTTGATTTGTCAATTTAGCTGTTGAGGATAGTTCAGTAATTGTGGTATTTTGCCCGTCTATTCAATCCGTATAATCTTCGACAGTTAAAGTTATAGAAGGAGCCCTAAAAACTCTTTCTTACTCATGGATTTATTAAGACTGGATACGGGATGATGTAACATTCTTTGAAGCCAAAACAAACCATTCTAAACGACACTATAAACACAATTTGTAAACATTGGCCACATCTTATTTTACCTTGTATTTTGGTACAAAAAATACGTTAGAAGCATCACAAGATTTACTAAAGGTAATAAAAGCCCCAAAATACTTTATTTTTCTGCTAAATAATAATAAATTTAAGTCAAAAAGGTTTTATTATTTATAGGTTATGTTATTTCTAAAGGTGTTTATTTAAGGTCGCTCCCAGTCATTTATAAATCTATATAAATCTATACGTCGCACTTTTTCTTTTCTAGTTCATTAGACAAAGACGTACGTGTAACCGAGTGTTCAGACCGAGGTTCAGCCGTTTTCCTAAGCAACCAGCACAGACACTTCTGAGCTCCAACACTCCAATGATATTTTATTTCTTTCTACTACCATTCTTGATTCAAGTACTCAATCAAATAAGCAACAAATATAAGGCCTCACGTTCGATACGCTCACAGTATACGGACATCGAATCATAATATAATAAATCCATGTTCTTACTAGATTGAAATCTAATTTTCTCATTCTTCTCACAGCTAGCGCTTTTATATGTTGCCGCGTATCCATTAACATAGCGATAAGCAGGTTTTCAGAGTAAGCAAAATGGGCATTTTATAGCAAATGCAGATGTTTAAAAAAAATTGTTTTTATACCTCCTCTTGTCAGTGTATTAGACGCGCATACCTCGTCTGTTTTGTGAAGATCTAGTACATTTTTATTAGATTTAGTACTTTTTTTTAATAATATAAGATGTTTTCCAGTGTACATCGAAATCGAATACAAATTTGTCATTAAAATATACATTTTTACAGTGTAGTAGTGTTGAGACCGTTCAAGGTCACAGAATTTGGGTACATAAAACATCAGAGAAACCGACAAAGCTTTCGCCTCTGATTAATAAGTTACTCTTTGGCATTTGCGACTCAAATTAAGAACGAGGCCTCCTCTTTAGCCGATTTGCTAACTACTTCACATTTAAAAATACGTAGTGGTTATATGTCCGGCGGCGGTAGGTTACAGTTAGACTTAGAATTCCGTCGAAAGGCGGACTCGTGCAAATAATAAGAATTTATCCGCCGTAAAAATTATAGTGCGGCGGAACGCAATGGTTGATAATTTTTCCGCCTTTCGACGGATTTTACTGCATAGTAGCTAAGATCCGCCGACAAAATTTTGGCACACTTTATAATTTATATATCTATATAAATAACACTCCAAATTTACAAGTTGTTTTTCCCACAAATTTTTAGATCAGCGTTAGAAGGTGAGGAGTTGTGAAATACGTTCTCGGACAGGATTGCTCAGTTTTAGGTTTCTGCAGTATTTTTTCAAAATTTTTTATCTATTTTTGTTGAGTTTTTTACTGTCAGGTAGTAATAACACATGCAGAAGGTATACTTCCTTGTCAGGTAGTAATAACGTACTCGGGCAGGTTTGTTCAGTTTTCGGTTTCATCAGTATCTTATTTAATAAAATGTCAGTTGGATGCGATGTTGATAAAATTTTATACCAACAGGAATCGTGTAGTCGCAGTAAAAAACCCAACAAAGATAGATAAAAAAATTTTGAAAAAATACTGCTGAAACCTAAAACTGAGCAAACCTGTCCGAGAACGTATTTCACAACTCCTTACCTCACCTTTTAACGCTAAACTAAAAATATGTGGGAAATACAACTTGTAAATTTGGAGTGTTATTTATATAGATATTATATAAACTATAAAGCTTGCCAAAATTTTGTCGGCGGATCTTAGGTACTATGCAGTAAAATCCGTCGAAAGGCAGAAAGTGAATTATCAACCATTGCGTTCCGCCCGCTGGTCCGCCGCACTATAATTTTTACGCCGGATAAGTTCTTGTTATTTGGACGAGTCCGCCTTGCGGCAGAATTCTAAGCCTAACTGTAACCTACCGCCGGCGGACATATAGCCACTACGAAAATAAGCTGATTGCTGCTGGCTTCCTTAATTCGAGTCGCCAATTGCGTGGACATGGTCTTCAGGGAAAAGTATAAAATAAAATTTTTATTTCTTTAATGAATATACGTCCTTTTTGTAAGTAATTTATCTTAATATATTTGTGAATATTCACTGACACGACAAAGAGTAATTCATTATTAATCAAAAGAAAAAAGCACGATTTCAGTTGACAGGCTAGATACAAATTATTAATCGGGCAACTTCGAAAGTCCCGACTGATGAAAAATGTTTACTTTCCTGGAAAATTCTCTCGGTTTTCCCAAAGTTCTGAAGTTTCCCGGTAAAAGTTTGTAGTTTTAATTATTAACGTTTAGTTAGAGGTTTTGTCAAGGGTTTTGTGCCGTCGAAATTATTAAATTAAACACGAGTCGGGCCGAGTCCTTTGCAAAGTGTTCTCGAATCTTTTCTTTAAACGTTTGCGTTCCGAATTACTGTTCTAAAATTAGAGACTCTGTCTTAAATCGTTGATGAATAGAGAGCCATAGACTAGCTTTGTTCAGTTTCAAATCTAAAAGTGTTCTAAAACGGTAAGTAACTTAATAGATTAGTGACTTGTTGCTCAAAAATAGCTTGTTACTGCGGTTTTTGAGTAAAAGCAAAACATTAGGAACATTGAGAATTAGGTGTAGATTGAGCCAAAATTATCAGGATTGAAAAATTGTAGCGCGATCAATTGTTATAATCAATTTAAGTGTTTAATTCCTTATAACTGCTGAATCATTTGTTTTAAAGATTAGTAGTTGGGGTGGCAAGAGTTTTGCCCCAAAATCATATGGTATTTCTTATGGACCTTCGATCTGCATTTTTCACTATTTTAAGGCGTGGTTCACTTAGAGGGTTTATAGTTGTTTCTGAGCTGTTTCCATAAACAGGATCTGTTTTGTAGCTGTTTTGTACCTGCTTGGCAGTTGTTTTGTAGTTGTTTCCAGAAATAGACCCCGTTTCTGAAAACACCTGCCAATCAGGTACAAAACAGCTACAAAACAGACACTGTTTATGGAAACAGCTCAGAAACAGCTATAAAACCCTCTAAGAGGCAACTTCGCGTCTAGGTATTGTCAAGAAAGTGACCACGCCTTAAAATGGAGTGAAAAATGCAGATCGAAGCTCCACAAGAAATAACATATGATTTTGGGGCAAACCTCTTGCTACCCCAACTACTAAGCTTCTCAACAAAAAATATTTCCCACGATGAAAGAAAGAACTTTTATTCTTACACGTTTTTCAAAAATTTTAATTTGGCTCAGTCGAGGCGATCCCTACTCAGCTCCGCGCATACGCGATATGTTGGTGCCGTCGGCGTCGGCGGCGGGTAGCGCCGCAGATGGACGGAGATCAGGCGGCCGAGGTTTGCTCAGGTTAGGGGGACTAACGGCACGGAACACTAATTGTGTAAGTATAGCTTGCACTTGACCGAATTTTTTAGTAGCTGATGTGGATATTAAAGTAGTATGATCGGACAAAGTATGCACTCAAACTTGATATGCACTGAAAATCCATAGAGTAATCGAATTTTGGTTACTCTTACCTTCTTGGTTCCCAGATGTCGTTGCGAACGCAAAAAACTACCCTGTATAAAGAAATTTGAATAACAAGCCTGTCTCTGTTGAACGTTCATAAGCAAGATCAACGGTCGGCTAAATGAAAAATCGATCAACGCGAGACTGGATCCAGATACTCGGGGAAACAAATGAAACGAACCACTTTCCGTAATAGCGCACTTGTGCGGATTATTTTGCGATCATTCTTGTTAACGATGATCTTTTTTATTATAGAATATGGCTTAATTGGACGACAATTTTTAATTAAAAACTTGTTTTATGGATGGATTTTGTCGCAGCGCGGCGTGGCCGTGGAATAATTTGGATTACAAATAACCGACAATTCGATTTTTTTAAATAACCGGAAATAACCTCGAGAGATGTCTGATTGAATATTTTTTTATTAAAGATAGCCCACATAGTCTTCAAGCCTATGTACTAACGTACCGTGAGCGTCTGAAGAGAAGGAAAATGTAGTCTATTGACACGGGACTTAAAGGATTGGAGGTTGGGAGGGAAAGGGAAAACATCTGCAGGCAATTTGTTCCATAATTTGGAGACCCTAGGTATGAATGAGCGAGAGAAGTGGGATGTTCTAGACTTTTGTAGCTGGACCAGTGTTGCCAACTATTTTTTTTTGAGATCGTACAAGTAGAGTAGAAAGATCGTATTTTAACTAATTATTCGGCAAACAAATTGTACAATAAAAGCAGTGGCGGCTGGTGAAATTTTAAAGATTAATTATATCTCTGTTGCTACTTACGGGACCCATGCCAAGTTTAGGTTTTTTAACAGGTTAGGCGCCCCGTAGAGGAGACCGGTGTCTGTTCGGCTACTTGCCGCCAGGGCCATGGCGGACACCCGTGTCCGCTGCACTTTCCAAACTGTCTGGTGCCAGCTAGAGATGATACAAAATACTAGGAACAGTTATTTTGGAACAATTACGAACCAGGAACAGATTATAACAGTTATCAGTTTAATAAAATACCTGTTCCAAGACTTCGACTGTCCCGAGTATCAAAACGGACGTTCTGCATTAACAAAACCATTCTCAACTGGCAGCATTGCAAATTGCAACAGTTACTCATCTTCATATTGCGCATATTGTACATAATAAAGTCGATTTTGGTATCACACCGTATCATTAACATGCGTCGCATGCATCGCGCCTTATTTTGCATTATTGACTCATTCGCGCATTTTAAACTTAAAATTTTAAATAAAATTTAATTACTGAAGGTTTTTTAATAATTTGCCTAGTTTTGCCAAGAAATTATTTACTTACAAATAAACACCGCAAAAATCATAAAATAGGTACTGTAATATATTGAACATTGCTACTCTAGATGTTTATGATTTTTAGTATTACTTTTCTATATGTTTTAGTCTAAGATTGTTAGCGGCTTCCCGCAATCCTTGGATTGCTGTTTCGGAAGGTAGGTATGTTCGTTTATCCTGTACTGACGAGAACTAAAGAGTTCGAAACCGGTATGCAGGTGACGACATCCTAACTAAAGAACAAGCGTCCTTCTTCCTGGTAGTTTCTTGCAGTCTAACCAAGTATTTTTTTGTCTAACAGTGTTAGTAAAAATACGGCAAATTTTGGTATGTAATCCAGCGCTCGGAGGGGCATATAGCCCGGAGAATAGCTGTTTTAACATTATTTGTTTCATATCCTTATAGTACTGTACGCCCATCGGTAATTGACACTCGGAAAGAAAGGAAAAAAAAATCCTGTGACGCCGTTGTTAACTTTTAAAAATTCGGAATACTAAAAAACTATCTAGTACGCGTACGCCTATAGTTTTTTAGCATTCCGAATTTTTAAAAGTTAACAACGGCGTCACAGGATTTTTTTTTCCTTTCTTTCCGAGTGTCAATTACCGCTGGGCGTACTATATAAGGTATCGTCAGGTGGTTAGAGAGCTGATTCTCATTTGTTATATTTTTATATAATTTAATTTATTTAAATTTATTTTCTTTAATTCTCTTGATTTATAGTATGTAGAAGTAAATTTTTCAATTTAAAAGCACATATTTTTTGATTACACTTGTATATGAAAATAATGTCAAATTTTGACAAGCCAAAATTATTTCGTTGTTATGGGAACGTACGCCATGTGTCAATGAGATACGACACGGCATAGGGTTGCACTTAAAAGTTTTGTCATTCTCAAAGGGGTTGAAAAGGTTACATAAAAAAGTAGATTTATTAACCAATAAGATACACCTAAAATTTAGCGTCTATCTTTACTAATAACGAAGGTATTTTCCCATACTAGACTTTTCGGACACCCTGTATATATATTTTTTTTGGTTTGTTTAAGTTCTTTTTATGTGAAAAACATGTTTTTTATTACGTGTATGTTTGTTTGTTTCAATTCTATTTTGTGAAGCTTTATTTTAATTTTATGGTTGACCTCAGATAAACAATTTGTAAAGGGTGGTTCAAATATTGTTTGCGTTACCCCCCCCCCCCCCCTGAAAAATCTACGCTCTTGCCCCTGATTTATAATAAGTTTTCACAATAACTGTTTATTTATAAACTCAGTTGAGGTTCAGTTGAGGTTCAGTTGAAGTTGAGGTTCAAGATAAATAAACGCAAACGCGTACTTGCGTTTATAAACTAAGTTCAGCTCAGTTCAGAAGTTTCCATTACGCTGGCGTAAAGTTCGAGATAACCAAATTTTATGTTCGCAGTTGGTGCAGTTGGGCTCCCACCAATCAAAACGCAGAATTAATATTCGTAATGGCGAAGCCACCCGACTTCTGCCGATCATTTTGTAAACAAAACAACAAACCCTCTTATTTTCTTTGCAAAACAATTGTTTGGCCGTTTGGATTGTCTGTGTGTTTCCATATTTTTTTCCAAATATCGCGATTGTGGATTGTGTGCTTTTTATTTTTATTAAATCTGTTTATGATGTCAGTTGTCATTAATGTCACTTTACCCCGGACCAATGAAATGAAAGCGGCGAACTGAGTTTATAAATGGCCCAAAAAGCTCAACTGCGAACTTCAACTGCACGAACTGCGAACCTCAACCTCAACTGAGTTTATAAATCCACCTTAACAATCCGTTGCTCCACCGTGTAGCGTTTCATGGCTTATAATCTATATGACAGCTGTCAAATTTTCAGAAGCCTACTATCCGAAACGAAAATGCAGCAAAATTTAAAATATTTCTTTATATTGGGACACGATTTAGTATCGAACCAAAGTCCAAAACTAAACGTCCTTGCTTTCCTTAAACATTTCTTTATTCAGTTCTAATAACCCAGTTCCTAAAATTGCAGATCCCATTCAATCCGATATCTGACAAATGGCTTCGAATTCCGCCTGTTTTTATGTGCTCTTTTCCCGATTGAGTCACGACCGGATCTCTATTTTAGTACACTTCCGCGTCCGCGTCTTTCTGTTTTATTACATTCATTTATCTTGCAGTGTTTTCGCGGCTCGTAAGTTACTGCACTGGGTTTAACCAGAAAATGTATTATTTTCCTTTTTTCAATCTATGTATGTTTTATATATACACGAGGCTATTTTTTTTAGTTTTTTAATAGGAATAAATTTATTACATTATGAAAAAATAGTCGTCAGATTTTCGCTTTGCTTGTAAAATAAATAAGGTTCACGTTATGAAAAATTTAAGTTTGTATACAGGGAGCATAAAAATACGAAAACCTTTTTTTACGTAAGAGTAAGCATACCTTGTGTATCATTTTTTACGAAAAGAACAAATATAAAATATGTTTTAAATCAATCTTTTTAAGATTTGGAATGAAAAAAACAAACAGGATAGATGCATGCTAATGTTTTCACATGTTTTACATTATTTTAATGAAGAAGACGTAAGCAGCGATATTAAGGTTGCTCTGATGAAAAAAATACGAGATTTTGGAGACAAGATGGTATCTCAAAAATGGGCTCAATGTCATAGAAAGAAATCCAGGTTTTTAGTAATAATAAACTGTGACTAAATGACGGTATTAATTTGTCATCAGAACTGCAATTAACAGTAAAGCCTCCATAACACTTATTTACTTATGTTAGAAAATAAATACGTTTTTTTCGCACTAGGTTGCGAGTGTTTCCATCAGGATCCTGCACACCGCTTTTAGTCATTATATTATAATCACACACATGCACTCTAGTCTTCTTGAAATGTTAGGGGCATTTCGCCAAACCTCAAACAATTCTCTTCTTGGAATTCCAAGATAACTGAAAAAATATTACAAAAAAATATGGTTAAACATGCTTATAGAATAGTTAAAATTAAACACCCAAAGAGGTAAACTAAACGCTGAATATAACTTTACAACGGCTTTCGGCGGCCTTTGCAATTAGGAAGTTTCCTATGTCAGAAATATCGAGTAACTTCAACATCATTTAATAGTCTTGCAATTAACTTGTCAAACAAAAAAAAAATTATCTCGATATCTTCAAAATTGACGAACTTATTCAATTTCTTATTTAATAACTTCGCGCGCGGCTTTTATCGGCCGTGACGTCAACATACAGAGAGCTGTCGCCCCATGGTCTCCGGGCTAGCTGCCCGCTGCTGCTTTCGCGTGTTTACTTTAATGCATTGGATCCTGTCCGGTAAGAATAACACTAAAGATTAAACGGGCGCCTATTCCGCTGTTGACGGCTCGTTATATGTTGACGTCATCGCGCCTCAGCCAACGTGAGCGTAGCATCTCAGACTTGGAAGGACGATAACTTTTTTATTTCTACAGATAATTAAAAACAAAAAATTCATATGTTTTTTACATTTTTAGGACTATTTATTAAGAGAAAATGAAAAAAATGGAAACTTCCTAATTGCAGACCTGCTATTTCAATTAGAAATTGAACAATTTAAAGAAATTTGGCTTTATAAATACGTCAACTAAAGAAGACAACAGTAATAATGAAATAGATAAAAATATATTTAAAAAAAGGGAAATACCTGTAATTTACTCTGCCAAACTCATTTATTAGATAAAATTTTACCCGTACAGAGACTGTAGTTCCGAACATAAATGAAGACTGATGACAACGGGACACAAAGGATCACGGTAACAGAGAATTCTGCCTGATTTTGCGTAGACTCTACTATTTATGACCATAATAAGATAAAATATATGTTGTTTTAAAGTTCAAGAAATTTTACCTTTTGTCGAGCTAGATTTTCAATAGGAACGTCTGTGCGTCGCGTCGGTTGCCTCAGATAAAAAAGAATACTTTTACACTTTTTAATTAAACGTTGTGAAAAATGTATCGAAAAAAATCAAGACCATATTTAAAAACAATAATAGTTTTGTTTCACTCCGACTTTTCCTTTTAAGGGGTTACATACAGTTAGAATTTTCAAAAAATCGATTTTTTTTAATTTCATTTTCGTAATGTACATATATTCCAGTACACACACAGAAAATTTCAAGGCAATCCGGTGATTATTTTCGAAGTTACACGCATAGTTGTAAAGACGTGTCAGAGCGATTGTACGTTATGTAAAGTGGTTTTGAAACTTTAAAGGCGTTTTTCTCAAAACTGTGTTTTTAAAGTCGGTGACGGAGATTTCTCGGAAACGGCTGCACCGATCAGTCTCAAATTTTAACACAAGCTTCTTAAGTATATTTTGTACTAATTAATCTAAGGTTTTTTCTCACCGATAAATATTTTTTTATATAAACAATTTAAGGCCAAAATTTTGGTCAAAAATCGATTTTTTTTTGAGAAGCCGCCATTTTGTCAAAAATTTCTATTTTGCTTATTCCTTCAATTAATTAGAAGATTATACATTACTTTAACGAAGTCCGTTTGGTATTTTCATTTTCGATGATCCAGTCCAGAGGTATCGTTGTCACCGCAAGATGCCTTTTTTGAGAGGAACTCCTGGAGATCAGCTATAGCCGCTTTCAAAATTATTATTTTTACAAATACAAAAATCTTAAAATACAGTTAAACGTTACCATAATATGTGTACAAATTTTCACATTAATAAATTTAAAAGTCTTCTCAGGAAAAATTCTTGAAAAATCGATTTTTTTAGGCCTCATAACTGTATATAATCCCTTAATGTTAGGCTAAGAATACATGCGCACTCTATATGTTGGCTATGTTCGACAAGTAAAATTTCTGCCTGTTTATTACGTTAATATTTCAGAGTTCCCCAGAAATTCGGCGAACAATGCAGCCTAATTTAAATCAGTACATAAAAGAACAACAAAACAAGTAAAAAATTATTTATTCTCCGAATCCCGGCATAAATAAAACCTGACTCTCGACTAATTAATATAAATTTTCCGCACTTGGTCGCGCCGCTGCTGGCGGTCTTCGTGTTACTTTTATAAACCAATTAGAAAGAAAAATGGTTTTCTTTATTCCGGCTTGTCTTTTGTGGCCTTATTTAAGACCGAAAATGTTACCTTTTAATTTACGGCTCACCTTTTTATGATCAGATTTTTTACTAAGTAAATTAGTCGAATAAAAGGTAACAATGTCTAATTTAATCCGAAAGGCAGCAATAAAAATTATTTAAAAAAATAGGTGATTGCAACAGAAGTGGTTCGTTTTTACACTATTTTTGTTCCCAACAAAAATGTAAAATAATAAAAAAATTATGCTGGTAACGGTAAAAACAAGAAACTATACTAATATTTGTATGATTTCTGGGTTGTTATGCCGTCGTCGGTTGTCTCTTATATACTCTTGACGTTTCGCCAACAATAGTGATGGGCAACTTCAAATGGTGCGCTCAGATTAACTGCTCGCGAACTACTGGAACTCTGCGTGCGTGGTCTCAAGTCATGATACAATAAAAGGAAGATAAGATAGCAAACAGTGTCAAATTCGTCCGGGTCCGAGCATGTCGTCACGCTGTGAGTTATTTTTGAAATCTATAACGCGCAATATAGATAGCGATTTTATATAAATTCTATTGGCAATATACTTTGCCTCCTGCTTATTCAGGGCCCCCGCAAGGGTTATCAACGCCCGCGGGCCAAAAATATTTTGGCGCCCCTTACTCGGCAAAAAAATTGGGGGTGCCCAAATTTGTCCAGTTTTTGTTGGAATTTAGTGTAGAGTAGTTAAAAAAACTATCAGAAACCTTTCTTAAATGCCTTAAGATCAGTATGCTGTTAGTTTTAGATAACATATGTATTTTTTTAATTTTTAATTTTTTTCCTTTAGGCAATCGATTAAAACCTCATTTTATAAGGAAACTACAGAGATTTCAAAACCAAAACTTTATTTTTCTCTAAATTATTTATAAAGGCATAAATCAAACAATAAACAAATCACAAATAAAACATACCTTATTATTAGGATACAGAAATTAAATGGGCGTTTTTCTAGATCTGGCCGCTGCAAATTCTTTTATAATATTATCAAAATCTATTTTATCGAGTATCTCTTGCTCTATAGCTAAGATTGCCAAACCAGATAATCTTTCTTGTGACATGGTAGACCTCAAATAATTTTTAATTATTTTTAATTTTGAGAATGATCTCTCACCAGAAGCAACAGACACAGGTAAAGTGAGGAGGATTCTTAACGCAATACTAATATTTGGTAGAGATGAAGTTAGATTGTTTTCAAATATATATTGAAGAATTTCAAGGGGATTTGATACTTCAGGCAATGAAAACAATCTTAGGGCTTTTATCTCGTTAAATAAACCATTTCCTTCCACGTCAGCCTCCTGCTTTTCCTGATCAGTTAGCTTCTGTTGAAGAACATGACAGCATTTTAAAAGATCTTCGTCATTTAATTTAGAAATATCACAAATAAAACCAAAAACGGTTTCGTAATCAGATATCATATCGAACCTACTATTTAAAGAACTTAGTGTTTGATCAATTATTTTTAAAAAGAAATTTATTTTAAAAGCAGTTTTTGGATCTTGAGGTGTCTCATCCGTGTGCTCATAATCGAACAATTTCGGTTTATACCTTCGTCTTACATTATTTAATGGGGGAAAACATTGCTCTATCTCAAGAGCAGCCGCTAGTTTTCCAGCTTCAACAAGATTTTCCTCGAAAACATTATCATTTCTATAATTTTTAAAATGATCGACTAAATTCTTTAAATAGTTTTGGCACACTTTAATGTCAATCGCTACACTTTGCATCATTTTGCTTACAATATTAATCTGGAATAAAACATCATACCAAATTATTATACTACAAATAAATTTAAAAGATTGAATATTTAATAAAAGAGAATTTGCTTTATGTCTAGTTTCTATGTTATAAGTATCATTTTCTGCTATTTCTAGAAGGCTATCACATATTTGAATTAAATGAAACTTTAGCGGTTTCATAGCATCAATCCTACTTGACCATCTAGTATCACTTAGGGGTTTTAGATTTAACTGAGGGACATGCTTTTTCATAACATCCCATCTTTTTGTGGATGAAGAGAAAAATACATAAAGTTCTTGTACAATATTAAAAAAATTCACTGTTTCATTTGAAACCTTAGCAGCATCATTTACTGTTAAATTTAAGCTGTGTGCAGCACATGGTACAAAAAATGCCCTAGGACTAGCATCGAGTATGCGTTTTTGTAAACCAATATGTTTTCCGCGCATATTGGCCCCATTATCATACCCTTGACCTCTCATATCTTTAATATCTAAATTTAAATTTTTCAAAAGTCCCATTACAAAATTACATAGCCCTTCCCCTGTAGAGTCGATTATTGAGTTGAATGCTATAAAACTCTCTTGTATTTGGACCTTTTTAGAACTGTCATTTAGAACGACATAACGCAAAACGAGGCTTATTTGCTCTGTATGGCTTGCATCCGGTGTACAATCTAAAATTATTGAATAATATTTGGAGCTTCGAACCATGTCCAAAATATTATTTTTTACTTTAGAAGCCATTAATTCAATAATTTCATTTTGTATCTGGTAGCCTAAGTAATGGGTCATTCTTAAAGAATTTGTTTGTGAGTTTTGCACTCGACTTATGTGCTCTCTCATCACAGGATCAAAAGATGAAATCATCTCGACAGTTTTGAGGAAGTTCCCATTATCATATTGGAAAAGTGTTTTAGATGAACCTTGGAAAGCTAGGCACTGTCTGGATAAAAATTTAACAACTGCAATAATTCTTTCTAGAACGTCATGCCAATACTTTTTTTCAGTTTCTAAAACCCGTAAGTGATGATCGTTTACAGTTGTAGATAATTTCAACATTTTTTTTAAATTCATCCATTTATTCATGTGAACGTTATGTGCAATTGATGTTTCATGTCTTATAATGGCTAAGGATAAATGTTGCCAATCAGAAAAACCACTAGTATCAGAAAAACTAGTAGAAGTCTTGCTGAAAAGTTTACAACAAAAACAAAATACCGAATTTTTCGAAACTGAGTAAATTAGCCAAATTCTTTCCACTTCTTCTCCATTTCCTAGTTTTCTAACAAAGTACTTACTTGAAAATTTTCTTTTGTCTTTATTAGCAGGAAATTGATAATTACGTCCTATCAAGGGAGGACCACGATCAACCAATATTCTGACTTCATCATTGGTGATGCTTCTGGGCCATAAACCGGGATCTTCTGATGGAAGAATACTAGGAATAGTAATCTCAGTCTCCCCTTCAGTAGAAGCTTCATCGCTAGAACTGCTAGAAGTGTCACTTGTAGTCGTAGTTGTTAGGATGGCTGACTCTACAGAGGCTATATTTTCAATACGTGTTGATGTTGATGTCGATGGTTCACATGTTGCAGAAGATGGCGATGGCGCCGCTTTAGAAACTGTATTTTCTTCTACCTCTATCGTTTCAGTCTTGTAAACTTGACTTTTTTGCAAAAAATGTTTCATACTCCCAGCCATCTTTTCCCTTTCTTGGACTCTAACTTTTTTTTGCTCTCGAAATTTTGCACCAGAAGGTCGTTTTCTCTTCTGTGGCTCCTAGAATTTAAGAAACACTAGATCAAAAATTGGTAAGGACATTTACCCTTGACTTCCCTTGCACAAGACCCATCTTTTTGAGAACGCCCCGTAATTTTTTATTTTTATGAATCTAAACTCTAAACGCGAGCCTTTAAACCTAAACGGCTAAACGAACTTAAGACCAATCTGAAGCATATACCCTATACACTTTTCCTGGTATAATAATTTGATAATTAATTTTTGGCAAAGATGAAATATAAATTTTTTCAGAAAGTCAAACGGTATGATGGTGGCTCCAAGGCGAAACGTCAGGTTTTAAATCTAAAATGTCTAAAGAAATATCAAAATCTATCCGATTTTTCCACGAATACAAAATACTTTCCTATTTGAGGGAAATAAAAATAATATTATCTATGGTATAAAGGTATGGGCTAATTAAGGATGTGCACTATTTTAAACAGAAAAAATTAAAAAAAAAAACAATTTTATAGACCTTAGAAAATGCTAATACTGCATGTGGGTAGGTACTTACCATTTCATAAAATTTTATTCAATCACAACAAAACACAATAACACAAAATACAAATCAATCTTTTTAATTTTTAAGTATCTAAATATTATAATTTTCTGCGTCTTCTTGACCCTTAAACGTTGCGAAATAAAATATCAATTATTTGGATTACGACGCCTTCCGCTGTTTTATACTCCTACAGAGTATTCGAGTCTGGACAGGAAAATCGGCAAGTAGGTAACAAGTTCTAACAACTTCTACGCAAACTTGTCGATTTATACCAGTATTGGATATTGGATCATGATATTGCATATTCAGATGTGAATAGTGATGATTGATTTTAAAAATATGTTTTCTGTTTTAATAGGGAATTAGATTAGATAGGTACCTAATTATATTTATGAACATAAACTTCGCTTAGATTATTGAAAAAAAAGATTTCTTTGGTGCCTTGCTCGTTGGAAATATTGTTAAAAAATTAACCAAAAACCTTTGGTTCTTGGCGCCCCTTACAGAGTGCGCCCGCGTGCAGTGCACGCGTTGCACACGCGGTTGCGGGGGCCCTGCTGCTTATAATACAAATTTTAAAGTATATGATTTAAAATAATCAAGTAAATAAAGTGATAAATTAATTTAAAATAATAGATATTGGTAAATTGCCTGACAGTTGCGTTCTATGTATTTATTTACCTCATTTGGACGTTTCGTTGGTCTTCCAGCCCCTTTTTATATTGAACAAAACCAGTTTCACGAAATTTATTTATCAGGTATTGCAATCCAGTGCGAAAATTATGAAAGATCACTCCAACATCAAAAAGCTCGTTTCGAAATTCATCAAAGAAGTCGTGAATGGAATAAGTCCACACACCGTCCATTCTGGTTCCATTTCGAAAAAAACTTTCCACGATAAAAATGTTTCGAGCTTCTCTGAACATTTTCACTGCAGAACATTCAATCCAGCAACAGAGCTTCGTCAAAACTGGTACCGCTCATCAGTTTTCCGAGAAAAAAACAATAGTAATTCACCTTAAAAAAATTAGAAAATAACTCCATACAAAAGTTAGTTAAATCAATCTAAATTGAGCCACGGAAGACACCCCTAACGTACGGCCGTCATTCGTTACCAAATTTGAATTTTAAAATTTGAATTTTTAAAGCTTCCTTATTTCCCTTTTTTACTTAACTTCTGCAGAAGTTAATTTTTAACAACCTACATTATTATTAACATAAAATATGTTTTAAAATAATCTGATTCGGCCTATAATTTAAACCCAACAAAATTTCATCGGTAAATTATCCCAACAAAGAGAACTTTCGTTCACAAAGAGCCACGAACTTCTTATTATTCATTTCCTGAAAACTTTTAATATTGGATCGGATTAGACGTTTCAGATTATTATTTTTTTATAAAAGCAGTTTATAATAGGCTGCTTATTATGATGGGATGGTTACTGACAAGGAAGTATAACGAAATTATCAAAAAAAAACTCTTAATCGTAGGACAGGATTTGAGATGTGATTTAAAGGAGATAATGGTTTTTTCAGTTTTCTCATATTCCACAAAAGTTCATGAAAACAGATTTTCAGAAAAATCTGTGGTGACAGTTCTGACGGGGTAAGAGGTGCGTTGTTCTTAATTCGACACTGGTATCATAAATAACTATTGTGTAATAAGTGTAACAACTGTTAAAATGGAGGGGACGAAAGGTGATAAAATGGGCCGGTTGGAAATTTTTTCAAAAATATTCACTTATATGTATGTCATTCTTGCGATTATTGAAGTAAAAAAATCTAATTTTCTCTAAAAAATTATTTTAACAAATGTTAAAAGAGTGGGGGTGCGAGGGATTTTTCCTAAAATGTTGACTAATATGTCATTCCCGGGGTTATTGAGGTCAGAAAATCTAATTTTGCCTAACATATGTTAAAAATGTTAAATGAAAGTTGGTGAAAGGAGTTAAATGGAGCAGCGAGAAATTTCTTTAAAAATATTGACCAATTTTGGGGTTATTCAGGTGAGGTGAGAATATCCAATTTTGTCTAACAGTTACAGTTAATAGTTTATACCGACCTAACTGACGACGCTTTCTATTTACAGAAATTTCGTTTGGGTTTTCCCAAGTTTCGAAATTGGAGTTTGTAGTTTTAATTATTAACATTTAGTTTGCTGCTTGATGAAGGGTTTTTCTCTAAAAAGTATTCAAAACCTAATGGAAATTGAATTTACCTACTGCTCTATTCGCCGAACCCTTCAGACCTTTCCTTTCTCTCAATGTTTGTATTACTTTTAATTGGTCCTAAAAGAGAAGTAAAAAATTCCGGTTTTCCCTTGTGGGGATTGATGATAACACTATCTCTACGAGATCGAAAAAAGAATATACAGTGAATTCTTTACCACGGGCCATAGTATTTTACATGATAAAACTGCGACCTCATGTTAACCCCATTTATAGAACGGCTATTTCCTTGTTTTTATCTGTGTTTACCAGGTAAAGGTGACACTTAATTTCCTGAACTTTATTGTCACAAGAAAAATATTTAAAAGATTCCTATTTACGCTGTTAACGAAATAAATTGAAATAGTTTCAAACTGCATCGTCAAGTAAAAAATTCCGGTTTTCCCTTGTGGGGATTGATGATAACACTATCTCTAAGAGATCGAAAAAAGAATATACAGTGAATTTTTTACCGCGGGCCATAGTATTTTACATGATAAAATATATATAGTTTCAAACTGCCGATCACTTTGCTGCAGCGTATTCAGATCGTCCGATACCTAGCAAGATAACAGTGCAACGACTGCACGAAAATTTATAACTACGGGTTGACTTGTTTCTTCGCACGCAAAGAGAGAAAGATCTGCCCCCGTAGTAACTGATTTAAAAGTGATCCTATGTCTAGCAGTTAAAATGAACCCATCAGTTAATCTCACGCTGCTTGCTGAAGTTTCGAATGGATCTAGAAGCAGTGCTACAAGGCACTTAAGCAAAAAAAGTTTAAATCATATAAATTTCGAACCGTCCAATAGCTTCTACAGCACGACTATTTTCAACGCATGGAATTTTGTAAATATTGGATGGATAGAATTAATAATACCTCAAATATTACAAAACTTATTCTTTTTACCGACTAAAGTTCTTTTTCTGCAAATGTAACAGTCACAACACCTAAGCAGAATATGGACTAGAGAAAATCCTTACGTAATTCAGCCACAGAGGGGCGAAAGAGTTAATGTTTGGCAGGAATTCTGGAATTCTGGGTAGATTTTTACAACACCCTGTAAAACAGCCTTGTAAGTTCACTAAAGCACAAGTCTGTTTTTTTTGAAATTTCTATCAATTTTTCTTATTTAATAAAAAGATCTTTAACAAAACTTTAATGGGACTTTTTAAAAATATTTTTCAGTATGGTTTTTGTTTCGAAAATATGCTTACCGGGTCAGTGTGAGAACAGTAGACCAAGAGGGTACAGTAAATAAAGTTAATTTTCGGTTGAAAGAAAGATACCTATTTGCTGTATATACATACCATTCAATAATCCTTATTTGGCATTGTTTTATAATTTATTTTCAGTCAGATATCTCAACAGTTTTGTAGGGTATCTACAATTCGTCATCGGGTTGCCCCCAAACCTTAAAGATTGGAGCTTTTAATGCTTGTACAATACCCACAATACTAACAAAACCAACCCTTTTATAAATGTTATTGATTGTTTTGCATGAAACCCCAATTCCTTTCAGATTTTCCTTTACATACCAATTCAAATCAAATTGGCCCTTTGTGTTGTAAACGTACAATAAAAATCGAAGAAAACTTCTGAGAAGGATTTTGGAAATTTAAGCAACGTACACAAAGGAACGCTACTTTACATGGAAAAAGCTTGTATGTGCTGCTTCTATACGATCATTTTTCTAAAGAAATCTGAGGATGCACTTTGTGGCAATTCAGGGACGTACGACTTTCAATTCTGTTCTTTTTAGTGTTCCGCGACACGGAATACTTATGGAATCGCTTCGGTGTTCGTACGTGTGTCTGTCACAGGCGATTTTCTCCGAAAGTATTCGACGTAAAAATTTTAAATTTGGCAAAGAGATAGAGTGTAGTGGCCCAATTATAGACGTGAAGTATAAAAAGTTGAATTTCGATTCTGGGCGTTAATTTCAGTGGGTAAACTGGGAAATGGAAAAAAATTCAAGGGCATCGTGTAAGGTGTCAAATGAAAGCCTATTGAAGCATGAATTCAATAATACATATGATGTATTTCTTTTAGTCACTTTTACCACCAAAGGATTGCTCACTAAAAATCATAAACATTGAGAATTAGGTCTAGATCAACCCAAAATTATCAGAATTGAAAAATTCTAGCGCAATAAATTGTTATAAACAATTTAATTGTTTAATTCCTTATAACTGCTGAACAATTGGCATTGGTTTCAGGAAAAAAGTTTTTCAACAAAAATGAGGGAAACAACTCTTGTCCTTCCAAGTTTTTCAAAATTTTTAATTTGGCTCAGTCAAAACGCGAATGCGTTACCATTATTGATGTCCCCCACCCTTATGACCAAAAGGATCGCTCAGAAAAATCTGAAAAAAATTACGAACATTGGGTATTAGGTGTAGATTGAGCCAAAATTACCAGAATTGAAAAATTCTGGCACGATCAATTGTTATAAACAATTCAATTTTTTATTTCTTTATAAGTGCTGCTATTGGTTTTAGAGAAAATGTTTTTCGAAAAAAATATTTCTCCCGATGCTAGGGAACAACTTTTGTCCTTACACGTTTCTCAAAATTTTTAATTTGGCAATTGCTTTATTATTAATAATTTAAGTGGGGAGCTGATGCTACGGAACACTAATTGTGCAAGTATAGCTTGCACTTGACTGACTTTTGTATCTTTTGGACAGCCCATGAAGGTCTAAACTTAAACTACATAAGTGTTATATTTACCGTGGGTATACTAGGATTGTCCAACTCACACATTCAGAGCTGGAAACATCGGTATGGATATCTTTAAGCAGATGTGTGGGATGGTGCCCCCTCGGACGAAATGCTCTACCACCTTACTTGTTTTAGTGCGAGACACGGCATTCCCAGGCGATCACCCATCCAAGTAATAACGGTGGTGGTGGAATATAGAGAGTATATAAGTTGAAAGAGGAGAAATATTCAAGGAATTTGTTTCCGTTGTGTGAGACTAATGTAAGGAGATTATCTGTGGATCTTTGATAGCGAAATCCATACTGTCCGCCGTGGACAAGTCTATGTTTTTTTAGGTGAATAGACTACTTCATTTACTAGTCATAGAAAAAGAGTTTTATCTCCATCCCTACGCCTCTGACTGGTTCTATCATAAACCCCGATAACAAAAAATATATAATACTTCTGTGAACGAACAAAACCGAGATAAGCAAAGTGGTTGTTAGCATTTTAAGGAGGAAAATCCGTATTTTTATTTTGTATTCGATTTTGCAAGCCATTTCCTTTGAACAGAAACTGATTGTTAGAGTAGGCAGCACATAAGTTTTTATTAAGGCGATAAAGGAAACTACAGGACTGTTGGTGTGTGTGTGGAAGCTTTAAAAGTAAAGAGAATAAGAACTTTTTTTGACTTCGTTAGACAATGACGTAATAAAAAGGACGTTCAACCTGCAAGGATTTATGAGACCGCTGCTGCGGAAAAAATGGCATGCTCTTGATTCTAAATTATTCTTTTCCTGCGCTTTTGGTAATAGCAAGCTTTTACTGCCTTCTTCATAAAATGTAATGTTGTGTTTTTAAACAAATATTTGTTGTGTCTCTAAAGAGTCTATTTCAGTGTTTTTTACCTGTTTATGGTGTTTTTCAAAAGATTTTAGATTTTGTCAAAAAAATAAGGAAACAAAGTTACAGTAACCAGTAGCAGATCTAGGATTGCGTTTTGGAAGGGGACCATTTCCGAGAATCTATTCCTTTTATTTACGTTTCGACGATCTTTTTTTTTGAAAAATCACTAAATAACACGAAATTAACAGTAATCATTCACAATAGGCAAAACTATTTTTTAAAATATACAGGGTGGTCTGAAATTCACTGCATATATTGAAACTGGTAAATCCTGGTATAAATTCAGACGAAAACGTAGTCATAAATGGCCCTTCACAATAATAAGCAACATATCACCCCTAAATAAAGTTTTAAAACCCCGCGCACCACTGGTAATAAATACATGGCCGTATAAAAAAGATTATGTAAGGTTAGTACTCGCTGTAATGTTGCCAAGTCTCTCAACAATAATTATATGTAACAAGTTTGAAGAAATGATACTTTTGCTACATTTAAAGAAATAATCTTACTAACCCTTTTGAAATTCTCAATTTCAAAAAGTTAAAATACAATAAAATAATCCACTGATCAGCTGTTGAAACCAAGGGTAAAATAATAACGCTCAACTAAACAGCCAGAAATATTTTGTTGTACTAACTTAACACAACACTAAGCGCGTACGATAATTTGTTAATATTAATAGCACTATTAAAGAGCTATAAATTATTTTCTTCTACCCATTAATAGATAGAAAGTAAAAATTCCCTCGGCATTATTCATCTCATCAATACTTATCAAACTCATCATGATAAGGGTACCTTACCCGGTCAATAATATTGGCAGTATCTTATTATATTGACAAAAATATTAACCATGTGAGGTGGATTTAATGATGGTTTGATGGATTGAACTGACGCAATTAGAATTTCCAAATATCAGGTATTAATATCAGCGAATAATCGTCTAGGGTGCGCTATACAGAAACTGTGGATTATTGAAATATTGTCAGTCTGGATTGATGTCAATATTGACCGTGTAAGGTTCGCTTTAGACGTTACAAACTTCACTTCTGCTACCTGAACAGCTGATTGGCAAGCACGTGTTCAGCAGACTTCTGACGACAAACCACGTGGATGCACGGGAGCGGATTAAAAGGTAAACAACATCTTCATATTTATTATATCCACTCGTTATATTGTCAAGAAAAAAGTTTTAGTGTTAATTTATTTAAGTTGAACAATAACGTTCAGATTTACTAAAATGGTTTAAGATTTAGTACTAGTTTAAATTAAGATCTTTTAGTTGATCAGTTAGGTTTTGACAGACTTTTGTCCTGTCATTGTTAGTAAGTCGTCATTAAAAACTTTTGAATTATTCTGATATTTTAGCGATTTGCTTGGTTTCCAAATAATTTTATGTTGGAACGCGTTGCTAAAATGAATTTAGTTCTATTACTGTCAAAAGTACGTACCAAAATTGCCTTTTCTTTATAAATGTGTGAAAAACTTCTAACACAAATTCATAGTATAAAACTTAGTTGTCTTATTACCCTTGTCAGTTTTAAACTTTTGTTGTCAAAGTATTTTGGTACGTTTTCAACAACAAACAAAATAGAAACGTTAAATCGATATTTAGTAATAACAGCGCTATTTAGATACTAATTTATAATATTAAATAGAACGCTAAATTACTTCACTACTTTCAAAAACGCCACCACAACCTGACTAATCGGGACGGGTCTGCCTACGATCGTTAGTCGCTCGTCTTCGTCAAAGTTTGAAAACAAGCTTCTGGTTCAGTCAGTTTCGGGCATCCAAATACATTTTCTATTTAAGAGAATAGTGTTTTTTTTTGACAAAATTTCGTGCTGTAATCAAAGAGTATTGGATATAATACTGTGTAGTTGTGTTCAATTAGTGTGATAGCAAATTATGTGAAGCTCTAGTGCGACCACAGGAATGGACGTGTTGCGTTTTGATCTTTAACCTTTTTTAAAGGCAGAAAGTTTAAGCTAGTAGGAGTAATGTTTATCTCATTAATAACGTAATATAGGGTACGTCATAATTCTTTGTGTTAATAACAAAACATAGCCTGTTTCGTTTTGCTTACAATGTCAACCTAATTTCAAGAGTGTATGGTCCATGTTTTCCCATATTAAGTAAATAAATTGCTATTAAATTAAAATGCACACTTGTAGTAAAATGCGTCCTTGGAATTAAAAGTACTTTGGATTATTTTCAGTTTTTGCTAACACTGATAGAAGAATGAGATGTCAAGGTAATATTTAAGTTTGGCAACGCCACCGCAGCTGGATCGTTTGCTTTCTTTTTAACCCATGACGTCAGGCTCACGGATATGGGGTGGTTTAGGGTATTTTTAAAATAAAAAATGAGCAATTTCAGGCGATAAAAGTATTGGGTAAGTCTATAGACCAATTCCAATTTGTTTAACAACTGTAGTTAATATACACGTATACACTTCTAAGACAGTTATTTGTAGCGGTTTGAATACACCTAAGTAAAAAGTTGAAAATCGGCCTGCGATATGTATAAGACAAAGAAAGAAGTAACAAATGTTGTGTTAAGTAAATGCTGTAATTATCGACAAAAATATATATATTTTTTTAAAACCGGTTATTGTGACAAATTTAAATGTATTTTTCTGGGATTTCCTTGTCCATATTTGGAAAATTACCACAATCAATCAAGGACATTTAAGTTCACCTGTAACAATTTTTATCTCTATATAGTAAACTTTTTCTTAGATCTCGTAATATGGTGGCCAAGTCACTTGTCATTTATGACACTCTGTTGAAGTCTGGTCTATTTTACGTTTAGAGGTTGGCTAAAAAGACAGGACCGGACTTGTACTTATCGTTCAACAAATAATAAACACCAAGAAAATCTAGTCTCTGAAATCTATAAAGTCCAAAAGTAAAATGTTTAAAACACACACTATATCAAAAATATCCACAGAATCAATTACAAAGCACCAAAATCAAAAGACTAGGAACTTTTCGATGGAACCAACATCAGCTGTTAATGTCATCTGTGATTGTCAAATGTCGAAATGCTGAGTTTTATCATAAATTGAACTTTATTGCCAATAGAACATGACCTAACGTAGGGTTAAAAATTTGACATGTAAAACCCTACGGTCCAGTTTTAAAAAAATGCACTCTATACAGGTTGTCCGAAAAGTCTAAGTATGGGCAAATAGCTTTGCTATTAGCAAAGATAGAGACACCAAATTTTAGATGTATCTTATTGGTTAATAAATCTACTTTTTTATGTAGTTTAACCTTTTCAAACCCCCTTGACGGGTCACGCTAGGGACTTGAGTTCAAAAATTTTAATCGCAACCCTATCCGTGTGGTACCTTATTTTAAAGATCTTCAAAAAAGGAACATTTTATTGCAAACCCGAGGTCTGTACTATAAAACAACAAAGAACAATCCAAATAATGTGAAAGAATGAACTGAACAATGATCTGGACAAGCGTTTACTAATACAATAGCACTCGAATTGAAAAGATATAAAAAGAAACGATCATTGCTTTGTAATCTATAAATTCCCCAATTACTTATGAAAATAACGTTAACAATCTACCCCACACCTGACACCAATTTTATATATGTCACAGATTGATTCTGCAACAATTCTACGTCATGTGGCTTCTTTTAAATTTATCTAGATCTTAATTAATAAGACAAAGACGGTGGTCGCGTCCTACGACTCTCGTACTGCTCCAAATGAAAGGAAATAAAAGATAATGGAGTTAGTACGATTATTCCTTCTCTACAATTACCCCACACCTGACACCAATTTTATATATGTCAGAGCTTGTGAAAAAAGAGCATTTGGCTTCCCTGTTATTTGATCCCAAAATGATTTTAAAGTAAACCTTTTGCCCTTGAGTTTATGGCTTTTCTTAAAATTTAAAATAGATGTAAAACTAGCCCTGTTAATGTCTCTAAATAGCCTTTAAAAATTAAAAATCGTGAAAAAGATAAAAATTTAAATACCCTTATTAATCTTATTACTTTAAAAGTTTTTTAAAATGACCACCATGAACCTCTTGGCATCATTAAAGTTTGGAACTAACTTCTCACATTTTAGAGAATGGCAGAGTTCTTGGCAGAGTTCCAAAATTGACTTTGTTACTGCCAAGAAATTCATGGTGGTCATTTAGAATAACTTTGCAAGTATCTAATAAGAGAAATAAATATACTTACATTTTCAATTATTTCTTTTATGATTTTTAATTTTAATAGGCTTGCAATTTAAAACCGAATTAAGATCCGGATCCCGGGTATGCGGTAAAATATTTCCTTTTTGAAGACATTTAAAATAAGGTACCACACAGCATAGGGTTGCATTTAAAATTTTTGACCTGAACTTTCTAGCGTCACCCCTCAAGGGGGTTAAAAAAGTTAACCAGTAAGATACACCTTAAATTTGGTGTCTATCTTTACTAATAGCAAAGATATTTGCCCATACTAAGACTTTTCAGACACCCTGTATATTTTGTAACAAAATTAGAGCAGTATTATTTTAATTATTTCTAATTATAAACGTGCCTATATTTACGCCTAATGACCTAATTAACCTCCTTCACTCAATCAATTTAATTAAGAATTAAAATTATTAATAAATTAAATTAATTAATGAAATTAAATTAAATTAAAGTAATTGGGTATTATTTGACTACCTTACCTTGAAATTCTTTTCTCGCAGCTGACACCGATGTCACGATATTCGCCACGTGCCCCATGACGCTGGCAAAAAGCAAAAGCCCAAAAAGAAGCTGAAAATGACAAGAAGTTAATACATTAAAGAACTTTTCAAAATGATTGTGAATAGACGGTGTCCGCAGATTTAAAATATACTGCTTATCATAAAAATTGCAACACCTAGAAATAATGTCGTAATATGAACCAAAACTGGTAATGTTAATGTAAATGTTAATGTCTAGCGGAAGACAACTGATAAGAAATTAAAGACAGTCGTTGAAAAAATGTACCTATATTTTGTTAAATTTATGTTTAATTCTTCTGGTTGTTTGCAGGCGCGTGAAATTTTAAAGTTGTATATCTCTGTTGCTACTTATGGGACCCATGCCAAGTTCAGGTTTTTTAATAGCGAGCCTACTAGGAATGTTTTGGTAAAGAAAAAAATATTTTGTAATTTGCGAAAAAAAGTTGAATTTTTGAATTAACCACCTGAAAAAAAATTAACACGCTTAGGAATTTTATTTATTATTTTTTCTAAATAAATTTTACATCACTTTGTCGACAATTCTTAAATTTTGAGAGAGAAAAAATGTGTTAGTAGAAAGTTATAGTCATCTGAGGTTTTTTTTAAATTATATTTTAGGTTTAAAAAAATTGCAGGCAGTGTATCCCAGGCATTTTGAATTTCATTCCTCAACTCTGCTACAGTACGTGGTGGGTTAGACAATCTGCTGTCATCTCCCTACCATGTCCCATACATATTCTATTAAGGAGAGATCCGGAGAGCGTGGAGGCCAGGAAAGTACATTCATATTACGTATATAAATCTTAGCAAATTTGTAAAATGTACTTAGATTTAATTTTTTTAAGAAATCAAAAACTTCATGTCTGTTGCAACGATATTACACAATAAGGCAAATACTTTTCTAATAATAATGGCATGTATTTGCCTTATTTTTAAGAATATTTGCGAAATTCGAAACTTGTGTGTAATATCGTTGCAACAGACATGAAGTTTTTGGTTAGAAAAAATATAAATCTAGGTAAATTTTAAAAATTTCCTTTAATTTGATGAAAGATATGCAGAAGTGATTTGACTGTGGTTAATTTGAAAGTGTATTATAGCTGAATATAAAAAGAATCATTATACGGGGGTAATTTAAAATTTTCATAAAAATATATTTTTTTTAAAGGAGAATATGACTTTATATGTGGATATATATTTTAATTCTAAACAACTTTTTTTAATAATGTTTTTCTGTATTTTTAGAAATAAAGGCACTTTACTCTTGAACGATTTTTATATTTTTTCGCCTGCCTTGTATACTGTGTGACTTGAAGCCATCTTAAGTGCACCGCATTGTTATCAGGCATGCACCAACTTTTGGCGGTATTTATATTTCGGTTGTGCAACTAATCAAAAAATTTCCCATTTGTTGCACACTTAGTGGACCACACTGTATAGGATTCTATATAAATTTGCGCGGGTTTGCTCAAGCTAGGTGCATTATTTATAGGTGTCGCAATTTTTATAATAAATTTATATTATTTACCTAACAAATCAAAATTTTATTATGTGCTTTTCCTTTAAAGGCGAACCTCGCAAAAATTCAATATGCTTGTCAAATTCGTGCGGAGTGAGGTAAAAATGTAGGGAAGGCAGCTGATTACTTTTCTTAATATTTCAGAAAGCAAACGACGTGACCAAACATTCCCAAATACATATATACAGGGTGGCCAACTGAAAAGTTTCCACCCAGGATTTCTCCTTCTTGAGGTAATAAACATGAAGACTATCGTTTAGAATTTTGTGAGGATATAAGTGAACGAATACATGACAATCTAAACTATCTGTATAACATTTGTTTCTCTGATGAATGCTCTTTTTTTCTAAAAGGCGTAGATTATATCAAAATAATAAGTTCCCCTCAAAACTAAAATTGACGTGGCCGAGTGTTTGTCTATTTATTACGTCAAAAAAGAGAAGCCTTGGTTAAAAAGTTTTCGGTGGGCCACACTGTATAACACAGTAAATAGGCTATTTAGTGTGTTCCATGTTCATAAAATAGTTTACCAAAAGCTCAGGTTGTAAAGCATCAACCCAAGTACCTAAGTAAACGGTTAAAGCAAATATTTTCTTGTACTGTAACAACGCAAACATAAAAATTAAAAAGACCGCCGCCGTCGCATCATCCTCTTCAAACAACTTCATGCCAGTCGAGCAAATAAAGAACTTAAACTCGGTTAAATAAATCTAACCCGAAGCGACGAGCCAGGAGACCACAGTTTGTCCACCCTAATGCGGCCCCGGAGCAGTCCGGGACCGCAATGACCTTGCCAAACGTAAAAAACAACTTATATGTGCGATCACATACTTCAAGTTTTTATATATTATTGCTAATGATTGATATTGTGTTTATAAGTTAACCATAAATACCTCTCTTGGACACTTGGTTATTACTAATAGCTGTGTGTTATAACTGATTCTTAATGTATAATACTCTTCGTAACAGGATAATTGCCAAAATTCCTAAAATACATTCGTTAGTCGCCCGTTATTCCGCGACTTTGGCTAATAGCCACTTTGCCTATTAGCAATAACATATAATTATATAATAGGACCCACTTGAATAATATTAAAAACAGATCGAGTTTGACACATATGGGTATAGGCTGACAATCATAGATCATACCATTGGCAAGTATAAGAATTGAGAAACATGTTTTGTGTTGTAAAATAGTAAGTAATTAAGTTTTACTATTCCAATACTAAATTCTAATTTGATATTATAAAATAGGTTTTAAATCCAAATATCAAATACATCAAATAATAAAAAGATGTTCATAAGTTGCCGTTTAATGACAAACCTTTTTTACCGTCGCTCACAATTTGGTGCTTAATGATAAGCCGTTTCTTAAACCCGACAATTTTTATTTTGGACTATGATCATGAAACCTACGACGAATCACTTACATCATTTTTAGCCATATAGCTAACAGGCTTAGCTTATACCAAAATGACAATATAAAAAAAAAGAAATTGGAATTTACTTGTAGAATGTACTTACAGAACTAAAGAACTCTGTTACATCATTACCTGGAATATCACAAACAGGTACTCTGGTTTACTTCTCGGCCGAGGCAAGTCACCTATCGTCGTTAGGGCGAGCGTGCACCAGTAGTAACTCTGGAGATAGGCTTTTACATGGTCGGTATCTAAAGAGACGGTAAAATATTTTTTATTTAATTTTTACGGCAAGTCTAGCAAGCAAATTTTATTTTTTCCATGATGGTGTCAATACTAATAACTAAGATCACAATATTTAACACATTATCTAATTTGGCTTCACCTCGCTGGATAAATTTTATGCTGTGTGCTGTGAACACAAAATTTTAGCACTACAAACAATTGCTATTGTTTTTTTGCTTTTTCATAGCGACATTTAAATTAATTTTGAAACTAAATTTGCGTATATGATAATTATAATAAAAATCACGTGACTAATGACAATATAATAGTAACAATGATATGATAAAATTGTGTCCATGAACAAGAAACTCTAAATATGCTTTTATGCATTATGGGTTGTCATAGGCGTTTCTATGTGGGGGCTAAGCCCCCCAAATCTCGGATTAGCCCCCCAAATCCAACTGAGTGGCCTAGTGTATGTATAGCCAAATATGTAAACAGGGGCTTAAGCCCCCCCCCCCCCAATATGTAAACCCGGAGCTTAAGCCCCCCCGAAAATAGAGGTCTAGAACCGCCTATGTGGGTTGTGTATTATAGTCCGAAAAGTCTTAAGATGGGCAAATATCTTTGCTATTAGTAAAGACAGAGACACTAAATTTTAAGTGTATCTCATTCGTTAGTAAATCTACTTTTTCATGTATTTTAACTTTTTCAACCCCCTTGAGGGGTGACGCTAGAGAGTAGAGATCATTCATCCATCAATCATTTTGCCGTAAACCCGAGGTCCGTATCTTAATTCGTTTTTAAATGGCAAGCTCTTAAAAATTAAAAATCGTGACGAAAAAACAATAAAAATTTAAATACCTTTCTCTTATTGCTTTAAAATTTGTTCAAAATGACCATCATGAACTTTTTGGCAGTAGTAAAGTCGATTTTGGAACTGATATCTCACATTTCCTAGAAGTAACACCAGCCATTCTCGAAAATGTGAGAAGTGAGTTCCAAAATCGACTTTATTACTGCCAAGAAATTCATAGGGGTCATTTTTAACAACTTTTAAAGTACTAAAAGAAGCAAAGGTACACTTAATTTTTTTCCCGATTTTTAACTTTTATAGGCTTGCCATTTAAAACGAATTAAGTTACATACCTCGGGTTTGCGGTAAAAAGTTTATTTTTAAAAATCTTTAAAATGAGGTAGGTACCACCCGGCATAGGGATGCATATAAAATTGTTTACCTCAACTCCCTAGCGTCAACCCTCATGGAGGTTGACAAAGTTAAATTAAATAAAAAAGTAGATAACCTAAAATTTGGGTCTCTATGTTTACTAATAGTAAAGATATTTGCCCATATTAAGACTTTTCAGACACCCTGTATATTTATTTTTAAATCAATACCTATTTACTACAAACGATATTATATATGAATTTAACCTTAAAATTTATAAGACTGCCTTATTAGAAAGTATATAACATCTTACCGTCGTTTGCGGCCGAATCGCTATAGACCCAGTTTTTGCTCCCGAAACCATCATTTTTTAAAACTAAATGAAACACACAACCATTCCAATGAAAAACCACCAGAAGGGTGTGTATTAAATAGGAAGATCTAACGAAGTTTGGGTAGTTCGTATGCCTTTCTGTGCGATCCATAAACGCCCAAAATCTGTACAACTTAATCTGAAAAACAAAATAACTTTAACATCCTCTATTTTAAAGATGGTGCATTTTAAGACATACGGCGGTAAATAATTAAGAATATTTCTGTAATTTTACATAACGTTCTGTAATTAATATCTTACAGGCTTGAAATAAACTCTAATAGGTACATTCTAAAAATGCAGGATATTTTTTCTCATATAATTAACTAATAATCTTAAAGGAGCAATTGCCCCAGAAGTGCGTAATGTCCTGTTTTCCTCAAAAAAGATTAAAGAAATCAAACTATAAACAACAATTTTCAAGTGCTACTTTGGATAGTAAAGTGAGATCTGCTTAAGAAAGTTTACTAATATTTAATATTTTAATGTGCCTTTGTAAACAATTTACCAGTAAAATATCGGTTCTGTGCTTTTCCCAGTTAAGGACTGAAATAATATTCAAGAAAAATGCCAGAAAAATTAAAGAGACTGTACATAAATACATACACTCAATTAAGAGACTGGTGTAAAAGAAAGAAAGCTGTTAAAATAACAGAAAATGTATTTTTAAGAAAAAGCTGATAGCTCCAAAGGATCCACATTGTGGCCAAACTATTCCATGCTGAAGTCAACTCTTTCCATAAGAGAGAACATCGACATTTCAAAGTTTTTCAAATACAGCATTTTAAAAACAAAATTACAGTGCCTATAAACCCAGAAAATCAAGTGTATTTTTATTTTTTGTTTAGCTTTTTCTAAGAATTTTATAGTACGCTATTATGGAAGTTGGCGAGGCTGGTGCTTGCAGAACAGACGAACTGTACAATATGACCCTTGATGATTTAGACATTCGCGCGGGTAATATTATAGCAAATATTCCTAATTCAGAAAATGGAACCTCACCTAGTTAGAAAATATCTAGCTAAGAAGCCAACCAACCTAAAAAACTCTTTAAACTATATCTTAAAGGTAAAAATACTAAACAAAATATAAGGCACAATACTATTACCTATAGTAAAGTTCCCAACATTCGATATCTGAAATTACAAAATCCCGAGAGTTATACTAGCCATTCTCCAGGTCGCAGCTACGCAACACCCCTGGCAGAAAATGGGGAGGCTTATTAACTCTAAAAAGGCATGGGGGATGGAAGCCAGCCACTGTGGCTAAAGGGTATATTGAGAAATCGATAGTTGACAAGAAAAGAATTGCTACTTTAGTGCAAAAACCTACCCCATTGTATACCATTGTATACCAAGACATCGATGTAGGAAATTTGGGAGCTACAGATGATTTCGTGCTAAGTAGTAATGAATATTTGCAAAACACAACACCTATTCATAAAAATACTGAAGTTTTACCAGTTTTTTTTTTATCTAAGACATCCCACGTAGACTTCAAGCCTAAGTACTAACGTACCGTGGGCGTCTGAAGAGATGGAGAATGTAGTCTATTGACACGGGATTTGAAGAATTGGAGGTAGAGACGGGAAGGGATAACATCTGCAGGCAATTTGTTCCATAATCTGGAGACCCTACGTATGAATGAGCGAGAGAAGTGGTCTGTTCTAGGCTGGACAGTAAAGGGATGCATACGTTTTGCCACAACTGTATCATTAGCTACGATTTTCTATAGTCTCAAGATTGTAAACAAGACTACCGTCATTTTAGAGTATTTCGATTAAAATGAACTTGATGTTTCATAAAAATAAAGAAATTTTTTTATTTTTGACCTAGGTGATTTTTTATTATCGTTATTTACCTAGGTAGACAAATATAACTTCTTATTAGAAAAATGGGGTTAATAATGGTGATTTTTCAGGTTAGTTAGTTTACGTAAACGTAAAAAATTTTACTGTATAAATACAATCAATTTCTCTCGCGTCGGCGTCGGCGTCGCCGTCGCACAGTGTAACGAATTCGAAAATTCGTGGACATTGGTACTTTACTCGCTGTTTTGCAAACATTGTGGCTTTAAAAATATACCTATATTGAAGTAAGTTATTACCGTACTAAGTTTGGACCAATGTATAGTACCTTACTTGGTACCGGTCGCTCAAAAAATATAACTATCTTTCGACAAAATAAATAAAAATTACTATTTTCAGTTTAAAGCAACCACATTTAATGGACTTAAATACTAATTATAAAAAAAATCATACTTTAACCTAATCTGAGCTGGAGACTGATCTATCAGAATTGTCGTCCTCATCGTTAGTTTCTTTAAAAAGTGTTCATCACAAAGTTCTATGTGTTTCATTTTATTAGTATTACTTTGGTAATAATAAACAAGGTTCAATATTATTTTTGCAAATTAAATAACTAATTTGTTTACAACACAAAAGATAATTTTAGAACCTTTTGAGAGCTTGCTTACAACACTCTTTAAATTTCATAACTTGCAGTTCTTTAAAAAACAAACAGTAGCTTATCTTATATGCCTAAACTTTAAAAGCGGTTTTTTCGATTTTATGTTTTTGTAACATAGAACCGTAAAATTTTAACCAAACGATCTGTTTTTTTTTTTGGAATCTTTTGTGAGTGTGGACAATAATTTACACTATGTTGGTGTCGTATGTAGTTTAGAAGATTTTGTAGTCGATACAATGCTTTTTTAATTATTTTTATCCCTTTATAATTGTCACTGCACGCCACTGTATAACGTTATTGTTCCGCGCATCCCCCTAATACCTGAGTTAATTCTCTTGGTTTGTATAATGTTCCCTATCCTCGATATTTGTACATCAAATACCCCACGGCAAAATGTGTTTAGTTACATATTACCTACGTAACATGTGGAGAAATTATAATTACGACAACTAATAGCTACGACCCATTATTATTATATAAAATGACTTTTAATTCATAATTTTAATAACCATTTCATTTATTGTGGATTATCGTGAAGCTCCCTTAAAAATGTATCAGTATATAGGGTGTCCAGGAATTTCCCTTTCCAAAATCGAACAACTTGGCAACCGTGTAACGTACCATGGTCGGGGTAACGGCATTCGATAGTAAATTAGAGTTGGTACAAAAAAGTATTTTCCGGTAACAGGTACGTTACGTTCCAGTTCCAAATACCTGTTATTTTTTACCTAGTACAGTAAAAGGTACAATTCAAAATACATTTCAAAAACACACGAATTTAATTACATTAAAATAATTATTAGGTAACAAAATAAATTATTTATTGCTCTTAAATAATCAAATTAATTTATTATTTTATTATTTATTATTTAATCATGCTTTTTTTCGGCTATATACAGTGTGAGTCGGGAGGAACGCACCAAATTTTAGGAGTGTATTTTAGACGTACCTAAATATAAATCAACCAAACCCAAAAGTTGTAATCCGATTTTCATTTGTTTTCAAATTAAGTGTTTTGAAAAATCACCTTACATAATTTTTTTAATTACAGTTTTTTTTAATAAAAATGGCCAAAGACAACCTTTACAAGTACAACGGCGTGATTATTATCTATACGCCGACAAAACAAACAAAAAATGAAAATAAAGCACCTTTATCATATTTTTAAAACTTTGTAATTGGAAAAAAAACCGGAGTTTTTCGACTTATATTTACGTGTAGAGTACACTCCTAGAATTTGGTGCTTTCCTCCCGACTCAGGATATATGGTTTCAGCAGGATGGGGCTACCGAACATACAACCCGAGCGTCTATGGAAGTCGTTAGAGAATTATTCCCGCAAAAGTTCATCTCCCACTTTGGAGATCTAAACTTGCCAACTAGGTATATCGACCTCACCCCACTGGACTTTTTTTTGTGGGGATATCTCACCAGTAACATTTATGTTGATAGACCTACCACTTTGTAAGAGTCAAAACGAAAAATACGGGAAGAAATTAATGGAATACCACCTGAGAAGTGTTTAGTAGTTTTATTTTGACCACATGAAGACGACATTGCAAGAGTATTTTGACCGAAATGGAAGGCACCTCGACAATATAATTTTTAAAACATAAAATCCTTCAGTGTATTTTTGCCTTAAAACTTTTACAGCCAGATTCTCCAACGCTAGTCCGGTCTAATTTGACAAGCAGAAGTTTTAAACTGACAAGTGTAAGAATAAGATAACTATTTATACCTACTATGAATGTATTTCTGAGCTTTTTCGCAAATTTATAAAGAAAAGGGCACTTTTAGTACGTACATACTTTCGACATACTTTTCTTACGTACTTTCGACAATAATAAAACTAAATTCATTAAAGCCACTCGTTCCAAGATGAAAATCATTTGACAACCAAGCAAATCGCTGAAATACATATTAGAATAATTCATAAGTTTTTAATGACGACTTATTAGCAATGTCAGGACAATAACCTATCAAAACCCAAGCAAACCTAACTGATCAACTATAAGATCTTAATTTAAACCAGTACTAAATTTTAAACCTTCTTAGTGAATCTGAACGACAAATTTTTAATTAGCCTTTAAAAAGGGAAATCCACCCTGGACACCTTTTATACAGGGTGTTTCCTAACCTCGTTCGGAAAATGAAAGGGGTGAATCCTGACCCAATTTTAAGATGAAAATGTAGTATAAAGTTTTTTCGGATATCGCTTCATTTTCAAAATACAGGGTGTTGAAGTTTTTTTAAAAAATCGCTTTTTTATTATTATCTTAAACACCCCTTACCCGATTTTGTTTAAAATTGGCAGCGTTATTTCAAGTGGTAAGGGCATAATTTAGCGCTAACTAAAATGCAAAAAGAACTAGTACAATCCAATTTTTGCTGGAGAGTAAAATTTATTTATTGCCAATTAGAGATTGATTTTTTTTGTTGTTCGTGGACATGCATGAAAGTGGTTTTTATTGTTTCAGAATATCGAAATCCAAGCAAAATACGAAAATAACTCAAGAGGCAAAAAAGTTGTATTTTTCGTTGCCAAATTCGGAAAAAATATCAAAATTTGAAAAAAGTCAGTGGCTTACATTTTTTGCCAATTTATTCGTTAAGAACCCTCTCTGGACGCCACTGGATTTGATACCTTGAATCTAGTTAGCGCTAAATTATGCCCTTACCACTTGAAATAACGCTGCCAATTTTAAACAAAATCGGGTAAGGGGTGTTTAAGATAATGATAAAAAAGCGATTTTTTAAAGAAACTTCAACACCCTGTATTTTGAAAATGAAGCGATATCCGAAAAAAAATTATACTACATTTTCGTCTTAAAATTGGGTCAGGATTCACCCCTTTCATTTTACGAACGAGGTTAGGAAACCCTGTATATAGAAATCAATGATTTATTAACATCGTTATTTAGCTTCCGAAGTGATACTTTTCTTCCAAGCAAGTTAAAAATTATCTTGGGTCAGGAAAGTCTTGTAGCATTTGAAAAATCTCCTCTAATTTGTTGCAGAAATCCACCATTTAACAAGGTTCATTACGAAGTAATTAGCAAACTTCTTGTAGACGAGAACAAACACGTAATTGAATTATTAAAATTGCGTTTTAAACTGAGGAAATTATTTTTCTTTTTTAGTTAAAACACAAAGCTTAAAAATTTCAGTTTTTACAACCGTCTCTTTAGGAAAAACCCTTTTAAGTCAGCAAACAGTTTTTCAAGGAAAGAATCTCTAACTATCTTTATAGAGAAACTCCGAAATTTGTTGTTGTTTAGTACAGAGTCTGGTAAAATAAATACAAAACAAAAGTTAAAGGGTATCTATGTGCCCTGGATTTTCCTTTAAATGATTATACAGGGTGGCCCACCGAAAACTTTCCACCCAGGATTTTGTCCTTTTGACTCAACAAATAGAAAAACACTGGGACTGGTCAATTTTAGTTTTGACGGGGACGTAGTATTTTGATATGATCATTCTCTAAATTTCAGCCCTTAAGTGGGGGTGACTTTTACCCTTAAAATGTTAAATGGTAAGGGATATCGTGTGATATATAGTTTTAAAGGGCATTTCATTATCTTTCCAACGCCACGTGGTTTTTTCACTTTGGATAAGCAGTTCTTGAGAAATTAAAGTAAAAAGTTTAGAATAACAAATTCACGTTTCGAATGCTTCCATTTATTAAATGTTGAAATAGCCCACCAACAACCTCCATGCAGTAGTAAGAATATTATTGAAAATGTTCCCTTATTGTGGAACATTGGAGACAAACCTGGTGGCCGTGCGGGCCATTCAGTAGATTCCCTCCTCCCATTCCATTGTCTTGGAAACGTCGCATTCAAGAAATGTCTTACAGGCATCGCGTGGTGGGGAGGAGACCTATCTTGTTGGAAAATTAGGTTTTCGGCACGGTAACCCGCTCAATTACGGCTGTTAAAGCTAGACGACGATCAATGACGTTTTTTTTAACAAATCCCAATACATTTCTCCGTTTAAATTTCCGGGTTGAAAAACAGGTCAAAAATGTAATTTAAAAAAAATCCTGCTCACACGTTTAGTTTCTCTGGATGCTGGGTGTGTAGTTCCCGAAATACTCCCGGATTGTTGTCGGACCAATAACGGCAATTATGGCGGTTAACTTCGCCATTTAGATAAAGAGCACTTAACAGAGAAACAAAACTGTTGTATAGATAGTTGGGATTCATTCACTTATGACTAAACCGATTTGGATGTGATGACGCAAATAACAGAGTAGCACTCAGGGATCATTCTCCCCCTACACATTTTTCTGCAAATTCTCTAAACAAAGTGTTGTCTAGTTGATTCGAAGGAATGTTACACCTCACCATAAATTACGTCCAAATTAAACAGTTTTTGTTTGCGCCTGCCGATGCTTAATAATTTAGTGTGTTTCCGCGAAGAAACATGTTTATAATCAGAGATTTATTTCGCTGCCAGTGTAACCTTACACAAATTGCACAATAATAATACCATGTCATCAAAAGATAGGTCAGAATATCCACTAGTCCACGAATTTAAGGTATTTGCCGACGCGTGCTGCTTTCGCGGGCGCGATAGCACTTAACTATTCAACCCGTGTATAGACACTGATTTCGGTTGCTTCTCGAAGCGAAGTAACCTACCTTCCCAGTTCATAGCTACGCACAGAGAAATTTTTTTGGGCAATCGAGGCGTTTGAAGGCGAAAATGAAATAAATAATTGCGAGCGGTTTACAAAAAAAAATGTGTGTGTAGGCTAAAACTGTCCTGTCCTGACAACATTAGAAATCCCTACATATAGTTTGCCTATGTACAATAGCAAGCTATACACATATATACACTTATTACGCAGGTTCGACTCGCGCATGCCGCTGTTTTTGTTTAATAATGCGTCATTGGTTTATATGCACAAAATGCATGTGTAAATACACTGCCAAAAATTTTAATTTATATTGACTTTTTCACAAATAAAATCCGACTCTGGCATCACATCCAAATCGGCGGGTATCCTTATAACCAGGCGCGACCCGTGAAATTTCAAAGTTGCATATCTCTGTTGCTACTTATAGGACCCATACCTAATTCAGGATTTTTAATAGTGAGCCTACTAGGAATGTTTCGGTAAAGAAAAAAAATATTTTGCAATTTGCGAAAAAAAGTTGATTTTTTGAATTGACCCACCAGGGTAAAAAATTAACACGCTTAGATATTTTATTTATTATTTTTTCTAAACAAATTTTACATCATTTTGTCGACAATTCTTAAATTTTCAGAGAAAAAAATGTGTTGGTAGAAAGTTATAGTCATTTCAATTTTTTCAACCGAAAAATAATTTAAATTTTCGGTTGCAAAAAATTCAAATGACTATAACTTTCTACTAACACATTTTTTTCTCTGAAAATTTAAGAATTGCCGACAAAATGACGTAAAATTTGTTTAGAAAAAATAATAAATAAAATATCTAAGCGTGCTAATTTTTTACCCAGGTGGGTCAATTCAAAAAATCAACTTTTTTTCGCAAATTGCAAAATATTTTTTTTTCTTTACCAAAACATTCCTAGTAGGCTCACTATTAAAAAACCTGAATTTGGTATGGGTCCCATACGTAGCAACAGAGATATGCAACTTTGAATTTCACGGGCCGCGCCTGCTTATAACCTCACAAAATTCTAGCGGCTCCGGTCCTTATCGTCTTCGTTTAGCTCCTGAATTAACTTAATTCTGTAGGGGTGAAATTTATGGTATTTTAATATTCTTTGGGCGGATGTACGCCGAACTCCTAAAACATCTGAACAATTTCTAGTACTGAGGTTCCATCATAATGTGACCCAAAACAGCTACTTCAGCTGCTTTATTTCGCACAGGATTTTCGATATTTGTTTTTTGTTTTACCTGGGTATTATCGACCGAGTCGCATTTTTTGCAATAACATTCCTCAATAGTTGCGTTTCATTTCAACAATAAAGTTTTTTTTATAAAAATTAAGTTCTCGAAAACTCTTATCCAAATTAAGAAACACTGAATGGCGTTGATAATTAAATGCCATTTAAAACGATGTATCACACGACGTCCCTTACCGTCTATTATTTTAAGGGTAAAGGTTAAAATTTAGGGAATGATTATATCAAAATAATATGTATGTCCCACTTAAAACTGAAATTGACAGAGTATTTTTCCGTGGATTACGTCAAAAAGGAGAAATCCTGAGTGAAAAGTTTACGGTGGGCCACCCTGTATCACATAAATCCTTATAAATCTTTTTGTTCTATTGCTAAGTAGAAATGATAGAGTTCTTCCAAGCAGATCTGTGAAAATATTTGTATAAAGGAGGCAAATCACTCACAGTTTTCTTATGAGATCTAGGTAACATATTCGCCAAATGACTCTTTCCTGGACAGAAGAGACAACAATATTCTGGATCAGGTCTTATTTGGGAAACATACAGGCTATATAAATTGTAAGAGGTGAAATATTTTCTGGTTAGGGATAGCCAGAAGTCCCAAGCTTTTTGTTTTTCAGCTGATATAGCTCATGAAGTAATGTGTTTGTGCAAGGCTGATATCATAGTCGAAAGCGATGGCAAAAAGGTCGAACGCTTTGTTTTTCTGTGATGTGGATGGAATGAGAGTAACTGGATTATTTGCGCAACAGACAGCAGGACTGGGTTTTGGAAACGTTAAACTCAACAAGATTTTTGATTTCTCACTGTAAATTTAATTTTAAATCTGCATGGACCTGGATTTATTACCCAGTTATAGATTTGAGCTTACCCAATTATTACGTAATATAAGACCAAAAACTTACCAGTCTAGACAGCCTTAATATTGAATTGAATCCTATCGACAAGTATAAAAAATCCAGCGGTAACAGGCACAAACAGTCGATGTAGAACGTCGTCGAGTTCATGTAGTGTTGCCGCAGTTTGGCCGCGTCAGTCTGTAACACTCCGTCCTCTAAATAACCAGTCCGAAAATGCACTAAAATGTCCATTAAGTATAAAAAATCCGCGAAATAGTCTAGGCAGAACCACACTAATATCGTACTCGCTGAAACAAAAAGAAAGCATTTCTTAAATAAAAAATATAAGTTCATACAGAGTGGGTTAATAAAAACACCATAATTAACCGAATGACGGAGGCGAGAAACTACTCCACACAGGTTATTTCACAATATTTTTTGGGATTTAGTACTATTTATGTTGTAGTTACCGTTATCGTTATATTTAAATACACTTACACAAAATAGGATTAAATTTGGAGAATAAAAATGCTACAAAAGTTACGCAAAATACAAACTTTTCCTGTTAATACTAAAACGGCCGAAAGAGTTCATGGCAGTGTTGCCGCATCCTTAATTTAATTCGCCAAATTGGCCGGCACGTAAGTTGTTTTTTGCATGATTACGTGAGGCGGGAAACTGTTTTTTTTTTGTATTTGGTCAACTTTTGAACCCTAATATTTTTGTTATTATCATCCATCCAACCGACGCGATGTCCGTGTACACTTTGTCAGTAGCGGCTATTCAGGCGAGTGAGGTGCCGCTTGATCAGAAAATCCCACAAATAATATAGAAATTTAGTTTTCTTATAGTTATTGGCCGGTGGCGCTCAACGCTTTCGAAATTTAACATCAACCCAATCTTTTCCAATATGATACGGCTGGCGCGGTACGTCCTCTTACAACAAATCCGACAGAACTAACCGCGACCGAGCGCCGTGGTATTGCCAGAGAAACATAAGATAGAGAGACTAATATCTCGTCTTCCCGAAAGCTCGACCACGCTATGGCCTTCAAACGGCAACACCCCGAGATTAGCCAATACGATTCTCACAATACACCCCGACATTAGCCAGTGCGGCAGCAACACGGCAAGCAGAGAGAGTTTTCTGCGGCGCGTCTAAATACTCACTCGCACTGTGCTTTATAATAACCCAAAATCTGCAGTGCACGCCCATGTCAGCTTATTTCGACGTCGGTTTGGAGGTCATAGAAAGCAAATCGTATTTATGAATGAACTCCGTACGAGATATTATTCTCTCTGTCTTATTTTTCTCTGGTATTGCTACAAGGTGTTGATCGCGTGAACGGACCGTTGCCATGACAACATCCAATGTTTAATGTATTTTTCTATATGAGTTCGACTGGAGGAAATCAGCCGGTGCAGTGCTTGCCGCTTAAAAGATCTTCAACTACCCCGCAGATGTAGTTTTCGCGGCGTTGTTTTTATTTTGCCGGTGAAAGTATAATTAAGTTTTGTGATTTTTAATTAATTTTAAATTAAGTATACTAGGTAGTGGTAGACTAGTATTTATTCACTTTACATTATGAATCTTGTAAATGATATTGTTTGTAATATCTTGAGAATGCCGTTTAACCGGTGCGGTGGAAAGAGGAACATAAGAAAGATTTTTTAAATACGGGGCGGCGCAACGGTTGATTTGCCACTTTTTGCAAAAAAAGAAGTTAAAAAAGGGCAGATCATGGAATATCAATTTTTAGCCTTCCTGGTTTACTACCTGCAAATGGCTATGTAGTAGCTGGCTGCAGGAAAAAAAATACAAAAGATATTTTTACAGAATCGTACCTACAAAATTTTCTCTCTAATTTTAACGATACCCTCAATGTGTATCTGTGGAAAATAAAAAAATTCTCATGCCTTAAGCGTCCAAAATCACTCTTAAGGAACACTATAGGTTTCTGTGAAATGATCCATTTTTTGTGAATAAACGAAACTGACAATTTCAGATATTTCAAGTAAACTTTCGTGCACAAGTATTTTAAGGTAAAATACAATAAGAAAACGATTTTTGACCACCATTTTCTCAAAAACTGTTAACCTTAGGATAAAATGTTCCCGAAAATAAGTATTCAGAATTCAAAGCTGACTTCGAAAATCGAATAAATATATACAGCGGTCTATTAAAAAAAAGTTCCTGTCGATTCAGGAAAACGGTAAACTTGACAACAATGTGGAACTCACCTCTGGATCGGGCGTAATTTGGTTCTAAGTGTACAAAAGTTCATGAAAACCGGATGACCGGTTTGCAAGATATTTCGAGGCTTCTATATTTTTGTTACACACTGTATATATGTAGCACCCCTAGGTTAAGCTTTACGTTATCATGTAGATTGGCACTTATCTTTGCTTATCTTCATCTCCTGACGTCACTTGGCGCAGAAAGCAAATGGCTGAGTTTTATATTGTAATAAATTATACCGAAAAGTAATTTTTTTTTGTTAAGTTATCCTAGTAAATTCCTTCAAAATAATATTTTTGGGTTAGTCATGAGTCATGACTAACCCAAAAATATTATTTTGGGGGATGGGCGATAATGGGTTTTACCTATCGATAACCATCGGCAAGGTACCTATCGATAAGTTTTAGTTATCGATATGCCGATACTTATCGATTTATCGATAACTATCGATATATCGATAACTATCGATATATCGATAACTATCGATTTATCGATAACTATCGATATATCGATAACTATCGATTCATCGATAACTATCGATATATCGATAACTATCGATAACTATCGATATATCGATAACTATCGATATGTCGATAACTATCGATAACTATCGATATATCGATAACTATCGATAACTATCGATATGTCGATAACTATCGACATATCGATAACTATCGATATATCGATAAATATAACTATCGATATATCGATAAATATAAATATCGTTATATCGATAAATATCGATAACTCCGATATATCAATAACTATCGATTTATCGATAACTATAAATTATATATATTAATACTTATAGATACATTAATATACATTTAAAAGGTAGTTCGTAATCGTAAGTGTTCGCTCGAGCCGATATTTACCAAATTTCTGCTTTCTGGAGGTTTACGAGAAGTGCTTTAGCAGTATATTATAATAATTAAAAAATTAATTACTGATAATGCACTAGGTGTTCCGAAATTAACTATCGATATATCGATAACTATCGATATATCGATAACTATCGATATATCGATAGTTATCGATATATCGGCAGTTATCGATAATTATCGATATATCGATAGTTATCGATATATCGATAGTTATCGATAGTTATCGATATATCGATAGTTATCGATATATCGATAGTTATCGATATATCGATAGTTATCGATATGTCGAAAGTTATCGATATATCGATAGTTATCGATATTTCGATAGTTATCGATATATCGATAGTTATCGATATATCGATAGTTATCGATATATCGATATTTTTTAAAACATTTATCGATTGTCGATATATCGATAGTTATCGATAACTATCGATATATCGAAAAAAATTCCCATCCCTAGTCATGACTTCCTTAAACGATTTACATGCATCATATTTCTTACTGTCTTTATACGACCACAAACACCCCAAATAATATGTTAGCTATTTGAGCAAAAGATACATAAAACGCTACATGTCAATAACTCTGAAGGCTAAAAAAATAATATTATTTGCCACATAAAGCGAAGTGGGTTGACTAAAGATGAAAATAGGAAATAACGGTGGCCCTCGGAAACCAGAATTGCGTCCGCAACAGGAGGCTTCAAGAGCCCATGGCTTCACTTATTGTCCATTAAGAATCCAAAAATATCTTTTGGGAGAACGTTGAGGGAATTCAGTGAAAGTGTTTCGATGTTGGAAAATAGAATTGGGCAACAAAGCACCACAGGACGCGCTTTAAACACTTATTTTGACTAAAAGGGAAATATTTCAATGAATATTGAATTATGTTACATTTATCCGAAAAAGTTTCTGATGATTAAAAAGTTTTTTTACGCCGTTGAAACCGATACAGCATTTTAGCGAGGAGAGAAGAAAGGAAACAGATAAATACGGCTTGGCGGATATTTTAGAGCAGGATTTCCCAACCAGTGGGGCGCGCCTCCCTAGGGGGGCGTAGAGAGATGGCGAGGGGGGCGCGGAATGTTTTGCATTTTCGAAAAAAAAAGTCTATTAAATGTATAGATTAATATAATAACATTCATTGATACAGTCGGTCTCTGTTCCACAACGCGAAGTCGTTGGTCGTCGCTACTGGACAAGTTTCGACAAGTACCTAATAATCATAATTCAACAGGCGGGGCGCTCCTCCCGCGCTTCCCGCTCGGTCCCGCCTAATTATTTACATAACATCCATCAGTCAGTCATGCTAGTGTTAATCCAAAAGTTGCCTCTCTTGCTTTTGCGAACACTTGTTCCGTTTTCCTCGACATATTTGTGTGAGATGGGTTTTTCAGCTCTGGCTTTAGTCAAAACTAAGCAGCGACATCGTCTTGCCGTCGATAGCGACCTGACAATAGCTCTGGTCAAAACTGAACCTAGAATCGACCAGCTGGTACAGAACATGCAAGCTCAAGTATCTCACTAGTAACACTAATACTAATAAAATAAATCATTTGTTTGACAATACTAGTAACAAAAAAAGTTTATTCTTCGTTTCGTTAAATTAGATTAAAGTTTACTTTGTATAACTGTTTACTTTGTATAAATTAAAAGTTATAATTGACAAGTAAATGTTGTTAAAATAATATGCATTTGTTTTTTGTCACGAAAAAAAATTAAAGGGGGCACGAAAATATTATTTATAATCCTGGGGGGCTCGACGCAAAAAAGGTTGGGAAACCCTGTTTTAGAGGAAGAAGACAAATGCGAATCTACAGAAAATTTCGATTAAAAAACTTTGGGAAGATATGTTTTCGATAAATGAATTACTGAAAGTACATTTTTTCCAAAAATATAGTTTTTCAAAATATTTTTTTAAACTCTTACTTTTTTTATTACATAAATCATTTAAGGAATTTATTACAAACCCATTATTTTGAGAAAAATCACTAGGAAAATTTCGCACCCACTTTTTCTAACCAATCAGAAGCTTTCATTTTGAATGGTTTCCATGGCAACGAGAAAAATTTCCGGAAATATTCATCCTGCTTGAGCTTCCGGCAAAATTACACTGGAAATTTTTCTGTTATTTTAAATGTCAAACGCGGGAATCGGACGCAAAAAGCATATTTGGTACACAAATATACCTAATAATAATTATTATTTATACTAATATATAAAAGAGTAAATTGTTCACTGACTTACTCATTCATCAACGCCCAGCCAAAACTACTAATGCTAAAAAGTTGAAATTTTGCAGGCAAATTTCTTTTACGCCGTAGACATCCACTAAGAAAGGATATTGATGTCTCTAAGTGATTTATAAAAGTTGTATTTAACTAAAGTTGGAAAATGTAATTTTATTTCAGCAGGACCATAGCAGGGGGGAGGGCAGAGCAGGCAATGCCCATAAACTCTTTTTATATATGAAATTAAATATGAAATTAACATTTTAGCTATAACTGTATTATTATTGTATTATCTTAATTTAGAAATGAGTGCTGCCTATTGTCAAAATCATTGTGTCAGCTTATCAATTATTGTGTAATTATTAGTGTTTTTTATCTTCTAACCCATGTACTTTTCACGTGTAGGTAAAATTGTCGTTAAAACGATTTATTGCTATTATATTTTTTACTTTAAAAATAAAGGTTTGACATTAAAAATCAAGTATATGTGTTTTTTTTTAATTTTTTAATTTCTGTGCATTTTGCATATTTAGGGTAAATTGTTGCACATTTTTGTTAAAAGGGATGCATATTTATGTGCATATTTCGATTAAATTTAGTTGAATATATTCCGCTCTCTCGTAATAACACATGTCGAAAACAACAATGCCAAGGCACAAAATATGATAGTGTGTTGAAGTTTAACTAAGGTTGAACAAAGGCGAGAGAAATATTCAGCAAAATGGAAAGTAACGGCGGCCGCCCCTTTAAAGACCACAATACGACCGCAATATGCCGTAGAAAGAGCCCATGGCCTCGGTTATTATCTATTAGGAATTCAAAAAAAGTATTTAGGCAAAATGTGGGAAACATTTTGTAAGGGTATTATGATGCTACGAAATTAAATGAGCCTTAGAATACTTAAAGCAATTTTCGGGGTTTCAACGCTTGTAACTCTATTATGTTGGGCGTAAAATTGTTGAAAGAAGACAATTTTGTTTGGTCTTGATTGGTGCGATAAACAACTATGTTATCCTAATGAACAAAACTAATATCCTGAAAAAATGTCATTTCGCGCTTTAAATAAATATGTCGGGGGTTCCCCGCAGGGAGTCCCAAAATGAATGCACATTTTAATTTGTAAATAAAACATAGTCATTTTTTGAAAAGTGCCAAAAAAATTATTTTGAAGAAAATTACTAGGAATTTAACTACAAAAAATGTAAACTTATCGGTATAATTTATTACAATTTAAAAAGCAGCCATTTTCCATAGTGAATAATGACGTCAGGAGACCAGCAAAAATAAGTGTCAATTTACATGTTAACGTAAAGCTTAACCTAAAGTCGAACAGGTTTGTTTTTCTCGGAAACAGTAAGAGGGGGAGCAATCGAATTTTTTGGGTTGATAGAGGAATAGTGCAACTAGCTTCGGTAAAAAATTCAGATATACAGGATGTTTCGTTTCGAAGCTATTAAATGTCAAAGTCCAAATTTCCGCGATTTCCGTTGAAATTTTGTGCAGGTCGCAAAAGTGAATGAAATCGATGCATAAACTCATTTAAAGTCTTGCTTTCATCATTGCAAGTTTCTGCTCTATGCAGACGATTTAAAGGTTTATACTTCTATCACCACCCCTGAAGTCCGGCTCCAGAGTGACTTGGACCCCTTGGGAACATATTGTGACGAGAATGACCTTTTACTTAATCTGGATAAATGTACTTCAATGACATTCTCTCGAAATCTGAATCAAATACCCCGAGCCTATCAGTTAAAAAATAACCTCTTACAGAAAGTGAGCACCATAAAGGACTTGGGTGTTATATTTGAATCTAAATTGATTTTTGGCCTGCATGTGGATTCTGTTGTCAGCTCTGCTCTTAAGATGTTGGGGTACGTTACCAGAAAATGCAAACCCTTCAAAAATGATAAGCCAATCATCTGCTTATTCAACTCCTTTGTTTTAAGTAAATTAAGTTTTGACAGTATGGTTTGGAGTCCGAGACAGGGACCTATGTGGATCGAATAGAGAACAAAATAGATTTTTAAAATACATCTCCTTTAAAAAGGGCTTTGTCATCCCTAATAACGGTATCGCTTTGGCTCGGGATCGCTTCCGCTTAATGTTTCTGAGGGACCGAAGAGTGGTGTGTGATTTGCTCTTTCTGTACAAAACTGTCAATAATATAATACTCAGGGGCGGCTACTGCCAGGGGGCGCAGGGTCTCGCACCCCCCAATTAAATTACCAACTAAAATAATAAAATAAATATATAAAATATGTATTTCATTAAAGCAACTCATAGCACCAAAAAACTATTCAAATTATCCTCGTAACGTAAATTACAGAGCCAGCGAAAGCACAGATAAAATAATCCAGCGTTTCTGCTTGGAAGGTAGTCCAAGCAAAAGTCCAAGTTATACTCTGAACGGTGGATCAAGCACGAACCTAATCCTTACTTCCGCAGGGTCTCGGCTTGAGAGCAACCGCGAGATGATGTCACACAGAAGGACGCGATGCTCGATGACCAATCAGATTGCGGATAAATCTGTGGTTGCTATGACAACGGTCGGCATAGTACACGTGCTTCGGTCTCAAAACTTCAGCAGCCTTTCTGCCTTTGCCGTTAAATAGTTTGTTTTGTTTTCTGTTTTTTCGGTATTTTCGTTGTCAATATGAATTCTGTAAAGTATATTTTAGAAAATAGACCTGTACCATTTGAAGAAAAAGTTGCAATCAAAAAGTTGGGTCGTCCAACCCCCGATTTAGAAATAAAATCAACGGTGTTTATGACGTTTTGAAAAAAAAATAGTGCAAGCTAGCATTCGGCGCTTTTCACCCCTCCCCCTAACAACTGTTTTGCACCCCCCATATTCAAAAACGACGAACCGCCACTGATAATACTAAGCTCAGATATTCTTTCTCAGATTTGCTTTAATGTCCCCCAGAGGTGGGGGGAACGAATTGTTTTAATTACAATTTAGGCATACTTATTTAGCTCAGAACTCACCCTTATGTCGTATAATTTATAGTAATATGCATAACAATACTGATCACTTTTAAATGTCTCATCTTAAGGTAAAAACTATAATAAAAAATAATTTAACTACATGGGGTTGACATCTGGAAGCTGGACCTTACCTAGGTAATTATATTGTATAGTGTTTAGTGCTTTTTTGATTTTTTTATGTTCAGATTTTGTATCTTAATTATTAGATGCAATTTTGTGGATACTGTGGTGAATATACATATAGCGGTTAGTATCCCTGTTGTTCACAATAAATAAATAAATAAATCAAACCGAATATTATAAAGCAATTATGTAATTTCATTTTTCTCGCTGGCACGATAGGCCCGGTCCTGGGGCCCCACTTTCAGAGGGGCCCAGCGCTCGGCCTGAGCGACACTATGCTTATTCAAATAGCACAAGACAAAAACATACTTTATGTTTCTATACCTATTTTAAGACTGTTTACTGTTTTCGAGACTGTTAATAATATTGTTGTATTTGTAATATCTAATTTATTTTCTTTACGATATCATTAAAGCATAATAAATTAGTGTTGCGTAACTTATTAAGAAAACAACATTTTTTGAAGTTGTGAGGGGCTCCAGATTGCGTAGCGGGCCTAGAGCCCCCTGTATCCAAAAATAGGCACTGCGTCCGCGCAAGTATGAATTTTTTCAGGGGCAAATCTATATTTGACAAGCTGTAGTGGGCAATGTGGTAAATCAAATTAAGGATACGGCAACACCGCCATGCGCCCCTTCAGTTATTTTAGTACGAACATTGAATTGAATTGAATTTGCTAATCTTAGAATTCAATTTTATTTTGAAACTTTTTTCGGGGTGCTTAAGTGTATTTAAATATAACAATGAACCGTTTTTTGTCTCGTTCTATCTTTACATGCCATTATAATTTTACTGAAATCCAGCTACTTTTCTGTAAAAGCTATTTTTGGATCCTTAATAAATCATAAGCAAGGACATAGGCTTTCCTTGGCCGCCTACTACGATTTACTTGTATTGTTTGAATAAGGATGTTTATTTTATTTTTGGGTCTTTAGGCATTATGCTTTTATATTGGGTAATATAACAGAGATATATTGACAATCACTAGATACCACAACGTTTAAGTATACAGCTTGTAATACTCTGTACAAAATGGTTGGAACAAGATGTTTTTATTCCATAATAAATAAAACAGTCAACCTACTAAGAAAAAGTTTTAGTGCTTGTATAATCTCTTTTTACTCTTGTACCATCTGCACGCCTCCTGTACCTATTGAGACACCCTTTACTGGCAAGTAAGTATATATATATATATATATATATATATATATATATATATATATATATATATATATATATATATATATATATATATATATATATATATATACAGGATGCGCCAAACTCAGTGTCCTATTAGAAATATTCAGAAAGCGACAAAAGATGTGTTTCTGAAAATTTGAGTGTGGTCATAGGAACTGGTGTTCTATCGTCTAAAAAGATTTTGAAAGAGGCATCCTGAAACTCATAGCAACTTCTGGATTTTAAATTAGACACCCTATATATTGTTTTACTTTTCGATTCTGCTTTATAATACAAAAAAATTTTGTGTATAATATTCTATGCCTATCTCTAATAGTTTTTGTAATACTAGGTCATTAGTAAATGTTTGGAACCAAAACATGCTCCCTAGAAAAGCAAATAGTTTTGTGACCAAAGCACCTAGAAAGTTAAAATTTTTACAGAAGTTTCCTACAATATAGCCATCCTAGAATTTTGACGAATTATTAATATATTTTATACAGGGCGTCTCAAAAAAGTGTTATCTTCGTAAAATAAATAAATGCAAAAACTCACCTTTTTAAAATAGAACACCCTGTATTTTATTTTTTTAACAAAAACTAGTACCAGAACCAGTACCAAACAGTATAACATGTTCCTATACCTATCTTTAACCGTTTTGAACATACAAGGCGTTTTAGAAAATTAGTAACTAAATAAAAATGTTTAAAAACATTTGTTAATAATAGACTTTGGCAGAATTTGTTCGGAAACAAATAAAAATATCGTTTTGAGAAGGCTTTGAGAAATGCTCTATTTTTAAAATTATCAAACAAAATGGCACTATTTTAAAAGGAAAAAAAATTATTAATTTATGCTTACATGGTAAGTAAGGAATGAAATTGTACAAAAAAATATAAAAGTAACACAAAAATAAAACTAATAACTAAATTGCTTGAAATATCCCCGTTTGGTCTTAAGCAATCATGAATAGTCGTTGTTACGTGATCTGTTGTAGCTCTCCGTATTTATTCTCCATCTATAGCTCCTAGAGATGCCCTTATTCGTTGCTCTAGATCCTGCTTGGTGGTAACAGGGGCTTTATAAACTCTTTCTTTAATTGTACCCCACAAATAAAAATCTAACGGGGTCAGATCCGGAGATCTTGGGGGCCAGTTCCAAGGTCCTTGGTCGAAATGATCTTTTTTAAAAAAATCGGAGTTATCTTGTGTCCGGACTAATATAATTTCACAAAATTCTACACGTTTCGGAGGATCATTTTGTTGAAGTTCTTGAAGTGTAATAAGTTTGTAATCATGCATTTTATGATTATGTAAGATTCGCTCTATGGATTTATATGTGAGTACTAAGACCTTTTCGTTTGGTAGGAAATTTGTAGTAGTTTTTGTTAGAAAAATAAAATACAGGGTGTTCTATTTAAAAAAGTTCAGATTTTTGCATTTATTTATATTACGAAGAAAACCTTTTTTTAAAACGCCCTGTATAAAAATATGTGAATAATTCCTCAAAATTCCAAGATGGCTATATTTTAGACTTCCGTAAAAATTTTAACTTTCTAGGTGCCTTGGTCACAAAATTTTTTAGAACACCAGTTCCTATGATCACACCCAAATTTTCAGAAAAACATCTTTTGTCGTTTTCTAAATATTTCTAATAGGCCACTGAGTTTGGCGCACCCTGTATATTTACTTCGATCAGACAGAGGTAAAAAAGTTGTGAGGGATATTCTCTGTTAGGAGGGCAGAGTTGAGTAGCGCAATGTACGTATCCGCCACAATCATACAAACTCTATTACTATATAAAGGATATTTGTGTAATATAAAAATGTAAATCACACTTACCGTCAATTTCTCGAAAGGCAAACCGGTAGATGATGACCCAAAGATTATAAAGGCAGGCAAGTGATACGATCATCGACCAGTAGTAGCACAGTCTACCGGCCGGGTCAAAAACGAATGACCACCCTGTAGGACCGCCACGCAGCCGACCTGAATATGAATCTACACGTCGAAATCCGTAACGACTGAAAAGAAAAAAAAATTATATACAAAAAGAATATTTTTAAAATGTGCAGAATATCTGACCATACCTTAACACAAAAGCTTATTATTATCGACAATTCTTATCTTCATGGCATAAAATTTCTTCGCGCAATTGTTGACTAACCCGGTACATTCATATAATTAAATAACACACCCATTTAATCTTCCATCTCAGCATCATATGTTTTCATGATACCAATAATTTAACAATGTCATATTGTAAAAGAGTATGCAATAAAGCGTCGCGACGCCGACGTCTATTCCGTGACGGCAGTCGGCGTCTTGGGACCGATAAACCCATTCTGCAGATTTCGATTTGGTGCAGGCGAGGCGCGTCACACATCACGCAAATCCGGAGCAATTCCGAGATTTGCCCCCTTAGAATGAAATTAACCTATCGCGGAATCTAATTATGGGGGCACATGCAATTGTAAAAGAGATTTAGGAAAAGATTATTGAACTTAGAGAGGAAATGTAAATAGGAAAAGAGCAGTTTGGATTCTTGCCAGGTAGGAGTACGAGTGCAATTTTTGTAATAGTGTAATAGTATAGGCTATGGAGAAGCTGCAGGAGGAGCGGTTGTTAACCTAGAAAGTGTGTGCGACATGGTTCCACGGTAGAAAGTATGAAGATGTATGAGGAAGAAAGTAGTACTAGAAAAATTCATACGGATTGTGCAGGATATGTATACAAGAGCCATCTGTCTGCAAGTAGGGTAGGATTACATCTGCTAAAAACAGTTATGGTTAGCTTGCACTAGGAAAAAGTAAAACTGGATAAGAGGGATTTGGCAAACCATCGGTTTCTTACATACGTAGTACTATCTATTTCTCCAAAGTATTTTCTTACGTTGTACTCAATGACGCAGCAGTAGCCGCTTAGACTAATATTTTCCATTTAACAGTATTCAATAATACAAAAATCTAACATTTGTTAACACCTTTGCCTTTTTGCTTAGAATATGCAGCACATTCGCTTCAGTATAGGAAACCTACAATTTTTGAAAATATATTCTCTATTCCAGCGATATTAATAAATGGAGAGCGGAATATGTGCATCTAAATTTAATCAAAATATGCACATAAATATGCATCCTTTTTAACAAAAATATTCAACAATTTACCCTATATAATAAATTAGACAATTTAAAAAAAACACATACAATAGATTTTTAAAGTCAAACCGCTCATTTTAAGTCAAAAAATATAATAGCAGTAAATCTTTTATAACAAAAATAAATCAATTATTGATAGAATTTTGACAAAAAAACTTAAAAATAAAGCTATTGCTGCAGTCTACCATAAGATGAAAGAAAAACCCAATACTTTTAAAACAATTACTTATTTCGGGAAACCAGCAGAAAGAATTCAAAAATTTATCAATCAAAAATACGTAATATTAGAATTTAAAACAAATAATTCACTAGGATAATTTCTGAAGGATTCAAAAAGTAAAACCTATAAAAGTAATAAATCAGGTGTATATCAGTTAACATGTGGATCATGTCCGAAAAGATACATAGGCCAAACAGGCAGATTATTTTTAACACTTATAACAGAACATAACAGAAGTTTTATTAATAATAAAAATAATTATATATATTCAAACTATCTTTTACAGAATCGACATATATTTGATAACAATTTTAAAATACTACATGTAGCAAATAAAGGTAAAAAATTGAATTTACTTGAAAGTCTTGAGATAAATCGGTTGAAAAATTCCGACACATTACTTAATGATCAATTACAATTAAATAACTCGCCCATATTGAACTTATTTACCTAATAGACATGAAGCCCAGTGGGAATTCCCCATAGTAAATTAGTATAATAATAAAACCTAAATTAAAATTTTATTTATCTAGCTAGAATGTTGTATTTGATGACACATTTGTGAACTTTTAGTTTAAAATTTAGTCTGTAATAAACATTCGATGAAGCTAAAGTGTAGCAAAACGCGCCATGATATAAAGTATTAAATAAAAGTGGAAATTTGGCTAAAATTGTTGTTATGTGAATAGTGCTTTAATTTATTAATGAAACAAAATTTGCGTATTAAGTGCAAATTTAATAAAATAGCAGGGCGCTTTCGACCTTATCAGTACTTCTTGTCAGGATATCAGTCAGAAATCCATTTGAACGAACAGCAGATATACACATTAAAATATTCTTACATTACATTTAAAATTAAGCATTCAATCTTACAAAACAATCTCAAATTTTGTTCAAACGGTCACATTTTTGATGGTGTAATTTAAAACCATCGCGAACCATGGTTCGCGAATAAAAAGGGCTTCTAAAATTTGACTTCAAAAAATCAGGATCGTATTTAAAAGAATGAAGTTTATGATCGCTGTCAAAGACGAAACTTTGAATAAAAACATTGATAACGTAATCTTTACGCTCGTTAAAAGGGCTTTAGAGAAGATTTATTAGTTTTGGCCTACCTTTCATATTAACGCCAGAAAAAAAAAATTAAATTTCGAAAATTCAGATTTTTCAAAATAACTCGAAAATGAAAAATCATCTAAAAAATTTCGGAACATCATTTTATTACCTCTTTAATTACGCAACTTTTTTCCCGTTTGACCAATTTTGTATTTCTAGCTACAAACGAGATCCCCATATTGGCCCTTCTTATCTTGGAAACCGTATATATGCAAATTGCATATATTCCGCTCACAAGGCAATAGAATTTTATACAGTTAATACGAGTTTTAATTAGGAAACGCTAATTTACCAGTGACAGACAGTCTTTGAGGAAAAAAGAGCTAAAAAAAGTTTTAAAAAGCAACCCCGATCAATTTAAGTACTTTAAAGTAAACTTTCTTAATTAAAAATTCATCCATTTTTCGGAAAGTTTTAAGTAAATTATCAGATCGACCGCCCTGGCGATGGCCGTGCATTAAAATTTTTGATTAAATCTTACCGAGTTTTTTGTTAACTCTAGTTCGCAAGAGCGAATATGAATTTTCTAACAAACCGTGGTGTTTCAAAGAACATGTGATATCGCTTAAAGGCATATTCTTTGAAAGGAACGAAGGCAAAAGGTTCATATAAACATAGGTTCGCAGACGCTTTTTTTTCAAAGATACAGTGTGTTAATTTTTTTTCAGAATATTTTCAAAATGCCTTCAGCAATTCTAATGAAATTTACGTTGTGTAAAGCACAGTAGCAGACGAAAAATCCCGAACAGTTAGGTTAACATTTTCTGTCGTATTAACAAAATTTGGTAAATCTGACTTTTTGACCTTTATGGCCACTTAGGTTAATAAACTGGTAAAATATATCATTCTAACCTGTTTTGTTAATAGATTTATTGCAAAAAGCAAATAAATCCATTAAGTTATAATTTTCATTCATTAAAAAATAATTATTTAGTATATTATGTTTAAAAATTTATTTTGTTTCAAAAATTAGTTGTAAAGGAGTGTATAATATTTAAAGATAGTATTCTTACGTTTCGGTGCCGTTACAGCTACTACTACTTAAATGATTCGAAGATGGAGGATTGGTTCCCGCTGTAGACCCTGGTGCCGTCCTCCACGCTCCTAAAAGAGGTGCTTCACCTGAACTTGCTAACGTTACACTAGTGGGCAGTTTTAATCTGCCCCGTAGGTCTTTTCTGAAAGGGGAAAATCCATCAGTAAAACGTTTGTAAATAATTTAAAACATTTTTTCTTTAAAAAACTGCATAAAATCACACTATACATTTATTACAAATTCAAAATTTTACCTCCTATGTTTCCTTGATAAATCTAATTCACTAGCAGAGCTGACGTTGGCGGCCCTATTTACATAGGCGGCTGGCAAGCTATCACGTGATGAGGAAAAGAATCCCTCTTGGTGGAAACTGCTTCTCTCCGACGGACCACACTTGGACATGCCGAGCTTACACCCCACCAAATCTAGAAATAAGTATGTGCTTTTACGAAATCATTTTATAAAATAAAATTTATATTTGCTACTGGCAAAATCCTTAAAAATTAATTAAACTAATAAATAACTCAATTATTATAGATCTTTCTTGAATAGGGAATATGCACGTCATCCAAATAAACCCATTTTTTTTAATTCTCTGCATAAATTAAATATTGATGGCGGTTGAGAGCTATTTCTACTTTCCTTTAGCAGATGTAACATCTTATGTGCATGTGATATACATTTTATAATATGTTACAATTCCAACATCAAAAATATACTTACTAAGAAGACTTTGCCTAGACACACTTTTAAGCACCCTGTGTATGCTTTCCGTGCTGGTCTTGTGAGGGGGTCTAGATGCACAAGCTGGTGGGGTAAGCACCACGTCCAAGCCCCCTCCGCTACCCCTCAGGCGCTCTCCGACCATGCAACCTCCCGACGTAATGATGCCTGTAACAAAAATATAAATGAAATATTGATGAATTACAGAAAATAATTATTTTACAGGGCAGTTTGATAATTTTTGCAATTTTCATCAATAAAAGTTATTGCACTTGCTCCCTATTATCTCATACTAGTACTCATTAAGTTTTCTTTTCAAACCATTGATCTATGACTTCCATTTGGGGCTTAAATTACTTAGGCTTCACTACTTTAACAAAATCTGAAAAAAATGGAAGTGAGAAGACCTTTGGGTTAAACATACTCAAGGCACACCGTGGTTACTTTTATTGACGAATATCAGCACAATTAATATTTATTGTAATATTTATTATGTGTTTCACCCTAGCGATTAGCTTAGCTTAAAATCAAATTAATATTTATCAGGCGTTAATAAACCAGTCCGAGATCAATCTGCATGGGTAAATACCAGCAACATTTTGAATTTAGCGCAAATCCTCGACTAATTTATGTGATTGGAGTCCCATAAATATAGATTAACAGTTCCGAAATGGTGTTATTCTCTATTGGAATTAGTGTTCGTAAGTTTGCTGTTACGCAGTAAATATTTAGTTGTTTTTGCATCCTGAAGTTTGTAAACGATAAATTATTTTAAGTACTTGTAGGAAGAGAAGTTAAAATATTTGCAAATTAAAGCTGAGGACTTATTCCATCACACGAAAATATTTCCTAGTTGTGAAGGTACCTTAGCTACAGAATGTCTTACAGAAACACAAAATGGACCTTGGGACTAAGGTCGCAATTTAGAGAGGCAAAATTGTCTAAGAACATTTGACATGGAAGGTCAATAAATGCTTAATTGCCGTCCAAATAATATTACAGGATTCTTTGAACTTGGTCGTTATGAATTATCTTCTTTTATTGCATGCAAACTACCTACCATGCCTTATAAAAACGAAAAGCATTTTCTGTGTGCATTACGCAGTACAGACAAGCTTAGGCGCTAGTCAAGGCAGTAATTAAAGTACAAGTTAAAAAACTAAAGTTAGAGTGAGTTATTCTATATTCTGATATATTAATTGAAAGTAAACAAGGCGTATGGTGTTTAGTATGTAACTCTAAGTATCTGTGAACAAAGTATGATAGGGCGCCATGTAACCAGTCCACAGCATTTAGAAAAGATGAAGATAAAATCTCTTCCTGGGCCATCCAAACCCAGGCAACAGGATGTAACGCAAAAATAATTCTACACAGATTTGTGTTAAAGTTTTGTTGCAGCTAACATCCCACTTCATAAAGTAAATAATACTTTTGTGAAGACATTTTTAGAAAAATACTGCACCCACACAATACCAGATGCATCAACAGTTCGCAAGACTTATGTTGAGAAAGTGTTCTGCAAAACTATGAACAGAATAAAAGAAAATCTTACAGGAAAAATGGTATGGTTTAGTATCGACGACACTGCCGACATTAAAGGACGATATGTTGCCAATATTATAGCTATTAAAGCAGTAAGACAGTTAAAAGAACATTGTCCCAATTTAATTTATCTTACATGTTTTGCGCATACCCTGCACAGAATATGTAAATTTGTGCTTGAGTTTTATCCATTAATCGATAGTCTAGTTAGTGAGGTTAAAGAAGTTTTTATTAAGTTTAAAGAAATGTGCCCTAATATCATTACCGTCACAACCTGTGATAAAGCGCTGGGGAACAGTGCTGACCGCAGTTACATATTACAGAACTCATTTTGACCGAGACAAAACACAAGTGTTACTATCAGCTTAAAGGACGATGCGCAGATTGTAAAAAATGTAAAAAAGTTATAAATTTACCATCTACCAGACCTCAAAAATGATTTAGACTTAATTGGTGACAATTTAACATATTTTCCAGATATTATTAATCAGTTAGAAACACAGAATATACCCCTTTTAACATATTTTTACTTTTTTGAAGCGACCCTAGATAAACTTAAAGAAGTTTCTAATAAAATTGGTGTGAAACTAAGATTGTATATATCGCGAACATTAAAAAGAAATTCCGGATTTTTCCAACTAAAGCCTATATCTGAAACCCTAAAAGATAGTACTAATACATATGTATTTACATTTTCGTTTCGTACTAGTGAAAAGCTATGACGTAGAAAGGAGCTTTTCGAGACTTAGAAATATACTAAACATAAAAGAACCTCTTTCAGTGAAATAAACTTTGAAAAAATGTTTATTATTTCATATTATACAAATAAACTGTAATGTAGGTTAAATATATGTTTTTCATTTCAAAATAAATACCATACCTAAATTTACCACTGATGGTTCAATCTTATTTTTGGCCTACGTGACAGAAAAAAACTGCATGCTCCGCTGGGCGTGGGGAAATGGCAATTAGCTAATCGCGGACTGGCTGAAGTCGCGTGGTAAGGTTTGTCGTCATCGACGTTCACTAATCGTAATTGTCTGGTTGGGAGAGGTTCCGATCAGCCAGACAGACTGTCTTGTTTTCCTTTCACCGGGACAGGGTTTTTTTCACCAACGTTCTTAATATCATATATGATTACTTTTTGCTATGTTAAAGGTGTGTATTAAAATTAATAAACCCAGATCCACGCTTATGGTATTTCAAGCCAGCTGCAAAAAATGCCCTTGCGTGGCGCAAAAATCCTAGAATTACTTATAAGTTCAGAAGTCTTTACTTTGCCTTAAAGCGAGTTTAAGAATATCTCAACTTTGCACTGTCAACACTGTGCGGACTACGGCTGATACGTCTACCGTCGCTCGTAGCACGTTACCGGTAGAAAGTAGTATGTGACATTTACGTACTAGATCTTATTTAGGAGAGAGTAAGGATACAAACTGAAAAATAAAAGTATTCCTGAGCTCGAAAAGTAAATAAAAAAATTAACAGTCTCTGTCTCTGTAATTAAATAAATAAATAATGTATTAATAGCGGATCTAAATTCTTTATGCTCGAAAAATACTAATAATAATAAAAAGTATTACCAACAAACTTTCTTTTAATTTAAGTGTCCTAAAATAAACTTCCATAATTAAAAATTCATCAATTTTTCTTGAAGTTTTAAGTAAATTATCAGGTCGGCAGCCCTAGCGGAGCATGAAAATTTAAAATAAAATTTAAGAGACGCAGTTCGTTATTTACTTCTTTTATTTTAGAAGATTTTTAAAAATAATTAAAGTAGCTAAAGGCAATGCAGTATTGAGGTTATACAAGTTTTGTATTATTATTAACATTGCATATTATGTAGATATTGAAAATGTTGCCAATCTTAAAATGCAACGATACAGTGGGCTCACTGAATTTTAATTTTGGTTTCATTGTACAAATGTTTAAGATTTAGTACTGGTTTAAATTAAAACGTTCTAGTTCACAATGTTTAATAACACAAGTTGGTGAACAAGAGACGACAACAATCATCAGCAACGCAACAGTACAATAATTATTCATCCATTCGAATACTCGTTAAATGGGCATACCCGCATACCCAACCTAAACTCATCCATCAAAAGCCATGGCTCTCCGAGGCCTGTGATAAAGCCAGGCTCAAAAACGTCCATGCTCACAAAAGGTATCTTCAAAATCCTACACCCAAAAATCGTCAAATTTTAACCGAGGCAAGAAATCAAAACAACCAAACTATGCAGCCCAAAAATGCTATTAAAAACCGCATAAAAGATAAAGTACTTTCCTGTCCCAACGGCAGCAAATCTTCCAGGTCACTTGCAAGAACATTAGTCAAATCCTCTGTAGAAGCACTTTTCCTCCCCTGACTTCTGACAACGAAATTATCTCCACTTCTAAAGAATAAGCTGAACAGCCAAACAATTTGCTGCCAATTTCACCCTAATCCCTCCCGCCAATTTCGCTCTTCCAACAACTACGTCTGTACCCCACAAAATGCCGGACATAATACTTAAGATCAAACAAGTTCAAAAAAATGTTCTATCCCTAGACACCATCCTCCGGCTGAATGGCATACCAGCAAGTGTTCTGGTTGGGTTCCCTTCCATCCAATTATAGACATATCTCTCTTCTCTCTATTGTCAGCAAAGTTCTGGAGAAAGCGATCAACTCACAAATTCTAAAATATCTAGAAAACACAAAATCATCTATGACAGGCAGTACGGATTTCGTCACCAAAGATCCATAGCTGACCTCCTTAGCTTTGTCACACATAACTGGAACACGCCTCTCGAAGTTCATGGCGAATCTCAGATTCGCAATACACAGTTTTCAGTAAGTCAGTATACAGACTTTTTTAAATAATATGTACATAAACGACTGTTAATCATCATCAACTTTACAAATAAAATACAACCGACTAAATGCATTTTAAATAGCAATCTAGAACAAAGCTGATTTCGTACACAAAAAGTGGTTTTAACTAAAGCTCATTCTGCCAGAAGAACTCGGATCCGCAATTGGATGGTTCATCGGATTTTATCCGACGGATGCAATTTCCGCTGCTGCAGCGTAACTCCTATTTACATTCGATGAAAAAAGACGTAAAATTATTTACTGGCGTATTTTATATCCTAAATATTTACTGAAAGCTATTGTTAAAAATTATTTTTAATTTGGTTTTGCATTGTTGATGTCTTGTATGGCAGTTTAGTGCATGAAATATGGACAGGTACACTATGGGCCAAATTAAACTTGCACATTTTTTAATCCTAAATATCTTCTTACCTGTTGCAACTATTTAATTCATTTTTGGGGGACAGGCGGGTTGGTATGTTCTTTCTAGGAAGTCCAATTTTGGGTAAAAAATTTTAAACAGGACTGGACTTATAGGACTTTTTCTAAAATGCTACCAATATATTTTTCATCAAGTGACCTCTTTTTAAAACAAATAATCTGACTTTGACATTTCTTTTACTAAAATTTGCATTTTTTTGAAGAATTTAATTTATTTAACCGTTGCTAAATTAAATTAATGTTGTTCAGTTTGAAATTTATTAATAAATATTCGTAGAAAAAATAGTGTGGTATGCAACTCTCATGCAATGGACATTGATACAATCGCATTCGTAACGACACTAGTCAAGGCTCATACCGTTACTTTTTGCTCGTAGCCATCATCGTTATTAATCGTTGCATAATATGCTTTTAACGTATTTTAAAATGCGGTTAATGATAAACTTAATTCTGTTCAAATTTGGATAACTTGTACGCCGAAGTTCTACACTTTGAAGTCAGCGCAATTTCACAATATATCCCTAATGATAATTCATAAACAATTAATAGGGAGTTGGGCTTACTTCAAAGTTTATAACTTTGGTGTACAAATTACTTAAAGTTTAACACAATTAGGCATAAGACTAGGCTTACTAATAAACACCTAAAAATATTACTTTCTATTAATAATTTATTAATGTATTATCGTTAAGGATTCGTATTATACAAGGTGTCCAGAAATGAATTTCCCTTTTTAAAGGTCAATTGAAATATTCTTGAAGTTTTAGAAATACTTTATTAAGACGAAAATACACAGAATATATGCGGATTTTATGTTTTAGAAATTAAATTTTCGGTCAATTTGCCGTCTTCAAGTGGTCAAAAACTGCCAGAAACATCTCAGGTGGTATTCCATTAATTTTTTTTCCGTATTTTTGTTGTTTTAACTCTTGCAAAGTGACTAAATAAAGTCCAATAGTGTAAGTCGGGAGACCGGGAGTTCCGGGAATAATTCTCTAACGGCTTTCATAATCGCTTGTCGTACTTCAGTTCATTCAAGGCTTGAACAGTCGTCGAGGCGTAGAATGCTATGTGCAACGTTTTTAACAGGTCGATACTTACCTGCATGTTGTAAAGAAATTTAAGGTTATTTTAGATTTTTCTTAAAATACTTATCCATAAACTTCGTAGTTACGGTTACCTGATATACTCGTCTCGAAATAATATTGTTCTTTAATTATAGTAAATTCCCTCGCTTCGCTTTTAATTTTGTTGCGCAGGATCTAATACCTTGTTAAACTGTTTCTGTAATGAGAAAAGAGTTACGTGACTGCGGTAAAACCGTAACAGTCTGCACCGGACGTCGCAGTTCCATCTGCGGTCAAACCGGTGGCCACCATTCAACAGGTATACAGAAGTGGAATTGAGAGGAGGTTTATTGACGGTCGTGGTAATGAACCCAAACTATTTGTTAACTAAATTTATTAAGCTCCCGTTGCTGATAAATTGTTATCCAGAGAACGCCAACAGAAGTGCTGCATTTAGTTTTTGGTCCAAGTTTAATGATTTATAAATTTAAAACAGTTTTTTCTTCACTATTTATTTGTTTATTTAGTATAGCAATAGCTAATTCACATACAATTTCTACTTAATGTAATAAAGTTTATGTCTAAGTTCCGAAATGGCTATGTTTAACGGTCTTTTGAAAAACATGTGTACTTGGTAAGTTTTTTACTTCTCCCGGAAAGCCGTTAAAAGGTCTAAGTCCTTCATTAAATAACTTTTTTGAAGTGCTGCACTACTAATTTAATATTATAATGTTTTCCACTTCTAACATTTTATGAATGAAACCGTGACTTAGGCACCACTTCTAATTTGTTTCGTCCAAAATCCAAATATTCACTTGCTCAGGTTGGGTTTAATTTTAAGAAGAATTTAAATTTTATAATTTTATTAATGGTTTTTTCTAATTTAGAGCTATTTGCAGTAGATAAGTAATACAATAAAAACCCCATAAGAAATGCATGGGGCCGAAACTCTGCATTTTCACTCCATTTTAGGGCGTGGTCGCTTTCCTGACAGCACCTAGACGCGAAGTTGCCTCTTAGAGGGTTTTATAGCTGTTTCTGAGCTGTTTCCATAAACAGGGTCTGTTTTGTAGCTGTTGTGTAGCTGTTTTCAGAAACAGAGTCTGTTTTGTAGCTACTTGGTAGTTGTTTCCAGAAACAGGGTCTGTTTGGAAACAACTACAAAACAGCTACAAATCAGACCCTGTTTATGGACAGCTACCTACTATTTGCGTTTGATTTTATTAGAATTCCATTAATTTCCAATACTCGTATATTTCGCAAAAATATTTACAATGTTATTATGCATTAGTTTTTGTTATAAACATAAAATTAAAATTTTCAATTCGATCGTTTCAATAAAGGTCTGAAAAAAATATTAGGTAGGCAGGGGATCTGCGGAAAAAATAAATCGGCAAGTGGTCTACAGGGGAAAAAAAAGTTTGGGGATCTCTGCTCTAAATCGTATGAATGCAGATTCGTCCAAAATTTGCCCATAATTGTCAATTCAGTAGTTATATTCGTAGGAGAATTTCATGAACCAAATTTGCGATACCCCGTATAGGTACAACTTCCACGTCGTTGTCACCAAAAAATAGCTGGTGTCATATACCACCCGAAATTAAATATTGATACATGCATCCGTGGTAATCAAAAAAATAACAAAAAACAAATAATTATGTCGCGTTTAGGCAGCATTTCGATGGACAATATATCCAAAAATATCGTAAATCTAACGCCAGTAGATACTAAACCCTCCAGATCGTCGATATGGTTGCAGTTCGAATTATTTCCCAATAAAAATTTAAAAAATTGTTTCCTCACTTTGGTGTATTTCTGAATATGATTGGCGGAAAAATTATCCGGGTAATTTTGTTGACACAAAATTGCCGCAAAAATTTTTTTCAACAATAAATATAGCTACGATAACAAAAAATAAAATACCCCTATTTTGTTGTTAAAAATCTTGATTTTGACTGGCAACTGAAATTTTCCTAGTAATTTTTGCAAAATATGTAAAATTTTTGGATTTATAACGACTTCCTTAAACGATTTATGCTATAATCCTTGTCCTTGTTCCAAAAAAAGTGATAAAGTCGAACAGTTTGTCTGCAAATGCAAATTACCTAAAGAATCATTAAAATACATTCACAAAAAAAAATTATTTTCCAAAATTGCAGAAGTAATACAATAACAAATCATTAATTTTTAAATACGATTTATTAGCAATGCCAAAACAAAAACTAGCAAAATCCAACTCATCAAATAGAATTTCTAAATTTAAATCAGTAGGTATATCTAATTAAGGACGTGATGGTTGAAACATTCTTAAAAGTAAGTTTTAAAACGGAGAAACAATTAAGCCTGAAATCTTGTTAGCTAATCCCCATTTTAGAAATTAAAGGTTCCATAAGCAGTGTTCATAGAGTAATTAGTACCGTTGTATCTCAGAACTATTATCTTTTTTTGTTTCACCTTTTACGTTAAATATTAAACAACTTTTTCCTTTTCTATCACGAATTTATCGTCACACATGGCATATTTCCTGCCACTTACTATTAAGTAAAAAGGGGATGAAAAAATACCCTAAGGATATATTTGAAAGGGCCCTTGAAAAGTCGCACTAGCAGAAAAATGCCGTCCATTCGATAACGACTCTCTTCGGGAAAACGGCTGAAACTCTAGCATAATATTTTAACAATATTCGCCCCAGAGAAAACGTATGTAAAAAGGCATGCGGGAAATCCCCTGGTAAAATTTTGATACGAACAGGTTTTAGTGTAAATTGTTTATAAAATAGTACGTCATAAACCGAGGGAGAGATATGCTTGATTTTTCCTGAGGTGAAATTTGTAGCTGTGAAGGAGAAATAGCATTTTCTCTGGAGGTGTATATATTATATAACCTAATGGGTCCGTTGCTCACGTTTTTTTTTATTGACTTATTAGAATCTATGGTCCAAATGAAGTAAATAATAGTATATTGTACAACGAGCATGGAATGACGGAAGTATGACGTTTGCACCACGAGCCGCAGGCGAGTGCTGCAAATCATACGAGCAGGAAATGGTCATTCCATGCGAGTTTTATACTATACTTTTTCTACGAATGTTACTGTTACATAAAATGGGATTAGTAATATTTTTCTCTTTAAGATGTCAAAAAATGTCAATCTGACATTCCACAATATTAATTGTCATTTACTTTTTATTTGCATTGTCTGCGTTGCTATGCGATTACTATGGCGTGTTGACGCGGCGCCGGTCAACGCCACCTTTGTAAAAATATACCCGTGCACATTGGGAATTTTGTAGTTGAATCACCATGGTGATTGAAGCACAATGAAAATGTATAAAAAACAATGCACTATGTTCCGAAATCCTATATACAATAAAGGTTTTTATTGACATTCGTAGAAAAATATTTTTTTCTACGAATGTCAATAAAAACCTTTATTGTATGTTCAATAGTAATTTCGGAACATGGTGCATTGTGTTTTACACATTTTCATTGTGCTTCAATCACCATGGTGATTGAACTACAAAGTTCCCATTGTGCACGGGTATTTTTTACAAAGGTGGCGTTGACATCCAAAATCTTTATAATTTTTATTTGTGGAATGTCAGATTGACATTTTTTGACATCTTAAAAGGAAAAATATTACTAAACCCATTTTATGTAACAGTAACATTCGTAGAAAAATTATAGTGTAAAACTCGCATGGAATGACCATTTCCTACTCGTATGATTTGCAGCATTCGCCTGCGGCTCATGCTGCAAACGTCATACTCGTAGGAAATGCATGTCATTCCATGCTCGTTGTACAATATACTATTTGCAACTTTTTGGGAGGCGGGAAATGTCCTAAAAACCGAGTTAAACTTTGGCGAGTTTTTTCACTAGTCGAGTGATGTCATCGTTTCCCTGCATTTTTATTTGTTAGAATTTTGCAGTGTCGCTCGAGCTGGCATTCTTAAAGTCTGCCGCAAGATAAATTTGCTTATTACGAAAAAATATTCCTAGGAAATATAGATAATTATAGAGAACAATGTGAGAAGCAGAGCTGTTTTTACTACCTGTTTTAACTTCGCATTCCGTATTTCAACGCTAAAATATTGTGCATTTGGAAGTAAATATTTATATATCATGTCATAACCTTAAACGAATTACTCAAATCAGTTTTCAAAGCCTTGGTCCATTTTTCACTCAATAAGCTATGCTCACAAATGATACTTATACAAACGAATAGATTTTCTTTCAAACCCAACGGAAACATAAAACAAACACGTTCAAAAGATTTGTTAGGCTATATGGTTTTACAACTGACAAAACTGTCACTTTACCTGACAGAAATGGTTTATTCCACGATATAGTTATTGCGGATGGATTCAAAGCCGATGACGGTGTTAAGCTCTCCTTTTCTAATTAGTAATATTGAAGGAGTCGGACATAAATCTCAATTACTTCGGAACTGTATATCGATTATTGAGAGCTATGAAACAGTTTTATATTGAATCCTTTGTACCTGCTATCACTGATATTTACAATAGTTCAAATCGATATATTATTTTATTGGTTTGAAATATGGAAGGGTTTTTAATCCCTTTTAAATTTTCACGTTCGATACATTCCCGTAGACTTGTTTTAAATAAAATCGCTTTCCTCTTTCGAATTGTTGCCGCACGTCACTGCCCCTTATTTTACTTCTTGACTCACATTTATGCCGAAAAATATAAAATTAAAGGCCTTAACAGACCCACCTATTTGATTCTATTAGAAGACAACATATTCTACATTATCATTCTAAAATGATAATGGAAACGATCCCTTTATATTTTATTTTCTAAGCAATATCTCTCAAAGGCGCTTCAGTATATTATTCCGCATACGTATACTTATCAATGGCGGTATCGAGATCGAATACCCATTTTATCGTAACTACCTGTATTATAAACGTCTCAGTATATCATATTGAGATCGCTTTTGTACACCTGTTCTGTATATTAATAGAAATAAGTATAACCACCGTTTATGGCGAATTTATATATTTTCTTGAACTTTATAGACAAAATATATTACGATCATTTTAAACACATACAACGGATTTGTTAGCAAAAGAATAGAAAATTGTACTGGCGAAGCAATTACGAGAATGGTGCCCGATACGTTAGAAAAATTTCAACTATCAACTGTTGATGCTTATAAGCGTTTTTGTAGGCCGTTCTCTTGAAGAAGCTTTGAAAGGTTTCTACATGTCACGTAAAGTCCATGCATTACATCTTGTGGCACAAACTATTCGAGAATGTTTTCCAGAGGTACACAAAAAAAACACTATCGTATATTTAATTGGATACCAATTCACTCAATGACACACTCTATTCCGTATTGCACAATACACAGTTGGGTTGAAAATCCAGTATTACGTGGATATTACCAATTTAAAGAGGGAACGATAGGATGGAGGGGGAGGGAGAATAGGTGAACTAAAAAGAAAGAAACATTTTTTTTTCAAAAAATGAACAGATTTCACAAAAGAAAAAGCACTAAAATGTATGAAATAATATTTTTACGTATTTATGACTGTGGTTAATGGTATACTTAATTTTGTTAGTACAAGTTAGGTAACGTGTACACCAAAGTTCTAAACTTTGAAGTCAATTTTACAGTATAAGGATCCCTAATGATATTACTCTTTATTAACAATTTATTAATTAATTACGACTCGAGATGAACTTCTTGAATGCCTGACTAACTGTGACTGTTGTTGTGAATCTTTAGATGACACTCTTCTTCTTCTTACCGGTGGCTGGTCTGGTGATGGCGACGCCGGGCTATCTTGTAAGGCAACTACATTAGAAAATGTTCTAGAGGCTCTTGTTCGTCGCTCTTCATTGAAATTTTTTCAGTCAAATCACATAAATCCATGCACTTTTTTGTTATTACTTTATAATTATCACAGTTATTACACACATATCGTCCATCAATAGAAAATGGTCGAACATATTATTATGCGATTGGACGTTCTGCATCAGACTGCATTGTAACTGAAGAGTTTAAAATAATAATATGTACCGAAACAGTTAAGACTTGAATGATTCCAACAATAGGACACATCATTTATATACTCTATAGGAAAAGGTAATGGGAAGAGCGAGTAAATTGAAAGTCAGACGATAAAGGGAAGGGGAAATTTTTGAAGGTTACATATCTCAAGGTTATGTCTTTAAATAATCCTGATTATTTCAACGTACTAGTTTAGGGGAAAGGAAAAAGTCATAATACAAGCGTGGATAAAGACGAAAGGAAAGGAGGAACTAAAAGTCCAATTGGTCGAAAAGAGATAGAAATAATGGAAGAACTTGTTTTCGTCTTCTTTGAGTTTTTCAAACAAATTATAAAAATGTTCTTATTGTCGTCAAAGAACTAGAAGTGGGTGTATCCAGAGCGTTCGTACTTTCCTAAAAGAAGTAGCAGCAGTGCTGCTTTCTGTAAATTCATTTTAATACTATTGTGTAGTGTGGACGAGTGGACCCGGTTGCATCGACTACGAGTGCGGGTAATAGGAGCTCAAATCAACCGTCAGAATGTGGTCAGGATGTAGTCGGATCAACTGCGAGTTTCAAGTCGACTTGACCACAAATTGTGGTTGCCTCAACTGCAAACTGTGGCTTGTGTACAGCCGACCGACCCATCAATGACCCCGACCTCTCAAGAAAACTCCCTTCTCTCGCTTGAAGAACTAACCGCTATCATTGACTGATCCTGGGTCATGTTATGGAACAAACTGCCTGCAGATGTTTTCTCTTCCCTTCCCAACCTCCAATCCTCTAAATCCCGTATCAATAGATTACATTTCCCTTCGCTTCAGATACCCACGATACGTTAGTACTTAGATTTGAAGTCTATGTGAACTGTCCAAGATAAAAAAAAACAACCTGCAGACGTTCACAGAACACCCAATACGTTTTTCACTTGCAAAATCAATAGCGGCTGCGAAATTTTTAATTTTTGCTTGTTCCTGTTTAGATTTTAATTTTCTTCGACTGCAAACGAAGTTAACCGCCTTGAATGGGCAAATAAATCGGGCAAAATGCAAAGAGCAGCTAAACTGAGACCGAACTAAGTACATAAACGCTGGCGAAAATTAGTTTTACGCGATGATATAATGCAATAAAGCACCTGCTAATGGCGATAACGTGTTCCAGCAAGCGCAGCGCGAAAACGACGGCGCCGCGGTCACTGCACAAAGGGTTCTCGGTTCAGAGATTGGAAATTAATTCGCAAACTCGCTTGGAAAAGTTCAGGGCTAAGTTTAATCTTGAGCAAATAGACTGGGAGGAAAACATATTTTCAGATTTTCAGTTATAATACCATAAACGTAAAAAAGTGTATTGCATAAAAACTGCATCAGTTTATTTTTTCGTTGGTTCAAAGTATAAATAGCCCGACTCTAAAAGAGAAGGCCTATTTTTTGAAACAACCAAAAAATAAACGGATTTCCTTTAAGCAACATACTTTTTTCAGAATTTTCTGGATACTTTTTATCCACGAATGGTATTCGGTAGAAAATAGATAAAAACATTACGTTTATATTTTATTTTTTATTTATTGTAGGTTATAGTACAGTTATTATAGTTTACAATATATTATTGATGATTTATTTAAATTAATAATGCAGGTTCTCTTTTCAGTTACTGTAGGAATCGAATCCAGCCAAAATACGTCATGCAGTTGAATTTTCAGTACTGAATTTTCGCTATTGAATTTTCACTGTGAGTGTGCAGTGTAGTTCACCGACAATTGAACACCGCTTATGGACAAACAAGTATATGAGGGAAATTTTCACTTATAATATCCCTAGTGCTTAAATTATTACCGCAAAATTATCCCGAGCCGCAGGTGAGGGATAATTTTTTTAAAATATTCGAGAACGAAGAAGAATTTCCGGTAATTAATTTAAGCTCGTAGGATAATCAATAAACAACTCTTGATCTTAACAGTTGTAATAAAAATATTCATTATTTCTTGCATGACACTTCGTCGAAAGTTATTATAACGTAAGTAGTTTAAGGACCAAAAATGGTTAATCTCCGACTCTGATCGCCTGCGGAAGTATTGAGATAAAAGAGTACTACGTCCCGAGAAAGAGGTTTAAAGGACTCTGCCTGGAGAAATAAGGGGTTCCGGGATGCTGTTGACTCGGAAGAGTTTAACAGGACTTTGCCTTGTTATTACTTACTTCTGGCACTGACGGCCAGAAGAAGTATTAAGATAAAGGGGTGCTGTGACCCGAATGACACAGCCGAGAGTTCTTCAGCTCTGATGGCTCGAAAGACAATAAGGACCTTACTTTGCCTTGTTTTGATTGAGCTCTGAAGGCTCGAAAGAGAGTAAGGATTTTATTTTGCCTTAATGGGGGTTCTGTGACCCGATTGGTACAGGGCCGAGAGTTTGCCTTGAGCAAATGAGGGGTTTCTGTGACCCGATTGGCACTGGGCCGAAGAGGAGTTTGCCTTGAGCAACTTTGCCTGGAGAAATGGGTGCTGACGACCCGAGATAGAGAGTAGGACCATGCCTGGTTGTAAATGGGGGGGGGAGGGGGGTTCTGATGACCCGATAGAGAGAGAGGGCTTTTTCTCGCACTATATTAGCTTTATTATTTATAGTTTTTTAACATTTTTTCAGCAAAAACAATAAGACTATGTAAAAATTTGCTACCATTTTAAAAAGTAGACCCAGTGTAATAGAAAAGTGCCGTTTATGTCTAAATAACCAGCTGCAATCTCTTCTACCACTAGAAGAAGATAAAATAAAAGCGATTTTTACCAAATCACGTATTTTTCTAAATATACTAGGCAAACGAATAAATGGGCCGTAATTAAAAATAAATAGAACTTTATTTTTAAGCTATATCTGCTCTTTAAAGCTGTAACAAATCTTTACACCATTTTATCAGCCGTATTGAAAAATTGTTGAAAAACATCTGACCCTTAAAGGGCGTTCTTTATAGCTGTTAATCGAATCTTTATTATTTAAAACTTCGTTCTTTGCAAATCTTATTCATACCATTGAAAAGGAGAAAAATCTTTTAAAAATAGAGTATATAATACAAATTTACATTTTTAAAGAATAACAAAACCCTAGCGCTTTTCGGTAAAAGCAAATTCTCTTTGCCGTATTGAATTTCCGAGAGAAGTCTTTTTTAAAAGATAATATTTATTTTTGAAAACTGAAACTATAATTGAGATTTTAATAAAATGCTGAAACAGTTTTAATATCGTGATTTTTAAGAAATTTGTGCTTTTCTAAAGATTTTTTTTTGACAGCCTATAAAGGCCGAAGCCTGAATACCGTGTACTGTGGATGTACTAGAAACGTCCACCTCACACATCCAATAATTTACATATACAGAGTGTTTCAAAAAACATGTGCCATCGCTTAAAAGAAGATTCTTTGAAAGAAATTAAGGCTAAAAGTTTATATGAACATGGGTCCGCAGATACTTTGTTTCAAAGATACAGGACGTTAAATTTTTAAATGGTCTTTACATGCTAAAACCGATGCCGATGGTTGGGAAAACTAAACCAGTAAGACCGTTAATAAAATTACATTTTTCACCTAAACGAAATGAAAACTAAAAAAATATGAAGAGATAAGTTTTGTTAAGAATTTAACATACTATTTGACCGATACAAGAAAATGTGAAAAAATCAGTGGCGTACATGTTTTTATCGGAAAAATATTGTACCGTCTTCTCATATGTACGCCCCTGGAGGACCTGTCAAAGTCTTTTCATGGTCAGAATTATGCTTAATTTAAGTACTTTACACAGTGTAAATTTCATCAAAATTGATGAAGCCATTTTGAAAATATTTTGGAAAACCTGAAAAAAATTAAAAAATTTAACACCCTGTATCTTTGAAACGAAGCATCTGCGGACCCATGTTTATATAAACTTTTTGCCTTAGTTTCTGACAAGGAATCTCTCCTTGAGCGATGGCACATGTTTTTTGAAACACCCTGTATAAGGCAGGACACAAAAAATTAAAAACTTTGCTCAAAAAATGTTGCTATGGTTTTTATTAGGCAGTATAATATTTTTGTTTAAGCGTTTATCACTCTACTGCCTTAAGCACGAGGTTGTGAAAATTGCGTCCGTCGTGATAAAATAATTATTTATAAAAAGTTCTGATGTCCTAAACCTAAAACCAGTTACTTGTTTACATATCCGCCTTGCGCTTAAAATAAAAGACTTATTTCTTAGTTTAAGTTTATAAATATTTGCTTGGGGCTCTTCCTCTTTTGTAATAAAGACCGTGATTTTTGTTAAAGAAACTGATCTTTCTAAACAAGCTGTCAGAGTCTACTTGTACACAATCGGGGGTGTAATTAACAAGAATCAGTTAAGTAATCAAAATCATTTAATAGTCATAGTAATAAATAATTGCAATTATAATAAATTAAATTATTTGATTAGTTATTTACGTCATGGTAGTTTTTTTTATCAAAATCCTAGATGTCGTACTTGTGACAGATATTAAGTTAAGCCAAATTGCACAGTGGTTCACATAAAATTATCGTCTAACCACTAATTAATATTTTTAGAATAAAACTTAGATGAGCCAAAACAGTCTGTCTATTTAACAGAGGAGCAGATTACTTCCTAACCTCTGGGAATTTTGCAGTTATCACTAGATTAAAGATTGGTATCGACAAGTTGAAAAAAGATGTAAGTATGCATAAAAATAATGTTCTTTTTGTTTAAATTGGTTATTTTGTCACGTAATAGTAATAGTAATCACATTTTCAGATTTTTATAGCAAATTCTTATACATCAAATTAACAGTCTATAATTTTTAGGGGGCTGGAACTTAGACTGGGAATTATTACACTGGTGAACCTACTTGAAGGTGACTCATGCAACTGAAGGCGAAACGTTTGAAAATTTCTACATTCGGACCAAAGTACCAATCGTTTATATCAAATCCGAGACGGTATACAACGAAGAAACCGAGGATCTATCACCAAATATAATTTAGTTTCTACTATAAACAATTTTGCTTGGAAATAATTTTATTTGCCTTAAAACATGATGCTTTTAAAGCAAGAATCTATGATTTATATAAAAAATAGGGAAAGTTCAATAAAGAATTCAATCATTTAAGATAAGTCGGTTAAAAATAAACCGTACTAATTAAATTTCGTTACTTGGTAATAAATAGTTTGCCTGTTATCACAACACTACACCTTAACTTTCAGTTCTATAAAAACAATTGAAAGCAATTTCATCGCTTACCATCCTGAAGAGCGTTGTGCACACGGCCCTACGGTTGATAAGGGCCTACTTAATGTCTCGACTGTCATAAATTAAGGGTCAAGCGTGATAAAATGTTGTTTTTGTGATTATAAAGGGCTCTCTCGGATCCGCCGCTATTATTCTGTGGTGACAGCCGGAATAATTTTGTCAAAATTATGAAAAATGCTCATAATAAAATTAATTATCATTAATTCCGCTATGACCCCGAAAACCTTTACGTCGAGTAAATTTAAATAAAGAGATTTTATGGTTAAATACAGTCCCATTTGGATAAATTAGCATTTGCGGGTAACAACAGGAAATAAAGTTAAAAATTCTGAAAAAGGAATATGCATACAGGGTGTTTCAAGCAACATGTGCCATCGCTTAAAGGGAGATCCTTTGAAAAAAAAAACTAAAGTAAAATGTTTATGATGTCACGTAGCGTAGGGGATAGATAAATCTAGCCGAATCTGCAATTGGCGGTATCTTTATTTTTCAATAATGTAATAAAAAGCATATTAATCTTGACCGAAAATCAAAAAGCATTGTCAAAAGTGGAAATACTTAACAAATATAAATTTTTCTTAAAATTATAAATACACTTACCTTAAAACACATAATACTAGGATTAACAAAAGTACATACCAACTACGCGTTAGCTACAAATACGCGCACTGATGCACAGTAAAAACGGTGGTAAATATTATATTTAAATTTCATCGGTTTCCGTCTGCATCGAACCAAACAGGTGACCATTTTTTATTCTATTTTGGGCTAAAATGGTTTGTTTGTTATCCAGTAACAGTATTTAATACGAATGTAAGGGATTTAGAAACCTAATATTTTTGACTTATTAGTTACTAGATTTTAATAGAAGTGTGCCTTGTCACTGAACAGAATATTGTTGATTTGATCGTTAACAAAAAAATGGTCTACCATTGTTTCAGCGAAAGAATGATGGTTTGTAAAGTCATTTGGATTCAACTCTTGCACTATTTGGATCTTGTATGGATGAAACTCCAAATCTCCTTTTAAAATTGTGTGTACAGATGATTTGTGCATTTGCAAAGCTTGTGATACTATCACGCCTTCGTTTTACTAGTGACTAGGGGCGTAGAGGTAACGGAACCTTAACTATATCGAAATCAAACGTGAGTTATAACCAAACTTAAATCGTTTATTCACAAATAAGAACATTCAATCTTGACATAAACAGAAGACAGTTTTATATAATTTACTCTCGAAAGGCAACTTAATTTTCTATCACTTACATTGCAGTTCTGGAGATCATTTCTTCTACAGTTTATCACAATCACAAACGCATCGGACCGGGTATCGTGCACTAGTGTCTTCACCAAGTCTAGTCTTATCGATCGCCCTATCACCAAGTCAGCAGTTTTCCCCTCCTTTTGGGGAGCGTTGACTTTGGGTCAGAAACCGCAATTCTGCTGACTTGATGATTCAGCGTCGTTTAAATAAATTATTTCAAGTAATTGTTTGATTTTATCAAGGAAGTATAATATTTCATAGTTGCAATTTTTATACATATTCAATAAATAAGATACATCCTGCCAATGTAGAGGGCAATAACTTATGAATAAGTAAAATAGGATTATACATAGTTTACTTATTGAACTTCCAAATATTATTGGTTCTTCCACTAAACGAGGGCGTGACAATATTTTACGAATTGATCCACTTGGATCAGCTTCAACATTCGCAGAAGCAGTTGCAGTCCTTGGACGACCACGGGGTTGCACATTTACAGCTGGCGATATTTCTCTAAACCTGCGCATCCACGATTTATCAAATTTTTACCTGGGGCATCCTCCACACGCCTAATATCGAAATGAGCGCAAAATGTTCGTCTTGCAACTGTGTAGGAATCGTTACCCTAAAAGTATGCCTCAATTAGGAAAATTTATTCCCGGACACCCTGTACATACATGGAGTAAACGCGAGCAACGCTGCTGGTACCGCTAGTCACAAAGAAAAGAATTTTGAAACAGAGCTAGTGTTTAAAATCAATAAATTAGTTTGAATAAAAAGTTTTTGCTAAAGGCAATCCGGATCCCCAAAAAGGAAGGGGTTTGAAATTAATTACATAAATGACTAATAGGCGATACACCATCGTTTCAAGTTTGCGATAATTAGTTAAGGAAAACGTTTCGAAGGCAAGTTTCACAAACAACACAAACTCGCTAACTGCCAGACAGTTTCAGTAATATTTGTGTTTATGTAACAACTGTGTGTTGGCAAAGTACGCGATCAAATAAGAAAATTAATTAGAATTGCTTTATGGGAAGCCACATGAATTATAATATAAAATTTAATTACGAGTGGAAGCGTGATTTCGATGAGGTGTAACGAAAAGACATGTTGTGTAACAAGTTAATTGGTGCGAATCGGTGTGGTAAATACGTATAGAGCTTTAAAAAAAAGTTGAAATTTATATTTCATGGACAAAGTAATGTAATCAAAATTATATTCAAATATTTTATTTGTATTCTCTACCCAGAGAAAACATTATTTTGTTTTCAATAAAATAGTTATTTTACTGCATAAGTTTTCAATCTTCGAATAAAAGTTTAACTGGTAAATCAAGTTTAAAGCAATAAAATTAAAATATTTAGATCAATAGGAATGAATCTAAATAAGCCTGAAATATATATTTTTCTACGAGTGTGCGGAAAGCAACTAGTTTCCTCACTTATATGCGGAAAGTTGCACTTTTTCGCACTCGTGCTGAAAATTTTGTCAGCACTAGTGTTGAAAGTTCTTTCAGCACTGACATGGGAAACAATACATCAACAATCACCTACCTATATCGCCACTTAACTAGACTTCGTGTGCTAATTAACGTCACTGGACCCGGACCGAAAACGTTCAATTTAACATATTTAGTAAAATATTACAGGAAATACCCAAAAAATAACCATCCAAAAATTATTAATCCACCGAGGGATCATCCACTAGTCGCATTACTGGTACAAATTGGCCCCCATTACTTTGAATTACTGTGCATTACGTTGCATTACCCTGAATTACCCTGCATTACTCTGCGTTACTCCGCATTACCTCAAATTACCCTACATTACGCCCGCATTACTCTTAAAACGGTATGATTATGACTGACAAAACTAACTTTTCCAATAGTTTGTATGGTAGGGACGGGGGAAAAATAACTTTTAAATGCAACACGCAAGTAAAATTTTTAATATCTTAAAATATATAGGAAATACAACGACAAATTGTATTTTAGGTTTAAAAAAATTCATACTTTAAAAAACTCAACCAGTATAATTTTAAAAACATGCATCTGCCATAGTTTTGGGTGTTATTAATCATTAAAAAAAGGTAAAATTAGCCTACGTTAAAAATGCATAAAAAATATTGAACTAGAGTAATTTCATATAAACTCAAAAATGAAATGAAATGTGTAAATCATAGTTTTATGAATTGTGTGCAGCAAAGATAAAAGGTTGTCATGTTTTTATAAGTTGTGTTCCTTTTCAGGTTCAATTGCACTAGTTCTAAACAGTGACTGGAGACAAGGCCTCACTAATAGTACTGATGATTTGGAAACATAAGAAAGAGCTATGCAATACAGCGTAAGTATTCAAGAAAATGTGAAAAGATTTAAAATGTTTCTATCAAAAAAAAAATAATTAAAAAAATCGTTTTCGAAAGAACGCCTTTCTAAAAGATTCTAAAGAGTGTCTTAATAGGTACTTCCGGATTTATATTTTGCGCCATCTTTTAACAGTTTACCATAGAAATATTATATTTTGCAACATGGGGAAAAATAAGTTTATCTCACACCTTAAGAAAACCCCTGAATTATCATCCGGACTGAAATTATTTCAGCATGAAAAAGTCGACTCTGCTGTACTTGTGTCATCCGCTGTACTTGTGTCATTGCCTTATACGGTGCTGACAAGCCTAAAGAATCGATTGATGCTCAGTAAATCCTGAGGTACCTATCGAGACTATTAAAATGAATATGATGACCAATTTGCCAGTGTCGCAAAATCGTTGGCTATCGCAAGTTCACAAGTCTTTTGGCGGCTTATTATTAAAAGGTTATGTTTTAACTTCTTTGCAGTTTTCATATTGTCATGTAATAAGCAAGTATCAAGGCAAGTATCTTCAAATTTAAAATAAAAGACAAAAAGTAATCCTGGGATATTTGGAGGGTTATTCATTTGAAAGTTTATTTTGGCATTCACCGTAAATATTTTACTTACTGTTAAGAACATAACGAGGAACATAACTTTAAAAATTTCATCAACTGTATAGTAAACTTGAAGATATAGAGCGAAAACAGCATGTACGCTGAAAAAATATTTCATACACCGAAAAAATCTTGGAAGAAATATTCCGTGGAATTAATCATAATCGTATATGCTATCATAAATTAATTCATTAAATGAATTAAAAAGGTAGATAAGATTTACACAGATAAATAAAAAAAATATATTTTTGCATTTTTTCGAGCATCTTTTATTTACATCAAGCTTTGACGTCGGCGCGAATATTTAAAGTCAACATTAAAACATAATGTGGAAATATATTTAAAACTCGATTTAAAATATACTAAAAACAAGAAAAATACATCAAGAATAATGATGTATATATCCCAGACCTCACACATTTAGATACATTTCTTTGGGGTAATTTGAAAAATGTCTTATCCAGCAATCATAATGAAAATATTGAAGAAATTCAAAGGAAGGTAAGAAATGAAGTAAGAAATGTGAACGAAAATAATAATAATAATAATAATATTTATTTATTTGTGCCAGTAAACAATAAACAGTGTAAAAAGTAACAATATAATATCATGCATAAATATTTTACAAAAATGAATAACAATAGTAACACACTAGTTGGCACAAAAAGGTAGAATTTTGATTATATATAATCATTCTTCCAACTCCACCCCGATTAAATAATTTTTACAATAAGTTTTAAAAGTTGAAAAAGTAAAATATTTTAGATAGAAGGGAATGCTGTTATATATGATTGCACTATTATATTTAAAAGATGTTTTATACTTTTCTGTTTTGTGTGATGGCATAGTTAAGTTGTTTTGATTTCTTGTATTCACGTAATGAACATTATTACGAAATTCTAATTTTTTAAATAGATAATCAGGTGTTTTAGTGTTTATGACTTTGTAAATGAAACAAGTTTGATGAATTTCACGTCTAGTTTCTAATTTAATTAATTTATACTGATTGAATGTTGAGGTAATGTGATCATATTTTTTAAGATTTACTGAAAATCTTACACAGTTATTGTGTAGGATTTGTAGTTTTTGTTTAGAATTGTAGCTGATATTTTTATGATATATAACGTCACAATAATCTAATCCACTTATAATGATCGAATCTACAAGTTTAAGTTTTGTTTCGATATTTAAAAATTCTTTAAAATGATACAAGATCCTTAATTTATAATATCCTTTTTTTACTATGTTTCTTATATGAGCATCAAAGTTTAGATTTTGATCAAATATTACGCCAAGATTCCTTCCTAATTTGATAGTTGGTAATATAAAATCATTATTGAGAATAATTTTGAAATCAGAATTATTTTCAATTTTTGTAACCAAAGTTTTAGGACCAATTACAAGAAGGTTTGTCTTAGTTTCATTTATTTTTAAGCCATGATGTGTAATAGTTTGTGAAATATTAGATAAATCCTTATTTATTAAAGATTCATAATTTTTTAAATTTGTATAGTGAATTGGATAATAAATTTGAGTATCATCAGCAAAAGATAAATGATGCTGAAAGTATCAGAAACACACTTTAGAGGCAGAGAAGACTGTATGAAAAGTGCGACGAATTAAATGGCGGACAGGTTGAAAATTTCTTTTAATATTTATTCGCCGATGTTAACAGTTATCTTTTTATGTCATGATTTATTTGATATTGTTTATAATCACTGGTTATTGCTTTCAAATATTAATAACTAATAAAAATCAACATTTATTGTTTAATAGAATAACACATTTTGCATAAAAATAAAATTATAAATTTACGATGACAAAGTATTATCAACCTTGACATTGACTTTAACTTACCTACGAAGAAAATTTAAAAAGGTAGAAGGTATTTCGTTCGCAACCTGGATGGTTACGTTTAAAGTACTTATATTTATGCGAAATAATTTTTAATCTGAAATATTTAAAAAACGATTGAAAAACCGCAGAGTGTATGTTATACAACATATGTATAGAACTTCTCCTAGAATCATCATACCATCCAATTTAAAATAAGCATGAAAATCGATGTTTTATACTATATTTTTTTTATTCGATGCTCAAATGTTTTGCTGATAAGATATGTATGTGAATGATCCATAAAAATCCCCAAAACTTTCAAATTTAACATTTTTTCCCCATCTTTAAAGATAAAAAAGATACAAGGCCTGTTTACTTTTTCAAAATAACATTTTTGAGTTTGCAATGATTTGCTAAACGACCTATACAATAAAAATACATGCATGTTTTTTATTATAGTATCATATTGACAACTAAAAAAATGGTTAATAGATTATTCCAATAATTTTCCTCAAAATAAAAATAAATTGTTTTAAATAAAAGTTTTACTAAATATACAGGGTTGCTCAAAAAGTTATGACGGATCAAAGTTATATTTTCTTAAACAGAATACCCTAATTTTTGCTAAAAAGCAACGTTCTGGATTTCATAAATACACTTTTTAGCAGAAAACTTTGCTCCTATCTAAGCTTTTCCATTATTTTACACACAAGTGCACCAAAGTGATCGCAAAATAATATAAATAGACGTCGGCACATAAATACATGTTACAATTCACTGGGTTTCCATCAAGACATTGTTCGTGATACGCTGAAGCACGCCTGAATTGATAGATATTCTTATAGATAACAGAAAATAGTTTTCATAAATGAGCTGTTTTCGAAAGAGAGGAAAGAGGGAAAATATGGGCTTATTTACGTGGAATAGATGATGTTTCGAATCGAGAATTCAAAAATATAATTCTAAAAACTTGTAATTGGTATTTAGTATTTGTAATAGGCCAAACGCACACCAGAGTGAGTTTTTTAAAGTGTTACATATTCTCATTAAACTTTGGTGAGTTAATAGTGAGATGGGGGACATATTTTTAACATTTACTCCCTCCCACTATTTCTTGTAATTTTAAATGGAATGATGACGAGACATTCGATCTTGTAGGCGTCGCTTTCGAAGATGATCTCAGCTGGCACAAATACATTACTTCAGTAGCCACATCGGCAGCTAAAAAACTTGGTTTTCTCTTTCGAGCCAGAAAATACTTCTCCCCTTCCAACTTATACACTCTCTATGTTTCCCAAATAAGACCTAACCTAGAGTACTGATCCCACATCTGGGGAGCGACATCAACTTCGACACTTAACATCCTTGATTCTATCCGAAAGAGAGCAGTTCGACTTATCAATGACCCAGCCCAGGAGAAAACTCCCTTCCCTTGCTCATCGCCGCGCTGTAGGGGATTTTTCCCTTTTCTACCGCTACTTCCACGGATTTTCCTCTGAAGAACTAGACTGGTATTATTCCCCCCTTGACTGTTCCTAACAGAACAGCAAGAGGCGCGTTACGTATGCATCCCTTTACTGCCCAGCTACAAAAGCCTAGAACAGACCACTTCTCTCGCTCATTCATACCTAGGGTCTCCAGATTATGGAACAAATTGCCTGCAGATGCTTTCCCTTCAAATCCCGAGTCAATAGACTACATTTTCCTTCTCTTCAGACGCCCACGGTACGTTAGTACTTAGGCTTGAAGTCTACGTAGGATGTCTTAGATAAAAAAAGTACTTTTGCTTCTAAAATTCAAATCTACATACAAACTAAGTATTATGTGAACGATTTTTAGCTGCTTTTTCGTTTATGGAATTGTAATTAACTGCATTTTGATTGAATTGAAAAAAATTACCAATAAATCAAGTTCACTTATTTCAGAATTATCATTCGTTTCTATAGAAATGTGGTATTTTTACTTAAGTCAGTTGAGAATTTTGACGTTTTAACGATTATTTCTCAGTTTATTGCACAAGTGGCCTGCTAAGTCCCCGGATTTGAACCCCATTGACTTTTCTTGTGGGGTTTTATAAAGGATGGCGACTACACCTACAGCTTTAGATGGTACGAAATTCGTTTAGAATAAGAGTGAAAAAATATCTGGAAGTTGAGGGGGACATTTCGAACAACTTCTCAAGCATGATAGATGATAAATAAGTTAAAATGAAATAATAAATATTTTTTATAACATAATAAAAATCATAATTCCGTAACCGGAAAAGCAAATAAAAAATAATTGTATACATACGTAGTTTTTACGTAGATTCAAATTTTATAAACAAAAGTACATCATCTTATTTAAAATTCGAAAGTTACCCCAACCCTTTAAAGTAGAGAGAAGGGGTAAATGTTAAAAATATGTTTAAATACGACCCCCATCTTCTTATTAACTCGCCAAAATTCCATGAAATTATTTCAAACCGTGTTCGAGATATCTCCTTATAACACTTTATAGAACTCACCCTGTGGAACACCTAGTACGAATTTGTAGACATAATCCCTAAATCAGGAATTACACGACCTACTAAGTAAATCTCCAGTTAATTGGATAATTCTTATATGCCGTATTCTTCTACACAACCGCCTGCATTGTTCCGAGAAAGTTTCGTTCAACGCAACGCTCTTTTAAATTAAACTTTTTTTCCTGAAGCGAACAACTTTTCAGAGCTTTGTTCTCTTGTTTCATTTTGAGCAGACAAATTAAATTAGGGCCGTAGTGCGATACATTCTAAACTTTTTTTAAAACTGCGCAATTCTGTAGCATTTTTTAATAATTAATAGCTATTTAGTGCTAGAATTAAGAATAGACAGCATATGGTTTAAGGTTATAAAAAAAGGTGTTTCATTTTGTATGAAAAATGTGAAAAAAATACTTTTGCATTTCCAATACGGCGGCCTTAAGTGAAAATGGTTGGTTTTGACGTTTCGATCCTGAACAAAAGAGGAAATATTGAATTTTTTGGATAAAACACAAATTCTACATATACAAATTATTTATATCACTAAATTGTCACCAGAAAGGCGATCTCTAAACCATAGACGCTTAAATATTCAGGTATATCTAAACCGTTCGTTAATTTTAAAAACGGTCTCTAAATGGCGTTAAAATTCAGACTAGATACATGGTCTAAACCATCAAGGCTTCAAAATTTATATTAAGAATGATCTCTGAACAATAAGTGCCTAAATATTCAAGTTAGAGACGATCTCTGAGCCATGAATCTTTAAGGATTCACGTTAGAAGCTCTAAACCAAGATGGCGTAAAGATTGAGATTAGAGACTCTCTCTGAACCCTGATAGCTTAAAGATTCATATAACAGATGATCTCTGAAACGTGAATGCTTAAAGATTTAAGTTAAAGACGACCCCTAAACCATGAATGCTTAAAGATTTAGATTGGAGATGATTTCTAAATCATAAGGGCTTGACGATGTATAATAAAGATGATCTCTGAACCATGAAAGCTTTAGGATTTAGACTAGAGACGATCTCTGAACCACGGACACTTGAAAATTGAGTTTAGAGACGATCTCTGAATCATAATCTTTTAATCGTTCAAGTTATAGACGATCCTCGAATAATAAACACTTAAAAATTCGGGTTGAAGATTACCTCTGGCCCACGAACGCTTGAAGATTTAGATCATAAACGATTTCTAAGTCATGAACGCTTGAAGATCCAATTCAAAGACGATCTCTGAAACAGAAATGCTTACAGCTTTCAATTTCTCTAATTTAGCGAACCCGAGCATACCCGAGGTCTGAATGACGAAGGCTTAAAAATTACGGATAAAGACTTCCCCTGAATTAAGAATCTTTAAGAATTCAGATTAGATACGATCTGTGAACCATGAACGCTTAAATATTCAGTTTAGAGATGATCTCTGAATCATAATTGGTTGAAGGTTTAAGTTAGAGACGACCCTCGAATAATGAATACTTAAAAATTCAGTTTAAGTATTACCTTTGAACCGCGAATGCTTGAAGATTTAGATTTAGATTAGAAGAATATATCTGAGCAGTGAACGCTTGAAAACCCGGTTTAAAGACGATGTCTTTAAATTAGAGGCAACTTCTGAATAAGCGATTAAAAATTCATGTTTAAGACCGTCCCTAAACCAAAAACGCTCGAAAATCCAGATTAGAAACGATCTGTGAACCATGAACGCTTAAATATTCAGTTTAGAGACGATCTGAAAACCATAAATTCTTCATTCAATTTGTGCCTCAGTTGTGGCTGAAATAAAACATTAAAATCCGAGAATGCATTACGAACCGTTCTAGAACAGTTCTAAAACTGAACCAAAACAAAGCTATGCAGGTTAGTTAAGTTAGAAACGATCCATCCAGGAATAATGAACGTTCGGAAATTCAGGTTAAGGATAACCTCTGAACCACGAACGCTGGAAGATTTAGATTAGAAACGATCTCTGAGCCATGAACGCTTCAAGATTCAGTTCAAAAACAATCTCTGAACCATAAATGTTTACAGTTTTAAATTAGATACGATCTCTGACTGACGAGCGCTTAAAAATTCAGACTAAAGACTATTCCTGAATCATGAACGCTTAAGAATTCAAATTAGAAACGATCTATTAACCATGAACGCTTGAATATTCAGTTTAGAGATGATCTCTGAGCCATATATGCTTAGTCAGTTAATGACTATCTCTGAATCACGAACAGAATGCAGACGAATCAGATGCAGCAGGTTAGGAATGACCGCTGAACGAACCATGAACGCTTGAAGAATCAAATTAGGAATAATTTCTGAATTATTAACGTTTAAAAATTTAGGCTAAATATGATCGTTGAACCATGAATTATGGGGAAGGGGTTTATATATTTAAATAATATAATAATATATGAAAAAGGATGAAGATTATATTTCTTTTGTTTGAATAAACAAACAAGAAAAGCGAAACAAATGTCTCGAAAATGATCTTCTGTACTCTATACGGCGTACGGTGAGCTTGTTGCGACAAACGACGGCAGCAGGCAAAAAGGCTTGAGAAGTAAACGACTGTTCTTAAAGCTAAATTTCTCTGGCAAAACAGATTTGGTCGCAGATAGTCCAGGGAATAAAATAAGCGAAAATAGAGCTATGTTTAAGGAAGGCCGACCGACTGGCTAAAAGACGGGATTGTGTTATAAAGCGAGGAAGACATTTAAACCCAAATTATTTGTTTTTCAAACAGAATGTATGAAAAATGTTCGCTTTATTTTAATTTTCGCTTTTCCTAATATCTCACGAAAAACGAAACAACATGTTTGGGATAAATTAAAGATGTTATTAGGCAAATTTCAGAATATCTTTCATTTTTTAGATATTTTTTGGAGTTTTTTTGCCCATTTGGCAAATTGACATAATGGTGACCGTGCGGGCCAATCAGTAGGTCCCCTCCTCCCAATCCATCGTCCTGTAAACGTCCCATTTTGTTGGAAAATTAGGTTTTCGACACGGTAACGATCACTCTGCTCAATTACGGCTGTTAAAGCTGGATCAATAACGTTTTCTAGTAAATCCAAATGCATTGCTCCGTTTAAATTTCTGGGTAGAAAAACGAGCCAACACTGTGATCTTAAAAAATTCCTGCCCACGCGTTGAGTTTTTCTGGATGCCGGGTGTACACTTTCCGAAAATTCTCGAATTGTTGTCCGATCAATAATGGTAGTTATGGCGGTTAACTTCGCCATTTAGAAAAAAAATATACATCTGAAAAGCAATTGTTATACAGATAGTTTGGATGTTTTGGGTGCATTCACTTATGACCTTACAAAATTCTAAACGCCGCGCCGGTCGTTATCGTCTTTATTTAGCTCCTGAACTAACTTAATTTTACAGGAGTGACGTTTTCTTTTATCTAAGACATCCCACGTAGACATCAAGCCTAAGTACTAACATACCGTGGGTGTCTGAAGAGAAAGGAAATGTAGTCTATTGGCACGGGATTTGAAGGATTGGAGGTTGGGACGGGAAGGCAAAACATCTGCAGGCAATTTGTTCTATAATCTGGAGACCCTAGGAGCGAGGGAAGTGGTCTGTTCTAGACTTTTGTAGCTGGACAGTAAAGAGATGCATACGTAACGCGCCTCTTGCTGGTCTGTTAGGGACATTCAAGGGGGGAATAATACCGGCTAGTTCTTCACAATCAGAATCCGTGGAAGTAGCGGTAGAAAAGGGATAAATCCCCAACAGCACGGCGATGAGCGAGAGAAGGGAGTTTTCTCGTGAGGGCTGGATCATTGGTAAGTCGAATGGCTCTCTTTTGGATAGAATCCAGGATCTTAAGTGTCGAAGGTGATGCCGCTCCCCAGATGTGGGAGCAGTACTCTAGGTGAGGTCTTATTTGGGAACATAGAGAGTGTATAAGTTGGAAGGGGAGAAGTATTTTCTGGCTCGAAAGAGAAAACCAAGCTTTTTAGCTGCCGATGTGGCTACTGAAGTAATGTGTTTGTGCCAGCTGAGATCATGTTCGCAAGCGACGCCAACGAGATCGAATGTTTCGTTGTTTTATAGGGCTTGGCCATTCATGTGGATGGGGTGAGCCTTGCCAGATTCTTTGCGTGACAGGGAGCAAGACTGGGTTTTGGAGGCGTTGAACTGAACAAGGTTCTTGGCACCCCAGTCTAAGATTACTTGAAGATCCTGGGAAAGGGATAGGTACATAGGTTTATGATGTGTCAATATTCTTTGGACGGTTGTACGCTGGACATATGAAACATGTGACAAACTTCTAGTACTGAGAGTGGGTTCCATCGCAATGAAAATAAAGAAAGAAAGCAATTCATTTATTTCTTCCATGAATCCATTAAATGGGTAGAACTTGTCAAAAAAAAAAGAAATGCTTAGCAATAGATTTAGACAATTTTTACATTTTATAATTTTTCACAAACATACACTTACCTAACCTAGAGAAAAATATAGACAAAAACAAAAATAAGCAGGAGACAATATGAAAGTAAACAAGACAAACACGAAAACAGGTGTCAAATAATCATAATGAGTATCACTTGTTTTGCTAACTGTGCTCCATTTAAATCGGCAACTAGGAACTACCGGATTTCGGATTAAAAGGGAAATACTTAATTTCAGCTTTTTCTTGAATAGAGTAGACCATTTTTATACCAAATTAAGAACGAACAATTATGTTTACAGAACCAAATAAAGCAGTAATCTGGTGATTTGTCCAATTTTATCTAGGTATTATTGTCTGAGTCGCATTTTTTGCTTCTTTTGCGACAACATTCCTTATCAGTTTCGTTTCATTCCAACAATTTTTTTTTATAAAAATTAAGTTTTCGACAATTGTTCACCCAAACTTGAAAAACCAAAGTGGCGTAGGACAGATAAATAAATGCCCTTTAAAACGATGTAAGTATCATACGATATCCTTTACTATTTAACAAATTAAAGGTAAAAGTTACCTCACTTTACTCTTACCTCTATTTATTACTTTTAAAAGAAGGAATCCAGGGTGTAATGTATTCGGTGCGCTATTCTGTATATATAATTCCGTTACAAAAACTTCTTTACTTTCCAATTTTGTGTATTTTCTCGTTTTATAGCATTCTGACGAACAAAAAAGAATAACTTCCTTAAGCTAAAATTTATTTCAGTAATTACAGTTTGAAACTCTAATCCAAAAACCGCGAAACTAGAAAACAATTACGGCGCTATCAAAGCTTCTCCTTGAAAGTTTTTCTCTCCATTAATTGGCAGTATTGCAGCCACCACGACCGTCTATTCGAAATTGGTTCCGAAAACAAAAGAATATACGAAATAATCGCGGTGTTCCGGCGCAGCAACAAGTTGGCGCCAGCGTCGGGACGCCAGCAGCATCGGCCGCTTCGATTTTGTTTCCTGATGGAGCGAGCCGACAACACGGCAGCGGCAGCAGACAAACGTACTATCGACGTATTTGTTTGATTGGGAGTGTGAGAATATTCAGTTGAGCAAATTTAAGGACGATTGATTTCTGATAACTAGAAATTTTACGGAAATTACTTCAAGTTTTATTCCATACACTGAAAATAAATCCTTAAAACTTATTTACAGTATAAAACTACGAGGAGGTATTGGTATCTAGTTAGTCTGGAAAGTTTATCAACGAAGTCTTGGGATTTTCAACAACGGCTTGAATAATTTGTAGCTGAATATCCTCATCATCTTCGGCCTGAACTTGATTTTTTTTTATTGAAGCGATTTTTCACACTTCCACTACTTTTAAATTTTGCCATAACAGCCCAACAGCTTGATGGGATACAGATATTTTGGGATGCCTTTAATGGAAAATCTCAGCGGCTTCACTATAACTTTTGTAGTTGTCGCCATCAATTCAAACAATTGAAATTTTTTGTTCAGTGGTTAGTTTTGGAGGCATAATTAAGGAAAATAATAAATTGATCAACTGAATTAACAGAACTATACTGCAAAGAATGTCAGAGTCATTCTTAGCATATTAACCTGTGTGAAAAGTAATCACTTGGTATTAACTTATACTAACATTGATTTCACAGGTTTTTTAAAATTACAAAGTACAAATGTAGAAATATTTTTTACATGTGGCTGGCTGCGATTAAGTATTTAGGGAGAAAAAGGAAATCCAATTAATTCTTTAAAATAACTTCTTTGTATGTTGCTATATAAGGGTACTTTATTCTTAGGTATATTTTACGTTTTTGTCGCTACCCTGTACACTATGGGTCTTTTTAGATTTTTTCCATTGGTATTCTTAGTTTATTAACCCTTAACTGGTATCGTCGGATCAATTTAGATCCGAGGGGTAAATTTTTCTTTATATTTATTGAAAATTAAAATTATTCACTACTCCCGTGAGTTCTTCCATCACAAGGGGGTACATTAGAATGTTGGATATCAGTCGGTTGTTAGCATTCTGAGTGGGTGGTTGTATTATTCAGGGTCAAATCTGAGCTGTAAGAGGTCCTTGCACATTTTTTTTTCTTTTTGGTTAAGCATCAATCACTTTTGAATTTTTTCAAAGGCTCACTATTTTCTGTGTTTAAAAATAAAATTAAACTTTGTGACGCTTTTTCTCACAAATAAAATATATTACATAGTAATAGACAATATATAATACTTTTGAACGTTCCAGCGACGGCAGCTGTTCATCGGTGAGCACTAGGCTATGAGTTAGTAGTGTGGTTCACTTTTCTAACAGGGCGCCACCCAGTCTGCATAACTTGCTTTAAGTGAAGAAGAAACCCCGGACTGGGAGATGAACTCTTTAAAAAGAAGATGTTAAAATAAAAAGCAGATTACCGTTGACTAAATTTAATAAGTATTCCCAGTACTTATTATACTATTCTTATTCTTATTTATAATTAGACAAAATTAACTTTTCTGAATGTAGAATTTCAATTTTTAAATACCCCCACCCAACTTAATTACGCACTCGAATGGTTGATTGATCAATCAAATTGACACGCACAAAAAAAATATATCACTAATATCAAACCAGAAAAGTTTTACATAAGAGAATAATTTATGAAATTAACATCATTTTAAATTAGGTAATAATATGCATAAAAAGTACAAAAATAACTATTTAAGGCATGGCACATCATATTTGATTGATGTTAATTCATACAAAGTTATGGAATATACTGGCCTTTGCTATCAGCAAAATTCTTTGGTAGGAAAAGATCCATAAAAGTTTGTCCGGAATTTCTCAGGAACTAACCATGAGACACGTATTATTCTGGCAGGAAACATAAGTAGATAGGTGGAAAAGCGTACTTGAATATTGTACACCAGTGTGTACCCCAACAAAAAACTATAATAACAATAAAAAAGCAATAAGTAATGGCATATTATACACTGTTGAAGGTATCTTACCTCAAAGATGTTTTGAGAGCTTTTGAATCAAAACAGGCATGTCTTGACGAAAATACAGGAACTTGAAGGTAGATAAAGGCATATTCTAATGAAAGAACTGAATAAAGAATGAAGGCATGGAGGAATATGATTAATATACACTCTTTACCATTCAGCATCAGCACAAATTGTTAATTAGGTAATAGAAACTCTTAAGACGCGAAAGAACCATATTAATAAACTAAGGATACAAAAGCCCATTCTGGGTAAGGGATGGTTCTCGTGTGTAAAACGCTACACTCGACACACGAGCTCGCAGGAAGTGTCTCTCTCAGCAACAGGAAAAAAGCCTTTTTGAAGACCCCGTTCGGATTACTCTGAAGTGGTAACTCGATATTGATTTATTCCAAGTTAAAAAAGGATAGCATTCAAAATCTTCATTATATATGCATATTAACATAAGCAATCGAATTTCTACCAAAGAAGAGATACGCAAACTCCATTATATTTTCACGATATTTTTAACATCTTAAATCTTTTCGGAACTACGGTACTAACAGATAACTATGTAGGCACTACCCATGTAACACCTTAAAATTAAATGTTTTCAATTAAAATGCTAATTTATAATTAAATTTACATAATGTTGGAGCGAAACGCTACAACTTTTTTTGAATGATTAATTTTTTTGTTTTATTATATTATTACAGACTTTACATTTTTTATATGAGATATACACCGTTTATGTCCATCTGTACAATATATTTTTCTGTTAAATTTTTGCACTAAGCCCTTAATTCTAAAAATTTTCTCACATAAGGAAATATAACAATAAATATATATTAAGCTGAGTTCAATTTAGTCCGTTTTTTATTAACTCAAATTAAATGTCGGGTCCAAATTGACCCAATGATACTGTTAGGATTTCTTAAGGAACGATACCAGTTATGCAAAACTTTTCCACACCAAAGTGATACTTTTCCAACTTTCAGTAATAATTGTCCCGTATGGCAAGAACTCCGTGCTACGCGTATACAAAGGCATAATTCAAAGATTTGCTGAAAACACGCCGAAATGTATTGATAAATACTTGTATTACCTAATTTAGCGATTTTCTTTGGGTAATCTGAAGATGTCTTTGAAGTTTTAGCTCCTGTTTCGTCTAAACCAAGTAGGCTTTACGAAAGTTTAGCTCCCCTATAATCTGAAATATTCTTAATCACCTTCTCTGCTACTTTGAGGGAGTTAACGAGGGTGTAAGCTGATTTTTTTAATGTTACCTACACGAAATGACACAGGAAGTAGTTAATCACCCTCTTAATTTTTCCGTCATTTTTCTAATACAACTAGAACAATTTTAGGGTACTACCAGTGTATAAATTATTGTTTTTTACTAAAATCAAACCTTTGGAATATCTTCCGGACATACCTAGGGTCTCCAGATTATGGAACAAATTGCCTGCATGTGTTTTCCTTCCCCTGTTAACCTTCATTTCTTTAAAACCCATGTCAATAGATTACATTTTCCTTCTCTTTAGACGCCCATGGTACGTTAGTACTTAGACTTGAAGTCTACATGGGTTGTCTCAGTTAAAAAAAACAAAAACTAATAAAAAATGGGGGGTAGGTATAGGTAATGATGATGTAAACTAGAAGATATCTTGCTAACGCAAAGCCACTTCTCATCATTAAAGAAGATAATATATAATTTTGAACCCGGGCATATAAAAGCCAAAGCGGAATGATGGATGGGCTCCATTTGTCGAATCGGAGAGAAACTAATTTTCTTTCATAAATCGCGGCTGGAATTTAAGCCCATTATTTGTCTTTTAAATGCATTGAGGAAATACAGAGACGTATAAGTTATTCCCCAGTGTAAGTTTTCAAGTATAAAATATATTATGTATTAGATCCATGACAAATTTGTGATATAGTTTATTGTTCAACTAGTTTTGAAAATAACTCTTTTCACACTAGTTGGACGTCTGTGGGCCTGAGCCGAAGACAAAGGCCACAAGTTAACGAGTGTGAAAATGCATTTTCAAACGCATTGTACACTATGCTTTTTCTACAACTGCAGGAGCGATATTTTGTTTTACATTTATACAATCTTTCTCTCGAAGGAAGGAGATTTGGGGATACTTTTGCGGTTTTGTTTGCTATCTCTGCAGGAGCAGATTTGAGATAATCTTCGTCGAAATTTTAACAGATCATTTTTATCATTAATTGTACAAAATTTTACTTTTATTCTATATTCAATTTATTTCAATTCAGTTCAGTATTACAGAATCAGGTACATTGTACATAATATTGTTAAATTGTAAGGTAAAGTTTGTTTTTGGCACCTAGGTATAACAGGTATTCCTGTATGTGCCAATACACAGGTGTTTTTCTGAGTTAATAATAAGAGTATTTCTTCCTTTTGTTTCTGTCTTGGATACTGTTGCAGTTCTATTGCTTTTCTAATTGTGTTCTCTTTATATTAATTTTGTTTTAGAGCAGGGCTTATCTTTTCTAGCTCTTGAGGTCTGTTGTTGTCGTTGGTGATCCGGATGGATCTGGAGATCAGCGTGTTTGCTACTGCCTGTATTTGCCTGTATGGGTGGTGATGTGAATTTAAGTATCTATTGGTGTGAGTTGGTTTCCTGTATACCGTGTGTTCTAGTCCTCCATGTTCATTGTCGATTACATGTAGGAAAGGTAACCGATTGTTTTCTTCGAGCTCTAGCGTGAATTGGATTCGTGGGTGTATCGATTTAAATGGTCTAAAAATTTCAGGGATTCCGCTTTGCCAAAGGAGCATACGACAAAAACATCATCGACATATCTAATCCATAGTTTTGGCTTAAGATTCGCTGACTTTAGTCAGAAAGTTAACTGTCAGTTTACTTTCTACTACCAGCGAGTAAGCACAAGAAGATGATAAATGAGATTTTGGCGAAACGCTGTAAGTTTCAGATAGAAAAGAACCAAACCAACGAATGTATTCCCAGATTAACCACGACAAATATATATATATATATATATATATATATATATATATATATATATATATATATATATATATATATATATATATATATCAAAGTCTAATAGATAGCGCGACAATAGAAGGATGGAGTTGCGAAAAAAAAGGCGTATCATAACACTCTAAATTATTTAAATTATTGTCACCATCGTGTTTGTTACGACACACGTTTCCTAGTAAATATAAAAAGTGCGAACGTTTAATTCACAATTAAATTATATTAATTACGTGTATACTAATTAAACAAGTTAATATTCCGTACGCACGCAACATCAACCGATGTTTGAACGTATCCTTCTCCCCCAATGTCATTAATTAAACCTTCATAATTAAAACGTGACGTTTTGTGATGTTTTCCCAATTGCGCCGCCTCGTCGTCAATACTACCTACGTTGGGTTAACGTAATTTTCGCGATAATTAATGGGATGCTCCACAACGGTTTCAGATTATAAAACATTTGTTGAAGTCCAAAGACAACGCTAAACTAATCAACAAACTTTTATTAGTATTAGTTAACATTATTAAATTGTAGAACAAAATGGTCAAAATTTCAAAATCCTTTTTTTATTTAGGAAATAACCAGGTTTCGGTGTATATACCTTATGCCCTCATAATTAGATATTCAAGAGCACTATACAGCTAACTAGCCATTGCTGCTAATTTGGTGATTTAACATTGTTTTTTTTTATTATCTGAGACAGTCCACGTAGACTCCAACTGTCTAAGTACTAACGTACCATGGGCATCTGGAGAGAAGGAAAATGCAATCTATAGACATGGGATTTAAAGGATTGGAAGTTGGGAGGGGAAGGAAAAACATCTGCAGGTCATTCTTCCATAATCTGGACACCCTAGGTATGAATGAGCGAGAGAAGCGGTATGTTGTTTTTGTAGCGGGACAGCAGGCGCGGCTCGTGAAATTTTAAAGTTGTATATCTCTGTTGCTACTTATGGGACCCAAGCCAAGTTCAGGTTTTTTAATAGTAAGCCTACTAGGAATGTTTTGGTAAAGAAAATATATTTTCTAATTTGCGAGAAAAAGTTGAATTTTTGGATTGATCCACCTGAGAAAAAAATTCTTATTTCTTATTTTTTCTAAACAAATTTTACATCATTTTTTCGACAGTTCTTGAATCTTAAGAGACAAAAATGTGTTAGTAGAAAGTTATAGTCATTTCAATTTTTTTTTAAATTATATTTTAGGTTTAAAAAAATTCAAATGACAATAGCTTTCTGCTAACAAATTATTTCTCTTAAAATTTAAGAATTGTCGACAAAATGATGTAAAATTTGTTTAGAAAAAATAATAAAATACCTAAGCGTCTTAATTCTTTTCCCAGGTGGGTCAATTCAAAAATTCAACTTTTTTTCGCAAATTTGAAAATACCTTTTTTCTTTACCAAAACATTCCTAGTACGCCCACTATTAAAAAATCTGAACTTGGCATGAGTCCTATAAGTACCAACAGAGATATACAACTTTAAAATTTCAGAGATATAAAAATATGATATCATCCAAAAAGTCCAACATTTTGTTGCAATAAAGTTGATAGTTTAGTTCGGAAAAACCGAATGGGACACATTGTAACATTTGCATAAAAGATCGACATCTTTTCAAAAAAGCGCGTACATCATTATTTTATGTCTCCTTGGAATTTCTTTTCCACTGTCTAACTTAGAACTTGTCTTTTTTTTGGTCGTTAGATATATGGCCAAAATTGCGAACTCCCTCCCTCTTCTTCATTCGAAAATGAGTATACTTATTATAAATTCTTACTTCTATCAAGCGTTTGTTAATGTTAAAAAAAATCGTCACATGACGCTGTTACGGATCTGCCAACAAGCGCTAATTATTGAGCAGTACCTATCACTTATCCCAGAAAAATCTTATTTTGTCAAATTAGAAATATTTGGAGCAAAGTCTTCCAAAATTTAAACACTGAAAGTTCTGTTCAGGCTGATTATTTTACCAAATTGACATTTTCAGGTCATTTTAAGGAAACTTTTAAAAACACACAGTAACCTAAACCTTCCTATTAGATTACAAAATCTTAAGGCCTTACTTGATTTGTATAAGATCTCAGAAAACGAGAAGGCTATTCTATTTCAAAAGTATATAGTATATTATATAACATAAAATTCATAAAGAACTTCTTTCTTTTGTTTCGTCTCAGCAGAAATATATTTACAGTGGCGTAACTTAAGGTATTCTCAATATATTGCATATGACCCAAGCTCAAGGACGGCCTTCCATATGATCATTGCCACCTCTTCGTATTCTGAATTTTTACCTTGAGAAATGTTTATTTTTCATTAATAGAATCTCACCGTATGGTGTGATGTCTTTGGGGGAGTTGCCACTAATATTTATTTACTAAATCTTTTAAACTTCAAAAGAGAACGCTTAGATTCATTGTTTAAAACAGCTGAATCTTGTAAGACGTTGTTTCTAAACTGTTTCCTAATAGTGGTCAAATTATTCGAGGACTTGCGAACATCCCCATCATAAATGTTGTCAAATCGTAGAGCACTTAGTAGTGGATAAAATTTCCTGTGAGACATTGCTGCCCGAAAACATTCAGGAGCTCTGCCGTCGTCTGTCCAGAGTTCAGAAATATTCATATGGCTACTAAAAGTAGAATCAGCATAATCTCTTTTACGGGTATAGTTTGTGCGCTTTACTCGCAGATTGGTGTGATCGACCTGTTCTTGAATTGATGCGTCGGAAAAGAAAAGTTTCCAACATTCTAGCGCTATTTTTGCATTACGTACTATACCTTTCACACCTGGCAGACGTGCTACCAAATTGTGTCTCCTAGTATGACCTCTAATAGCAGGGACATGCTTTAACCATTTAGTAACTTTGCCTTTGTCGGTATAAAATGGTACATTTTGAAAGAAGTTTTCATCTGTCTCACTAATTATTTCACAACTTTCAGCAACACTCTCTTGTTCTTCAATTCTTTCATTGCCACTTGTTTCGCAATCAGATTGTTCTGTATCGGTGTTGTGAAGGCTGTGTTCACTTTCTGCGTCACTTTCTGGCTCGTCAGATCTCCCATTTTCATCTTCGAGAGGTTTTGTTCATTTTGATCTAGAATAAATTATCGTATTGAAAAAAGTCAAGCGCAGTCAAGAACCGTTATAAGTGTTCCGATGTTTTTTTAGATTTTTTTAATGTCTATTTTAGGTGTACAACAGAGTAAATTTCAAATTTCAAGTTTCTAAGTGAAGCAATTCGGAAACTAAATGTGCGAAAGGCATACAGTCAGTCAGGAAAACAGACTGATCGAAGGAACGCAGACAAACCACACAGACAAGACGTTAATTCGATAAGAGTTCAGGTTCTAACGATTCTCGAACACAAAAAGCAATTTCCATGCTTACCTTTATTTTTTTTTTGATCAAACTTTAAAAGTGCAAGTTCTAAAATTATTTTTCCACGACTCATTGCATCAACACAACAAATATAAATTTGGGAATGTGGTGTTAAAACTATTACACGGTTTGTCGCGTAATAAGAGAAAATCTCTCACGCAGTGCATCCGTCTAAATAAACCACTGCACTACACTAATTTAATTAGATTAGATGCGCTTTCAGTTCATATGCTAGGAGAGAGAGTGGGAGTAGCCGGGAAACTAGCTGATGGGGCACAGGTCCGTGTTGTCTCTAAAAAAAATTGTACCAACCTAAATAATAATGTGAGAGAGAATTTTATTTTCGTTTTCTTTAAAGCCGCCCGAATTTGACATTTGAATTTTTGCCAGGTTCGGTTTAAGGGGAAAAAATCGGCCAGGTGTAAGCTATACTGGCAGAATTAGTGTTCGTTCAAACAGATTTTTGCATTTATAACATGGGTAAGAATACCAATCTGATGGAGTAAAACTGATGGGGGCACGATATGCTTAAGTGAACGTCCTACAAAACGCAACTTAAATCGGATTAAATTAGGTCCCCAACAGGAGCAACCTCTAAAAACTTGGCCTTCAATGAGAAAATACATGAAAACATGAATTTCAACTAGATAAAATGAAATCATAGACAGGAAAATATTCATACAATTTGTTTGAGCAGAAAAGCTACCAAAAACTGTATGTATAGCTGAGACGTAGCTATTCGGCGTTAAGATAGTATTGCAAATCAGGCTGCTTCCGGGCAAACGCCAACTGGAGCGGAAATGGCACCGTTTGTAGCCACTATTTGCCAATGATGCTCTCCAGTATTCTCAGTGGCGGTGCAGTTTGATAAGACAACACTTTTTAAGAACTTTCTGTTATATTAAGAAGAACAACTAAAAAGCATATAAGATACAGGGTATTATGAAATTCACATAAATGGCGCTTAGTGATAATAAACTAGGAATCGGCCCTCACAAAATTTTTTTAATGACTGCATACCACTGGTTATAATCACATGGCCAGATAAAAAACCGTGAGCTAGATTGTTGTGTTGCCAAGTAAACAATAATTATATGTAACATGTTTGAATAAACAATATTTTTGTTACGTTTAAAAAAAGAAATCCTACCAACTCTTCCTAAATTCTTAATTTCAACAAGTTAAAATACTACGAGTATAGCTCTAACAAAACAATCCAGAGAACAGCTGTTCATACCATAGACGTCTAAAAAACTATAGACAAAGCATTTCATTCATAAAATCGTTTCGCGCCTAAGGGAGATAGACACAGCGGAAAAAATGGCAACACCATTCAACCCAACTGCACCACTGCACAAGTGAATATAACCTCGCTTACTTGTGAAACGAAACTTCTGGGTTTTCATAGTCCAATTTTTTGCAAACTTCACACTGCCGCACCATATTTAAATGTTTTTTCGCAAAATAATGTCAGTTTCTTCAAAGAGAAATACTTACATTTCTCACAAACACAATTCCACTCTCGCATAACATCGCAATCGTCAGCGAATTATATGAATGGCCGCTTGAGTCACTTCTCGATTCGTAGTAAACCTGGTAGTAAACGGTAAAACAGCTATGCCACTTTTACTTAATAACTTATAATTTATCACAGTGAGAAGGGAATAAGCGTTTATTCGACTATGATGCATAAAGTAGAACGAAATGTATTACTTTTTTTATTACTTAATACTTATGTATGCTAATTTTATTAGATCAAGATATAGTCAAATAAATGTCGTGCAATACTGTATTGTTTGCTTGGGTTTGGCAACCGTCTGCAGTTGACCAGTCAATACAATCGACCATTTTTCAGTGCAAATCGAATGATTGATTGCTTTGAATAGTAAATAACTTTGTCTATAGTTTTTTAGACGTCTATGGTTAGATCTAGCGCTCTAAGAGTAAAATAATATCGCTCAACTAAACACCCAGAACAGAAATATGTTTTACTAACTTATAAATCTTATAATGTACACCATTAAGCGCGTACGATAATTTGTTAATACTAGTCGTACAATTAAATGGCTGATAACTGTTGTCTTTCACTAATTAATGAACAGAAAGCAAAAATTTACACGGCATTATTCATCTCATCAATGATACTAACTTCACTTTCTGTCACCTGAACACGTGTTCAACGGACCAATCAGGTGGAAGGCGGATTAAAAGATCAACTACCTCCTCGCACATTTTGTATTTAACAATTTTTTTTACAAAATCCCCTACTTTGATCAAAGATTTTTTGTTAAAATTTTACAATACAATACAGTACAATTAGTGTAATAAAATATTATGTGATGCTCTAGTGCGACCACCGGAATGGATGTTAGTAAATTATATGAGGCTATAGTGCGACCACCATGTTGCGTTTTGATTTTTAACTTTTCTTAAAGGCAGAAAGTTTAGGATAGTAGGAATAATGGCCATCTCATTAAAAACGTAATAGGTTAGTCATAATTCTTTGTGTTAACGGTATAACATAGCCTGTTTCGTTCTGCTTACAATTTTAACCTAATTTCAGTGTATGATCCATATTTTCGCATATTAAGTAAATAAATTGCCATTAAATTAAAATACACATTTTTAGTAAAATGTGTCTTTGGAATTAAAAATGCTTAGGTTTATTTTCGGGTTTCGCTAAAACTGCTAAAAAAACGAAGTAATATTTAAGTTTGGAAATGCCGCGGCCGGCTGGACGCGTCGAATACGGTATGGTTGAAAATAAAAAAAGTGCGAGGGAAAAAAGTATTGAAAATGTCTGTAAACTACCCCAGGAGTAACCCATTCTAATATATTAAACCATTTTCATAATATTTTGTATATAAAAATAATTATTTAGACGATATACAAAAAAATAATACTCCATTTCCTTCAAATTAAAAAATTAATGGTCATTTTTTATTAATATGCAATTTAAACTTTTTATTTCCGAGGGACAGATTGGGATTTAAAAATTAATTTTTATCGGGCGACAACAGCACTTTTTAATTTTCAGTCACATCCAACATGAGCTTTTTTATTTTTATTTTTACGGAATAATGAGGCGAAAGCGTAGTATCTCTGTACATAATTAAAATGTAATCTTTAGGCGAGAAAGTTAGAAAAAACATACTGGATTTCTTAAGTTGATGCTGTACAACGCGTTGCCGACAAACTTAAGAATAAAATATTCTGTCAAGTGGAACCTATACTTGCATACTTGAGTCAACCTCGGCTGCCCGATCTACGCCCATCTGCGGCGCTACCCGCCACCGACGCGACGGCACCAATGCCGTATCACATCGCCTATGCGCGGAGCTGAGTGGGGAGCGTTTCGACTGAGCCAAATTAACAATTTCGAAAAACGCGTAAGGACAAAATTTGTTCCTTGCATCGTGAGAAATATTTTTTGTCGAGAAACTTTTTCTCTAAAGCCAATGATTCAGCGGTTATAAGAAAATAAACAATTAAATTGTTTATAACAACTGATCGCGCTAGAATTTTTTATTCCTGATAATTTTGGTTCAGTCTACACCTAATTCCCAATGTTCATGATTTTTTTTTATTTCTGGGTGATCTTTTTGGTGATAATGGTGAGGGACAGCAATTTATATTGTTGAATTCGCGCTTCAATAAGCTTTTATTGGACACCCTACAGATACCCTTGAAATTATTTTTTCCATTTCCCAATTTACCCCCAGAAATTAACCCCCAAAATCAAAATTCAACTTTTTATACTTCACGTCTATAAATTGGGCCACCACACGCCATCTCTGTGCTAGATTTCAAATTTTCACATCGAACACACCAAAGTGATTCCATGAGTGTTCCGTTTTCCTCATTTTGGCATGGAACACTGAAAATTAACAACAAGATCTGTATTGCAATAGAGACTATTTTGTGCATCAAGTGATGAAAATAGCAATTTTCACACAAGTGTGACAGTTAGGTAACACAAGCGACCGGCGGCGGCGGTGCCATAAATAACACCACTTGTTTTACGACTGACCCTGTTTAACAGGCGCGGCTTGTCCATAAGGTCATTTCGTCAATGTCAATGGCCCACCTAAAATTTTCATTAATCTACCTAATAATTTATTTTTTAAAACCAAAAAATATTCTTTTCTTTCAAAAAAGTGCAAGTTCCATGAAAAAACTCCCTTAGAAAGAATCAAGCCACCTTATACAACGGTGATCAAGCCAAGCTTGCTCCGCCGTCAATAATACAAATGAAATTGGTTGCTAGGAGACAGCTTTCAAATTATGGCTGGTACCAAAACTGCCGCCTACTAGATTTCGAAACTTTTGTTCGAAATTGTATGGAAGATAGGTCTGGTGAATGGTTGATTGCATAATAATTGTTCCTTGCAGCGTGCTTGCAGCGTGCTTGCAGCGTTCCTTGCAGCATTTTTGCACGCTGTTTCAAATTATTGATTTTCAGTTGTAGCGAGTAGTGTGTTTGTTAAGTATTTTCAGAGCAGTTGTAGAAAAACCTATTTTGATGTGTCGACGCCTCTGCTGCATTGACCTCCAGAGGCCATATTACAGGCAGTTTGTATTCCTGTCGATCAGAATCGAATTTTGGTGCATGCTAAATTTCCGACATCGCGATAAACCAGCGTAAATGTTGAATATCATTTTTCGACGCGAAGTACGTATGTTTGTATATACAGGCTGTTACAAAAAGATGTTAAAAAATTTTAAGGGCAAATGTTACATCTAGAAATACGAAAGTAACTTTATAAAAACATATAGATAGAGGTGTTTAATATTTTCTTTTTGAAATGTTTTTTTTTATTTCTATTTAGATTTACAATATGTATTGAAGCATGAGGAATCCCTTTTCAGCATTTGCTATAAACTTAAATCAAAAAGCACTGTTAAATTCTGAACAAAAAAAATTGTAAAAAAAAGATTATTTTCATTATTTGTTATTGTAAGATATAAATTAATTTTTATCTCGAAAGCGGCGCGTCAGAGCGAAAAAGTTTAAGAGACATTTTTCACGCAGAATTAATTCGGCTTTATGGAAACGATATCAATTTTGCAAAAAATCAGTGGAGTGCCATTTTTTCGCTAAACATAAACCAGCACGCACGCCACTGATGCAAATACATTAAAAAATAAATTTTTGCACGTATTGATTACATACTGTCGTGAACCAAAATTCATCTTAGCGCATTTTCGAGAAATTTAAAAAACATTTAAAAAAGGAAATATCCCTGTATCTCAAAAAAAGAAGAGTTTGAGTATCTATGTTTATATAATAGTATATTTCATTACCAGTCCGGAAAAAAGGATTTTTCTGTGCGCGCTTGACAAATTCTCGTGTGAGGCGCAGCCGAACACGGGAAGTCAAGCAAGCACGGAAAATCCATTTCTGGACGTGTAATGAACGATATTTTTTATTATACTTCTTTGAAAACGATAACATAAAACAAAATATAACATAAAAAAATACATACATACAAAATAAACTTGGAATATTTTTATTTTCACAACTGTTATCGGAATTTAAAAAAAAAACTACTAGAGTAATTAAAAATTAACTATTAATAATGAAAGATGCCACTTTTTCAGGTTGAGAGAACATTTTATTAGAATGAATTTAATTGACAGAAAATTAACAACGCTGACAATATGGTCTTTGGCAGGTATGATGCGTTTTCATGGTAACTTTCAAATCATTTAAAAGGTGATTTAAATTTGTCTATGTCAGATAAGATTGACAAAACGTCAAAAAATATTTCAGAAATTCATCTAAATATTCAAATATTTACGAAATAAAATACAAAATAGGTACATATTAAATATCAGATAGCATATAGACTTTCTTGAGTTTAGTTTATTTTCCTATACCTATATTTCTATTTTAAAGCCAAAAAATAGTCGGTATCTTCATTCAGCACACTGAAAGAACTGGAGACCAGGAAAATTTTTTCCGTGCGCTCTTTCCGTGCGCTAGCCCGAAAAAGCCCATCTTACATTATTACTAAAACAGATGAAAATAAGGTGTTTTCAAAGAAGTATAATAAAAACTTATTTTCATATTTTTAGATGCAGAATCTGAACTTAAAATTTCTTAACATCTTTTTGTAACATCCTGTATATCTACATTTGACATTTTTTCAAATCCTTGTGTATCTTTTTTTAATTGCGTTTATATTAATTTTCATTATTTTGTATTCTACAGTATGTCTTACCTTAGACTTTTACAGCCAGATTCTCCAACGCTAGTCCGGTCTAATTTGACAACCAAAAGTTTTAAATTGACATGTGTAAGAATAAGACAACTAAGTTATATACTATGAACTTATTTCTGAGCTTTTTCACAAATTTATGAAGTAAAAGACAATTTTAGTTCGTACAATCAATAATAATAGAACTAAATTCATTACAGCAACTCGTTCCAAGATGAAGATCATTTGGAAACCAAGTAAATCGCTGAAATATCACAATAATTCATAAGTTTTTAATGACGACTTATTAACAATGACAGGACAAAAACCGGTCAAAACATAACTGATCAACTATAAGATCTTAATTTAAACCAGTACTAAATCTTAAACTTTCTTAGTGAATCTGAACGTTAAAGTTTGCGACATCAAAAGCCTTTTGCGACAGGAAACAAAAAAGAGTCAGTAAATAGCAATATGTATGTACATAATTCATATAGGTAAATCTAAAACATTTCTAATATGTTCTCTAATTAAATATTTATACATATTTGTCGGTTGCGCCTATTCACTTATTTTGGTTTTTATTAAGAAATAAACAAAGAAAGAATACCTACGTCTTCATACAAAAATTGCAAAACTTGCAAAACGTGATCCTATTGGTTGTGACGTCACATGGTAAATAAAAGTGGCAGACGTACTGTAAATTCGAGTGTTAGGACGATTAGGAAATTTCGTGGATAGGAAAAAATTGTTTGATTAAAAAGTTCTTCAACAATGACCACAAGGACAATAGGATTAATACGGGTACATGGCCAACAAACTTATTCTATTTTCTTTGTTGCCGATAGTTGATGCATTTATGATGGCATCGACGGAAACTAAACTGTTCATTTATCTAACGCTACACATCGACAGTGGTAAATCATAACCTCGTCATTTATATTCAATCTTTCGATACGATTTATTATACCATAAAAAAAAGTATGCTTACTTGAATGTGACAAAAGTAACATTTAATTAACTTTGCACTGCTTTCTCCTGATTTCGGCTGTTCTTGGCGTATGAAACAAGAATTTGTTAAAGTTCTTAAAAATCGATTTTCATTTGGAAAAGATCGATCTTTCCAAGAAATCGATTTAGATCGTGAATCCCAACCTGAAACACAGTCAAGCTTAAAAACTTGCCTCTAGATCGTCAAAGTATCATTTCTGGTTGTTCGTTTTATTGTGACACTGCGCCTCGCAGTAAAAAATCACCTACGTAATAAGAGCCGTAAAAGAGCGAATTGAGGCATATAAAATTGTACTTAAGGATTTTATGACGTTCGGATTTGAAATGGGGTAGTTGTATTTAACGAGGAAAAGTTACGGTTAGTTCCAAAATAGAACCAAAATAGATTATTTAAATATAGGTTTTGATGACAATCATAAACGTTTTATAATCTTTTATAATCGCTGACAGTAAAGGACGAAGTAATATTTTATCGATGTTTCTACGACGTGAATTTAAAAATTTAATGGGTTTCAATTACTTTTATTCGTTTAGAGCTTGAGAGTTCGCATTAAGAGTGCAAATAATAGCGCTCTTAGTTTGAAAATGTTGTAACATTTTTATAATCCAATTTATTTTTAATTCCAAAGACGGATTGTACTTAAAATGAGTCTTTTAATTGAATAGCAATTTATTTACTTAATAGGTGAATATATGGACCATATACTTGTGAAATTAGGTCGAAATTGTGAGCAGAACGAAACAGGCTATATTATACCGTTAACACAAAGAATTATAAGTCACCTATTACGTTATCAATGCGATGAGCATTATTATTACTTAAACTTATTGCCCTTACACTAATTGAGTACAGTATTATAAAATTATATAGCCGAAACAGCAGAAAAAAAACATTTTGTTAAATACAAAATGTCTGCAAGGATGTTATACTTTTCCGCACAAGTGATTAGAATATTTTCAGCACTAGTGTTAAAAGTTTTTGCAGCACTAAGGAGGGAAACACTACATCAACAATCACATACCTATATCGCCACATAGTTAGATTTCATGTGCTAATTAACGTCACGAGACCCGGACCGAAGAGGTCCCATTTAACATGTTTAGTAAAATATTGGTGGGAAATACCCAAAAAATAACCATCCAAAAATTATGAATCCACCAAATAATTACAGGGTCTTTCTACTTATATCGTTAGTATGTAATTGAATCGCTTATTTCAGAAACAACCCAAGTCACTTTTTGATGTTTCTGAGTTAGACATTGTTGGGGAAACCCAACCGTTTATTCAATTTCTAGAACTCTGTTTTTATTTTCAAATAAATATCAATATCCAAGCAGGTATGAAGTTCCCCACAAAATACATAAGCTCAAACTTGTCTTTCTTGGAAATTTAACTCGCTTAAAATACGCAGTTATCGGCAAACACAAAGACCATTTCGGTAAAACTATCTAAATATAATCTTTCTTTTAATTTAGGTCTTATAAAACACCGGCACGTTGTCGGCAAAACTGCAAAGGTTTAGTTTCATTTGAAGATTTTTTATCTCTTAGTTTTATTACTATGACTTGCTACCGGTACTTTCTGGGAAATGTAAAGATGGCCGGTGACTGCGACTGCAAACATCAACCCCTCCACCAATGGGGCAATATCTGCCTAAATAGGATTCGTCAACGTCATCGCGAAGTGATCGGCAATGGGCCGAGTCCGGTCACACCCATCTCAAAAGGGTGGTCCATTTCAGTTTAACTTAGTTCCCGGCGAGGGAACAGTATCACTTCACCTATTACCACGAAGAAAGACTGTTGTGTCCCTTGACGCAACAGAATTGCGAAGGTCTAAAGCGGACTAAATCTAAGTAGTGCGGGAAAAGAAAAGTCCCTTTATTTCTCTTAGGCATAGTCCTGTAAATCTCGTTAAGTGACACAAATTAGGTGTACCAGTGTGGGAGAAGTCCCAGTGTTTCTCTTAGGCATGGTTCTATAAATCAATAACATCTCGTAACACCAGATTATGACTAATTTACATCAGTTACCTGTCAAAACCAATAGTGTATAAAATACCCATATTTAAAAGTAATAAATATACAAAATTGTTTAGTGAAGTCTTTTAATGAAACAAGTCGCGGCTGCAGGAGATCGCGCATTTGGATGACGACTGAACCAGTCACCTATAGAAAAATACTACAGTAAGTGGAGGTAGGGTTTAAACTAGAGCCTTATCCTTTCAGACATATTTATCTATTTTATTAAATACTCCGCGTCGTTTAGTGCTAAAACAACTCATGTTGGCATGCCCTATGTGCATTTTCTAATACTGCTCAATATATTGTTTATTAGAGAAAGAACCCAAGTCACCGACTTGGGTTGTTTCTCCGGTAAATGATACAATGATACATAACCTTAAAATGTTTTTGTAGTTTCACTGCGTGGTTTAAAATAAAGGCTCTTGCTCCACAAAAACGGCGAAAGGGTGTAAAAAATACCACAAAAAATACAAAGAAATGTTAGAAAAAATGTAAGAATTAAGAGACAAAAGTATGTTAATTATAAAGAAAATGCGGTGCAAAGACGGACTTTGGGTAGTCCGAAAACGCTTTCACTCTTCAGAAAGTAGTAACTGAAGATTTTTTTAATTTAATGATTAGTGGACAAGATATTATAAATAATGTCTGTATGATTGTGGCGGATTCATATTTAAAATATTTATTATTTGGGTTTTACGCTCTTCTAGTGTTAAGGAAACTTAATATTTTTAAAAAATAATAAAAGTCACTGCGTTTAATACAAAAAACAAATCCTGAAAAAAGAAATGTTCTGTACACTGTCAGTGAGTTTTAATTATAAAAGTATGCCTGACCCTAATCTATCCCGAATGTACTATATATTCTGTCTAAAACCTAATCTGAACAAAATAACTTTTCTGACGTTTCGAGACCTAATATAATAATAATAATAATAATAATAATAATAATAATATATTTATTTATTTGTGCCAGTAAACAATAAACAGTGTAAAAAGTAACAATATAATATCATGCATAAATATTTTACAAAAATGAATAACAATAGTAACACACTAGTTGGCACAAAAAGGTAGAATTTTGATTATATATAATCATTCTTCCAACTCCACCCCGATTAAATAATTTTTACAATAAGTTTTAAAAGTTGAAAAAGTAAAATATTTTAGATAGAAGGGAATGCTGTTATATATGATTGCACTATTATATTTAAAAGATGTTTTATACTTTTCTGTTTTGTGTGATGGTATAGTTAAGTTGTTTTGATTTCTTGTATTCACGTAATGAACATTATTACGAAATTCTAATTTTTTAAATAGATAATCAGGTGTTTTAGTGTTTATGACTTTGTAAATGAAACAAGTTTGATGAATTTCACGTCTAGTTTCTAATTTAATTAATTTATACTGATTGAATGTTGAGGTAATGTGATCATATTTTTTAAGATTTACTGAAAATCTTACACAGTTATTGTGTAAGATTATTATTATTATTATTATCTAGTCTCGTTATCAAAGAATCTAATAAATTCAAACTAACTAAATTACAAATGAACTAAGTAACTATAAAAAATAATTTAAAAAGTATACAAGAGTTTTCTGATTGAATTCTTCTGATTTTTTGAAAATATTTCTCTGGATAATTGTTTTTTTCTTTTCTGTCATACTTACAAAAAATCAAAGTTATTATTTTTTTAAAATATTAATTTTCCTTAACAGTAAAGTGGCGTAAAACCCAAATAATAAATCTTTTAAGGTATTATTAAAATCTCGTGCATTTCATTGGAAACTGAGAATTTGCCAAGAACTGATAAAGTTTCTTTCTCAATCTCAAAATTTTATCATTTCGTTCATGAAAAGGCTGGAGTGGTAAAGGTAAGAGATCAAAGTAGTTTATTATACATCAATTGTTTCAAGACAACTTGCGATGAAACATGTTTTTATTCTATTCTTGTTTTATTTATTACAGAAACAACCCAAGTCACTTAATTCAAAGTCCATTTTAGGCTACTAAATAAGATAAAAAATGATTATTTTCTTATAAAACTATATGATTCTATATCGAAGTGTACTTTTAAATAAAAATTACATTGCCATATTGTTTTAAAAATTAAATGGGAAGTTTTTCTTTATTTCCAGAAAAGTAGCAAAAAGTGGCTTGGATTGTTTCTGAAATTAGCGATTCACTTAGGTTTGTGTTATTTACTTATTTGTTGATTGTCAGCACAGACGTCAAAGTAAAAATACAAAGGTTATTCGACTTTTATATAATTTTCGAGTATAAAATGGAGATCGAAGAAGAAATTGAACTTTTTATGCTTCACGTCTATAATTGGGCCACCACAGTCTATCTCTGTGCTAAATTTCAAATTTTTACGTCGAATAGTTTCAGAGAAAATCGCCTGTGACAGACACACAAGCGGACACGGAAGTGATTCCATTAGTATTCCGTTTCACGGAACGCTAATAATATAAGTTTGAATTTTGAATTGATTTTTCACTTTGACGTATGTATATAGTGGAATAAAGTATAAAAAAATTCAAAAAACTAGATAACCTCCTTACGCTCGTAGACAAAACATTGTACCCAACACGTGCGGAAAAGTATTACTTTCCTCACTTGTTAAGTAAAGAGCTATTTCGACAAAAAAATTTTATGATATTCTATCTAACAAAAATTATGTCAATATGACTTTTTTGCAGCATTTGCCAATACCAACCATAAACATGTTCGTGAAATAAAGCGAACTGAAAGTGAACAAAGAGCATCAATTATTTAACTTTACGGGAAATCCAAAAAAGTTTTTCCAATTTTCGAGCACGCCACAGGAGTAACGTACTACGTATTTTCTTTTACAAATAACCGACTTACGTGGTACAGTAGCTTGAAATTAGTTGCCGAAAACTCGGGTAGTATTCTCCAGTAAAAATCCAGATTAAAAACCTTTTTCCAACTTTGCGAAGTTAAAAATTGCTGCTTTATTTGTAATGAAACTTTTTCCGATATATTTTCATCAGGTATTAAGTTTTATGATTTGTGGTCGTTCTATTATGGTCGGATAATAACTCAAACAGTTTGCAAAATATTTTGTTTTCCACGATCATTTGAAAAACTGAACTTCCTGGTAGAAAATGTTTTACATGGTGTCCAATAGTTAGTTCGGGATTTTCTTTTTAAATAAAACCAACATTTTTGGAAAAATAACATGCTTGTTTATTTTATCAAAAAGTAGCGACTTGGCAGATATCTTTTAAAAATAACATTCCCCCTTGTCAATAACATTTTAGCACAATGGGGTACGGTGTAGTTTATCAAAATGAAACCAGATTTTTCTTACAACGAGTCTACGGCAATATATTGAACCTAAAAATTTGAAAGCAATTAAAAATCCCGCAATATTTCACATCAATAAAATAATATATCGATTTGCGCTGTTGTCATAATGTATGACACTGGCATTTGATAGCTGATATCAGTGATAGCAAGTGCAAAGGATTCAATATAAAACTGTTTCATAGCTCTTAATAATTTATTTATTTAAATACGTACATTACAGAGAAACTCCAAATAGTACCACCAATACAAAAGAAAGATAACAAAAAAAGAGAAGCAAATAATGTAAAAAGTACAAATGCGGTAAAACAAACTTATCCAGTCCAACAATACAACACACAAAAAGTAATCACTAATATCTTTCCACTGTTCGTTACCCCATGCCGCAACAGGGATAAGAATTTATATAATTATATATTAAGATTATCAATAACATTTCTAATTTTATTTTTAAAAGTTACCGCAGAACAGTTAAGATTCAGATTATATGGTAACATATTTAAGTATGACATTATTCGGTTAATGGTGCTGTTTTTTCCAATATCAGTGCGACTAGGGTTTATGGAAAATAGTTCTAGTTGCCTCGTATGGCGATATGGCACTCTAAAATTTATCAAGACCAAAAAGTCCGCGTTGTCTACCCCATTATTCAGCAGCTTGTGGCCAAAGACCAAGGTCAGCAGCACTCTGCGTGTTTCCACGGGGATGCAAGAAGGCGATTTATGTAGATACCTACATCTCGACTACAGAAAAACTCATTTAGAGGATCTCTTCAAAAAAAGTCGGTAAGTTACGCTAATTTTATTATCAAAAGCGAATAACAACTTTCTGAACATGTTGTGTAAAACAGAATACCGTCTTTTCCTACGACCACCTATATGAAAGTGAGAACAAAAGCACGGTTAACTTGGCTAGAAAGTGCCTTATATCACACGCGTGTTGAAAAGTACTTTTCAACACATGTGTTGAAAAATACTTGTCAACATGACGTTTGAACAGATAGTGCCAATTACATTTTTTTTTATTTGCAACACTAGTGTTGAAATGTTTTTCAGCACACGTGTTGAAAGTGGGGGTATTAATAAAGACAGAAATTGGGGGGGTAGGAAAAATATTTTTCCTACGACCACCTATGAAAGTGAGTAAAAAAGCACGATTAACTTGGCGAGAAAGTGCCTTATATCACACGCGTGTTGAAAAGTACTTTTCAACACGTGTGTTGAAAAGTACTTGTCAACATGACATTTAAATAGATGGTGCCAATTTCATTTGTTTTATTTTCAGCACACTTGATGAAAATGTTAGTGTTGAAAGTGAGGGTTTTAAAAGACAGAAATTGAGGTTTTTTTGGAAATATTTTGGTGGTTGTAGGAAAAATATTGTACATTACTCGTGTGAAACTAATTTTCGCACACTCGTGGGATTATCGCACTCGGCTGTCGCCTCGTGCGACAACATTCCCACTCGTGTGAAAAATGTCACTTTCAACACTTGTTATGTAATATACTATTTTTTTGACAAATGCTGTAATGAAATAACTTTGGTTATAATTTTAAAATACGGTGTAGTTATGCTGAGTTAGTATTTTTCGTTTTGATTTTTAACCTTTTTTAGCAGACACTTTAAGCTAGTAGGAATAATTCTCATCTCATTAAGTTAAGTCATAATTCGGTGTGTTGCTCGTTCTGGTTAGGTACAATTTCAACCGATTTCACGAGTGGTTCATATTTTCCCATATTAAATAAAAATAGGTACCTCTACATATTTTTGGCAAAATGCGTTTGTGGAATTAAAAATACTTTGGATTATTTAAATCTAATAAAAAAATAAGATGTCAAGATAATATATAAGTTTAGCAATGTCCCGGCTGAATCATTTGTTTTTTCTTTATAATATTAGAGCTTATGACGTCAGGCTATTTAGAAGCGTCGGACACTGGAGTGGTTTAGGGTATTTTTTAAAATAAAAAAGTGTGCGATTTGAGAGAAAAAAGTATTGGGTAGACTACCCCAGGAGTCGCTCGTTCAAATATATGCAGTGAATATCATAACACACTGTATAGTGAAAATGAGCTTCGTCGAAAAGATAATTTTATTGCAAAATTCTGCATTATTTCTAACTTCTAAGATAAAATTAGCTGACGCACGGCGATGCCCGGGGTCCTATTATTAAATTGCCAGGTCTCTAGATGACACAAGCAAAATATAAAATTTCTAGGTTAAGTTGTTGAAAAATGTCGCAAATTTAAATTCCCAAACACATATCGGGACACCCTTTAGAAAAAAAAAATAAGCAGGATGTAGAGAGGAAGAGAACAACGACAAAACAACTGATACAAATTGCCACAGCAAAAGAAGAATTGTTTAAAGTATAAAGTATATTTCTCAAACAGATTACATAGTGTCAGGATGTGTGAAACTTTAACGCAGTGACGCTGCAAAGACGTTTTGTGTTTGATTCATCGGGTTATGACGATCAATTTAATGCAATTAAATTTAAACTGCAAGCGTAAAGAAACTTGAAATATTATGTTTAGATCAGCAGGAAAATTGTATGAAATAAATTTGTGATAAATGCTTAGTAAACTACGTACACTTAAATACGGGTGCTTCAGGGTTTACTTCTTAAATACAATCAACAATTTAGAAAAATAATATGCTAGTTTATTTTACCAAAAAGTAAAAATATTAATTTCCAAATGCCCTCAGGGCTATTTCTACAGATGGCCAGTTTGCATAAATTTGTCAATAACATTTCGGCACAATTGCATGCGCTTCAATTTCATCAGTAACTTGACGAATGATTTGCTTCAGGTCATTAATCGTCTGTGGATTGTTAGAATAAACTTGTGTCTTTAAGGAAGCCCCACAAAAAAAATCGAAGGGGGTTAGATCGCATGATCTTGCAGGCCACTGAATATCATCATTTCTAGAAATGACGCTGTTAGGAAAACGTGTCCGTAACAAATTCGAATCCACCGTGTGATAGGTGGCGCCATCTTATTGAAAGAACATATTGTTAAGATGCATATTATCTAATTCGGGCCATAAAAAGTTTCTCAACATACACTACAAAAAATAACTTGGTAAATTTCAGTTATTTTACATTGGTCACAAATGGGCCTACGTAAAGTACCGTAAATTTACAGAAACATTCTATATGTATTGCCCTATATGTTTTTGGTAAAATTTACTAATAAATTCAGTAAACTTGTACACAATATATTCAGTATTTTTTAATATCAATCAACGGCACGGCGCGGCGATCAGCGAAAGAAGAGAGTTTCCTTGTGAGGGATGGATTATTGACGACGAATCTTTTCGATAGAATCAAGAATGTTAAGTGTCGAAAGTTCCCCAGATGTAGTACTCTAGGTAAGGTATTATTTGGAAAACATAGCAAGTTGCAAGGGGAAAAGTATTTTTTGGCTCGAAAGAAAAAAACCAAGCTTTTGAGCTGCTGATGTGAAGTAATGTGTTTTTGCCAGCTGAGATCATGTTCGAAAGAGATGCCAAAAAAAAAACGTTCGGTAGGGCTAGGCCATCCATGTGGATAGTGTTGCCGGATTTTTACGGGGCAGAGTAGAACTGGGTTTTTGAGGCGTTGAATAGAACAAAGTTTTTGGCACCCCAGTTTAAGATTAGTTGTGGAATCTTGCGATAGATAGAGTCTGTTCCACCTGCTATCGCAATTTCTGATTCCTTAAGTAGACTGACAGACTATGAAGACCGATGAAGAGTAAGTTATACCCAAAAATTATTAAATTTTTAAAATTGTTAAATATTTTCAACCCGTCACTTTTTTGTGAGTCAGTGCTTTCAGGTGAACAAAGAAATGTTTCTTTAGAAAAGTAAATTTTAATTCATTGATTTTGAAAATCCCAAATTCGACCCTGTATACGATACAAAGCATTAAGTGCTTACTTCCTTAATATCTAGAAAAATTTTCATAAAGTTCCTCCGAATTAAACCCACAACGTGAAAATGCGGGAAAGTTTTCATCTTGATTTTTGCTCGAGCGTACAGTATTGCCTGAAAAGTTTTCCACAACTAATTTTATGCGACTGTGTCTTGCGATAAGTCGGTTATTTGTGGAAGGCAACGAGAATACGTTACTCTTATACGTGTTTCAGAGTTTCCCTGGTGTTCCTTAATCCCCTCAGAAAGTTTTAACGGTGGTAATATTCGAGAAAGTTTTTATTTTAAATATATCCCTTTTAAGGAGTGTAATAAGCTGGCAGGTTAAGGATAAAGGACTGGCGAAGTTACTTATTATCTCTAATTGACCCTTTGACTGAATTTTGATTTTGGCGCCATTAAATAGGGCAAAGAGAAACAGAATTTTCTTTCTTACTTTTTGATTTAGCTTAGCAGTTTTTGAGGAAATAAAAACCTAAGCAAACCCAAACAAAATAAAATATTTTTTTTATAAAATATCGTATGGACGTCCAAATTTACGTTTTTCTAAAACTACTCTGAAAATATCTAAAAAAACACCCTACCAACTACAACTGAAAATCAATAATTTCAAACAGCGTGCGAAATCGTTTACACACCACTTGCTAATACGTTTACGCACGCTGCAGGAACATTTATTATGCAACCCAACGATACTAAACTAGATAGGAGTGCTCAATCAGCTCAATCTGTCAGCCAAATGAGGTTATGTCCTGTGACGTCACGACGTTACCTTTTTGCTTTGTTTACATTTTTTTGAATAGGCTGCTTGTGTATCTTCGCCTGTTTTTTGATAAAGTTTGAGACATTTGGAATGTATATTGTTATAAAATTTAGTTTTATATACATAATTTGGTAAGATGTACAGAGACATTAAGGCTTGGTATTATATTTTATATATGCCGATTATATGCCGATGACTCAGTGTTGCTCGCGAATACCGCTGAAGAACTACAAAACATGTGCACCCGATTAAATGAGAGTAGTAAAAACTACGGACTAAATATAAATGCAAGTAAAACTAAGCTCATGATTGTCAGCCGTGGTGGACAGACATATGCTGACACCGGGATTAGAATTGAAGATCGGCATATAGAAAGGGTAGATAAGTTTAAATACCTGGGATGCTGGCTACACGCAGATTGGAGTCCCGATAAAGAATTGAGAGCCCGAATAGAAATAGCACGAGCAGCTTTCATTAAATACAGGAAAATCTTATGCAGCAGGGATCTCCCTTTAAAGTTAAGGATGCGCTACGCCAGGTGTTATGTGTGGTCTGTCCTGCTATACGGAGTGGAAGCTTGGACTATGAAGGCTGGGATAATCAACAAAATTGAGGCCTTTGAAATGTGGACTTACAGACGCCTCTTGAGAATATCCTGGACCCACCGAGTCACGAATGATGAGGTATTGGCTAGAATGCAGAAGGACCGAGAATTGCTAACAACAATCAAAAAAAGGAAAATTGCTTACCTTGGACATATCATTCGGAACGAAAAATACAGCTTTTTGCAGTTAATCCTGGAGGGTAAAATAGAGGGAAAGCGAGGCATAGGCAGAAAGCAGACATCTTGGGCGAGAAACATTAGAAACTGGACAGGGCTCAAATCAATCGAGGAACTTGTCCATACCGCCAGGGACAGGGAGAGATTCCAACATGTGGTCGCCAACATCCAGTGAATGGATAGGCATTCGAAGAAGAAGATTATATTTTATTCCCCTTATCAGCAAAGCAAAGAACTTTGAAAATGGAATGGAGAAATGGTTAAAACTTTCTAGGATGGATGGATAAAATAATTAGTTGGATACGGTAGAACAGAATTATATTGAAAACAATCAGGACTTTTATTTAATTTAATTTATTTATTTCAACGGAAAATCCATTTGACAATTTACAAGTATATAGAAAATACAGGACATGCATTAATAATAATACTAAACATACAGAAATATACATATCTGAAATATAGAACCAAAAATATCATTCAACAATCAAATTAGTCACAAATGTTTGCCTAGATTGCATGTAGGACGTAATTTTCTTTTAAACCCCATCAAAGTCCCACCAAAGGGATCCAAATTAATATCGTTAAACCAGCGAGCCATGCGCGACATGGGGCTATGAAAGCCATAATTAGTTAGTGGAGTGATAAACATAGTACTATTTCTTGTTTTATGTACTAAATTAAAGGAAACAAGTTGAAGTAAATGGGGGCAACAGATGATACCATTCAAAAGCCAAACAGAACGTCAGCAGAAAGTAGGGATGCTGAAATAATATGAATATATCAAATAAATCATATTTTTTGTTCGACATATCGACATTTTTAGGCGAGATTTTTTATACCGATATATTGAAATATTGATATTAAAATCTTACCATCGGATCGATATTTTTCGCCAGCTTTACCAGCTGGATGGTGAAATGCTAAATAAACAAGATTTTGATTATATTTTTTTAATTAAAATTAATTATTTACAAATGTTGTTTTTTTGTTGTTTGGATTTACCCTTACAGCCTCATCGAAAGAATATGAATCCATAAGGGAAGATGTAAAGATCTATGTAAAATTCTAAAGTAGCTTACGTTATGACTATTAAAGTGAAAATGAAATAATAGAAATACCGATTTGTCTGTATTTTTGCATATTTAAATGCTTTAATTAACTATTTTGCCTAATTTTCTCATTTTACTTCTAATATTAATATCGGAACACCACTTGATTTTCTTTTAATGGACTTTTTTGCTTGTTCGGCTTTTATATTTCTAAAATTAATTCTTGTTATAGTTCTCAGTTTACAAAAATCGCAAATCAGCTTATAAGGCAAGACTGTCTCCCTTTTCAGAATTTCTCTTCACAGTTTCTTAACCATTCCTGGTGGTCCCCTTTGATCCGCTTCTCCATGAAAAAAGTCTCGGACACTAAATAAAACAACAACACAAAAAGTGGAATAACATGAAAAATAACGACTTAATAACTATAACAATATCAAACGATGAAGAAAACACAGAACTAGTAACAACTATAAGGATAAACTCTCCAAAAGTTTAAAAACTGTTCAAAAACAAGCAAAACCGCACAAAACTACAGTATTTGCATATGTAAACAAAGCAAGAAGGTAACGTTGTGACGTCACACAATCATATGATTGACAGTTCTATTTGCGAACATTGGGTTAAATGGCATTGAGCACTCCTATCTAGTTTAAGGCCTTGATGCAACCAACCATTCGCCAGACCTATCTTCCAAAATTTTTTGAGGGACGATTACTTTTTTTTATCATGAAGCGCCATTTATGAATTTTTTTTTTAATCTGAATCATACCAGAATTTTCCGGTTTCAATATATGCAGTGAATTTCATAACACCCTGTATATAAAACAAACGTGCAGGCAGATCAAGTAAAATGGGGAACACAATATGGAGCTCGGAAAAAATCTAGATATGGGATTTTTTCACAATAAAATGCTTCCATTAGCGAGATAAGTACAAACATAGTAATAATTGGAAAACCCATTTATCACATCCTGCTTGATTACCGAAAATTCCGATTAAAGCTGAAAGCCCAAATACAAAAGTAATAATAAATGACTTTGGGTAGATACGGGTAATATTATCGATTACTTCCCTAAAGGTACACTTTAGAACATCACCGCTGAGGCAACGCGCTGCCGCTGCCAAGACTGCGCGCTGCTATGGCGGTAAGCGATCCGTACTGCTCCACATGCAATTAGAGCGAATAAATTTCGAACTTCACTGCCGCTACATTGGTGCCGCCGCAAAAGAAGCGGCAGTGAAGTTCGAAATTTATTCCCTCTAATTGCATGTTGAGCAGTACGGATCGCTTACCGCTATAGCAGCGCGCAGTCTTGGCAGCGGCAGCGCCCTGCCTCAGCGGTGATGTTCTAAAGTGTACCTTAACGTTTCTAGAACCAATGAAATTTAAAGATTTTAAAAGTTGTGACAAATAACCAAAAATTTCCGGTGACAAGCTTGATAACAATTTTACAAACAAATATTACTGACTATTTTCCTTACATTTTACTAACTCATGATAGGCAATACAGTTTGATCATTCTAAATAAAGTTCACATATTGACACAGAAAAAACTGCTATGCTATTTTCAATAATAGTATTATTCTTGACCGCTGTCACATTAGTTATATTAAAGTTAATATTGTCTCAACAAGACATCATTGAAATCATCAAAGAAAAAAACATCGCTTTAAAAATTATTAGAGTTCAAAAGTACTCTTACTTCTTTGAAAACTAAAAATACATTGTTAGTGATTTAGCTTTTTTCTTGCATCTGTTTACCACGTTAAAATATATAAAAAGACACAAAAGAACAAAGAGATATCGATTTAAAACGTATCGATACTGTAACCCATTCTATGCGAATAGACACTTGTAGGGTTCGAAAGCGTTTTATTAAACTTGGAATGTATCGATAAACTTAATGGCGAATTGATGAGTCCGACTATTTAAATGTGGAGACGTTGAGAGAGAGAAAAGTGTGCTTAATGCGTCGTTACTTTTGAATCAAGAATTCTTTTTTCCCTCGTAATGACATCTACATTCGAAAACGAGAATTAGATTAAAATTAAATTAAGTTAAAACGACTGAAATGCTTCTTAGTGTTCCGTGACCAAAATTGGTAAAAACTAAACATATAAAGAGTGTCCCAAAATAAACGCTCATTTTAAATTTCGCGGCATTTTCGTTTCGGTCATAGTAGGCTTCTCAATATTTGAGAACTGTCGTGTGATATATTGCGATTAGTAGCCATGCGCTACACGGTAGAACAACGCGTTGTTATTGTGAAATCTTATTTTAAGTCTCAAGACAGTTATGCGAAAACAACTTGTAGAGTGCGTGCCACTTGCGGTCGAAATAATGCACCACCACATACGACAGGGCAAAGATTGATTATGAAATTTGGCCGGCCGCATAGCGCCCAGTCTGTTGAAAACATTGCCGCAGTGTCAGAAAGTGTTGCCGAGAGTCCAGGCACGTCGAGTCGCCATCGGTCGTAACAAGTAAACATTACCAAAAACAGAAAGCAGCGAATTCTTACTAAAGATCTGCATTTGCACGACTATAAAATCCAGTTGACCCAAGAACTGAAGTAAAGCGGCTAGCGACCCAAAATTCCACCTCCGCATTGTGCGCCAATAAGATTTGGCTGTTGACGCTTGACGTTTTGTTTTACTACCGGTTTTCTTGCATCAGTAACGTGGTCCAGAGGTGCAGTATCCGTTTATGGACCGAGAGGTAGTGGGTTCGAGCCCGTGCTCAGGTGGACTTTTTTTTTTAAAAAATTTGTCATTTAAAAAATAGATCGGCTCTAAAAGGTGTATAGGAAACGGATTAGCACTTCATTGGATGCTAAGTCTTTTTTATATTATTGGTAATCTCATAGGTCGGAAAATGCCATTTGCAGTCCTCTCTTTTCTCTTTGGTACCTACCTAATAACTCGAAAACAAGACGTCGGATCAAAAAACTGATTCATAGGTGAAACTTTAAAATTCCAAATATTTTCTTTTTGCAATACATTTACCTAAACCTAAAATCACTGGAAAATGGATACTATGTATTTGGGAAAAATTGGAAATTTCGATTTTAGACCCAAATATTTTATGGTTTTTAATTTTTTGTGGGGTCAAAATGGTTCAAATTGAAATTCTATATGTCATCGGAAAGAGCTCGTCGAAATACACGATATCCATATATTTTAGTTGCTTCATTCTTTATAGGAAGGGAGCAATCGCCGATTAAATTTCGACGTCGGTATATTTGAATCACGCTGTATTTTTTCCTATCTAATTTTTTCCCAATTTTTCAACGCTATCTTGTAAAGGGATAATCATGCTTTAAAACGATTACCGAATGGGTCATCCAGAAGCGTGTTTAAGGGGTAAAAATCGAATTTTCTTGATTTTTTCCGACAAATCCTATTTTTAACCGACAATATTCCACACTATTTTTCTTACCTAGTCATTCTTTTTGGATCTATTTTATCCGTTAATTATTTAACCTCTCACTGATTTAAATTGCTTGTGTTTTTGTTAAAGGTAGAAATAAATAGGTTTATTTGCATCGGGGACATGCAAAATTTGAAAAATTTTTAATTTTCGAATTTTCGAAGATCGATTGTTATAAAAACAAAGAATTTCAGTTTATATACTCGAAATTATTAAGATATGATGTGTCCAAATTTCGTAGAAATTCCAGTTTTTGTTGCAAAATTGAAAGGTTCCTGGACCGATTTCGGCTCGAAATATACATGAATAAGGTTTTAGGAATCTTCTACTTTAAGTGCAGGGACATTTCATTGGATAAATTATGTAATAAATGCCATTTTTATGGATTTTTCGATGACCCTACAACACTGGAATTCGCCATGTACCTACTCATTATAAACACACTTTTGACAAGACAGCCAATGGGATCACGTTTTGCAAGTTTCGAAATTCGCCCGAAAATTTGCGGTATAAAATCCTTTTTTTTTTAATAAAGATCAAAATAAATGGATAACAGCAACCTACATAAACATTTAATTTATGTAGAGAATATAAAAAATCATATTTCAGATTTTTTGGGTTATAGGCATATTCCCTATTCCGAACTTGAAAAACGAAATTCGACGATCCATTGATGAAATTCGGTCGCAATTATGCGAAAATGTTATCAAAGATAGGTGTTAATAAAAATTTAAGACAAATACAGCCTTTTTAAATTCTACTAGCAATAAGGATCATCTCAGCCTACCGTTGTATATGCCTTAGATCACATGGGTGAAACTTGAATTGAATAAGTGGAAACACGACCGTTACACCATTAGTATGCCATCGTAAAAATAGGTGGCACTGTAGGATAATTCTTCTGCAACCATCATTTCACTCGTTCGACAGCTGACATGTAGGGTAAACGTTTGTCAAATTTCGTCGCGATCTGTGACAGGTCGATCCAATAATTATCTTATAGTTTTAAACAATTTCATCCCTATTTTTGTATTCTTTGAATTCATTTATAATGTCGAAACTGTTGCACATTTTAGGATGGTTTTAAGTGATGTGAAGTGAAAGTGTGTGTTTTGTTTTAATAATAAAATGTGTTTAAAGAACAATCGTAAAAGAGGCAATTTTTTGCCTGTCAAGGTATCAAACGTGAAAGATAATAATATTATTTAATAGTATATTATTAACCTAGGGACTAAAGTGTCTCTTTTAATCCCGCGGCGAAAGGTTTGTAGCCCGACCGTAGGGAGGGCTACAATTCGCCAAGGGATTAAAAGACACTTTAGTCACGAGGTTAATATACAATTTTATGCACTTTAGGATAGATAAAACGTTAAAGAAATAACAAAAAAAAAAAAAATCATACCACTAAACGGTACTCTATTTCTAAAACGTCATCTTCAATGACTTGTACCATGATTGTCTCTGTCAACTGAAAATCTAGTGTGTTTTGACAAGTAACTAAGTAAAACAAAATCAACTCGATAAACATAGTCAAATATGCCAAACCTGAAAGACGTGTGTTGATTGTGATGGAAGAAATCGAAAAAGCAGCTCAAGAGGCTGTAGGCCAATTATTACCAAGGAAATCTGGAGAACAATACTCGTTTATTGATACTCAAAATGATTTAAATGTTAATATTTATAAAAATTAAGTTGTTTTTATCAGTTAATATTGTTCTAAACACGTTACATTTCTATTGCATTAGCATATAAATATAGCATATAAATCCCTAGGGACTTAAAGTAAATTTTAAATCCCTAGGGATTTAAAGTACCACTTTTTTCCCGGAAAATAGGGATTTAAAGTACCCTTTAAATCCCTAAAGTGCATAAAATGGATTTTGACCTGCTGAACAACGTGATGTGATTAGAATTTACTTGATACTAAAGAAAAAGAGTTTCCCGGAAGCATCCGGTAATTCTAATTGCTCCCTCATGTTCAACAGGACACAAGAAATATAATTTTTGTCACGACACAAAAGAGCCTTTTTTAACATTGTTCATTTTGTTTGTTCTTTAAGAATTCTGCTTTTGTTTAAACAATCTATTTAATATCTGTTTTAAATAATGCTGGGATGCAGTGCAGGCAGAGAAATTACTTAGCCTCGACTCAATGTTGTCGGTTAATTTTTTTAATTTTCTTCCATGCACTCTCTAATTTTTTTATGAATCCTGGTAGACGATGTTTTTAATGCCGGTTTTACATTTGTGTAGCTATCCATTCCTTGATGAATTTCAGCATGCCAACATGAATTCGTATAAAAATGGGGATTATCTTTCAAGCTCAGGAGTTAACGGTATTTAGTAAATATAATCTGAACTTTATGAAAATTTACACATTTAGGTGCATGGAAATGTACTCGTATATAAAAGGAACTTGGGCTATTTTTTTAATAACAATGTGATAACAATAATTGTTTGGTAAATAAAGCCGACATGCAACTTTGTAGTTTTATTATATAATTTATGTTTTACATATTACACTGTGTAGGGTTTAGAAGTATCAGTATTTGATTGTTAAAGACTATTATTGTTTTTTAATTTGTAATTTCCTCTAAAATATAATTTAATCAGTAAAACTATCAATTTATAGCTGACTTTACTGAATACATAATATTTTATTGTGCCATACGAAAAAAAAACAATAAATCATCTTTAAAACAATCATATACTAGCTTGAAAATAAATTAATATATTCAACATATCACTTTTAAACTACCCGCCACGAGAAAACGAGCTGGAGCGACATCTAAGAACACGATGGCATACTAATTTATTGATTTTTATTTAAATTTCGTGTTTCTTCATTTTACTTAGGAGTTAACATTTCTAACCTCATATATTTTTGCCTTACATTTTAAAACGCACATTCTCTGCTTACATTATTTACGAAGTTTATATTTTTTGCTGACATAACATACACCATTAATGTAGTTACTCTGTAGCAATAAAGATAAAGAAACATCGACCGATATTTATTCACTTGAGTTTAAAAAAGGCGAACTAGAGGCTAATAAAACGGGGAACACGTAAACTTTTATTACATTGTAAAATCGCAAATTTTAAATGGAATTATTAATTTATCTCTGTGATGGGAGCTGTCGTTTGTTTACAATATCGACGAAATAAAATAAATATTTCTCTGATATCTTTATAGATTTTATTTATGAAGTGAAAATTTTTATTTATTTATATCATGGATTTATTAAGAAAGGATTCGATGTCCGTATACTGTGAGCGTATCGAACGTGAAGCCTTATATTTGTTATTTGTTACGAAAACATTTCCCCCAGGAGATTAGTTTACGAACTACGTAATTGAATCAAGAATGGTAGTAGAAAGAGATAAAATAGCATTGGAGTGTTGGAGCTCAGAAGTGTTGCTGTCTGTGCAGGTTGCTTAGGAAAACGGCTGAACCTCGGTCTGAACACTCGGTTACACGTACGTCTTTGTCTAATGAACTAGGAAAGAAAAAGTGCGATTTATAGATTTATAAATGACTCGGAGCGACTTTAAATAAACACCTTTAGAAATAACATAACCTATAAATAATAAAACCTTTTTAACTTAAATTTATTATTATTTAGCAGAAAAATAAAATATTTTAGGGCTTTTAGTACTTTTAGTAAATCTTGTGATGCTTCTAACGTATTTTCTGTACAAAAATACATAAAATAAGATGTGGCCAGTGTTTACAAATTGTGTTTACAGTGTCGTTTAGAATGGTTTGTTTTGGCTTCAAAGAATGTTAAATCATCCCGCATCCATTCTTAATAAACACATGATTTATATACATATTTAAGGGGGGTAAGGAGTAAACAGATTCCGTCCCTACTATTTTGGCTTCCATTTGGCAATTTAATTTAAGGATGGTACCAGCATAATGGGCAATGTTTACATTTTGTATAATTTTTAAACCACTATCTCTTTCCGGCAGACTTCAACCGGTCTTGTCTATTCCGCGTTTCTTCGCTATTTACAGAGCCGTCCCGTCCGATTTCGATTTGTGACGTGTTAAATCAAGGTTTGTTTTTAGAAATATTGTTGTTGGTTTTTCGGTGTTTTCATAAGGCATTTTGCTGCTACTTTGATTATATTGTGTTTATTAGACCTTTTGGTAGTATATTGTTGGACGTTGTGTCTCTACAAAGTGTTGCTTTTTGTTGAAAGGAGAGTAAACATATTTTATTCGTTGAAGAGGCTAAATAGCGCTTATTATGCTGTACTACAGTTGAATAATATTCTTGACCGTAGGGCTCTGTTACAAGTTTACTACTCCTTGGCCTATTCACATATTTCCCTGAGCACTATGCTCTGGGAAAGGAGTAGGGATTCTGTCAAGATATTCGTAAATCAAAAGAGAATCTTAAGACTAATAATTTTTAATATGGGTGTGCGGGAGTCTTGTAAGAGTGTTTTCATTAATAACAAAATCCTAACTGTTCCTTGTATTTTTCACTATAAATGTTTGGTGTTTGCTAGAACAAATGTGGGGCAGTTCCCTTATATGGTCATAATAACCAAACAAGGGGTGAACACACTCTTTTAATTCCGAAACACAGGACAGCCAACTTCAAGAACTCTATAGACTTTAATGCCATAACATTGTTTAATAGACTGCCGGTTGAGATAAGATCTTTGTGTCTGAGTCATTTTAAAGTGAAACTACGACAGTTCTTGACGTCAAATGCATTTTATTCCATTTAGGAGTTTCTTGACTGTCCGATGGGTACGGTTCTCCATACCTGTGGAGTGTGATTGGTCTTGTTTTTATCTCTTACTTTTAATATGTTTTTTGTATCCAAAATTAATGAATATTATAGGAATTATATGTTTTGCGGAGTAAATTACGAATCTAAACGAGTAGTTTAGTGGAAAAACTTATAGTTTTAAAATTTTTCTTTTTGAATTACCATATTTTTTGCAGGTTATGTTAATCACGAAGGGAATATATTCGTAGATAATCTAGCCCACGTAATGCATCTCCGGCGCCCTCCAAAATGACACACCTTGTTCTATTATTTTTGACTGTATTCAGCACATCCATATTTGTAATATCCCCTCAAATTACATAATTCCAGAAAGAATCATTATTTGTGGAGTGGTGTGTATACTCTTTATTAACATTTTTAGCGAAGTTACATTATCAAAAACTTATCTACTACTTTTTAGTAAGAATGCCTACAGAGAGAGGAAGCTTTTATGTATTCTGTATCAGCATAATCAAGCACAACTTCTTTCTTAATGCAGCAATAATTATTGAGGAAGCTAACGGAGAAATAGTTACGTCTATAACTCGTAGCTCGTTGATCACCACCCAATCTCCAATTCCGAGTCCCATCCAAAATGAGTCTTTTGAATAATAAAGGCCTGTTGCCGTCCCAATTTGTCAACTGCTTTTGTTGTAAACAGTTTTTTCCGTTCGCAAATAAATCATAAATATTATGCCCGTATCATTTTTACTAGAGCCAGATGATAAAATATATAAGAGAAAAACTGCTTTATTTTTCTTCTTCGCTTTATTGTGACCGGATTATAAATTTGTTTTGCTAAATGATGTATAAAAAGGTCATTTTTGCGGATGACAGTGACGGAATAGGATCGGCATACGATATTTGAATGGAATGGAATATAGACGATGATAATGTGGTTCCGACTTTTGAAGGTTTATAAATGTCGCAGCTTTTTAGCGCTATTAGCCGCTTTCTGAAATATTTAGACAGTTTATGACGTTCCACCAGATTGTGTAAAACATTATTATTGGTTTATTAACTGACTAAAAATTGTAGACCTTACAGTTCACTAAAAAGTTTTAAGATTTCGTACTTATTTAAAGTAAGATTTTCTAGTTGATCAGTTAGGTTTTGACAGGTTTTTGTCCTGTCATTATTAGTAAGTCGTCATTAAAAACGTAAGAATTATTCAATACTTCAGCGATTTTCAAATGATTGCCATGTTTTCTTTATATATCTGAGTCAACGGCGAATCGGTTGGTTGCGTCAGCCTTATAAGCCGAGCTTCGGTCGTCGTCGTCGGTTCAAATCTAAGCGAAACCGTAAAAAGTTCTTTGCCCATTCTACTGTGGCAAAACGAGTACATATATTAAAATTTTAGGGATAACTTTTGAGCCTAACATATATTTTAAGAAAAGCCATAAATTTAAGGGCAAAAGGTTTACTTTAAAATCATTTTGGATCTAGCTTTAATTTTAATTTACGGGGGCCACATGTTTGCTTTAGATTATTTTAGAGAGATTAGTTAAAAGCTCTTTCCCAAGAACTTTAGCCATATGTTTGTAATCATAGATATCATAAAGCTACAAAGGACAGAAGGCTGAGCTTGGGAAATGAGAACAAATCTTTAAAAGCATCAAATTTACGCGAGAGACAGAAATAACAGCACCCATTTTTATTTCTGTACGAGTTAGAAAAAGACAGTTAGAGTTATTAACAGACCAGAAGTTATTAACGACCGGTGTCGTAGCTAGAAACTTTTTGAGACGACACTAAATATCACGGAAACCTCGGAAGCATTCGGCCCCTTCCGGAGATCCGGAGAGCTTCGGCGAGAGGTAGTAGTGGCGGGAATTTGAATTTGCGAACAACTCAAAGACTTAACCTAACCATATATTTACAGTTACAGCTCTTTGCCGCCTTTTTATAGAGTTATGTATTTTTTGGTTATGTCTTTGATGGCCGTGTTACCAGGCACTTTTTTGAACTCTTCGCTTTTGTAATTTGTAAATCGTTTTGCCTCATTTTGTGAAAAATATGGTGCTTATACAGTTGATTTGTGAAAAATATTTGTTTAATTATAATTACTTAGCATCTGCTCTTTCCAAACGAGAGAAGAAGACTGATGGTTCGATAAAAATGTATGGAGCCTGCCCATCTCGTATAAATATAAAGATCTGGAATAGGCCATGAAGAGGAGATTAGCAGTTAGCACTTGTCAAAACTTGAAAAAAACTGAAACAGTTACAAAAATCATGTAGTGGTGTAACCGTAGACAGAATTATCTCCGATGCCAGAAAAGTAACATCTGAGAAAATTCAAAGAATAAATATGCTGAATAGGAACGATGTGTCATATTTAATGAAGAAACAATGTAATGAAGAAGAAACATAAAAATAGTATGATTGCTATAGCTTTAAAGAGAAAGAAATATTATTGGTTAAGGGTTTTTATATTTATTTTGTATGGCAGGTAATGGTGACAGGGCTTGTTTTGTATTTTATAATTATTATTAAATCGCTAATTGTAGTTCTGTACTATGGTTTAGATTTTATTTAGATGTATAAACTGTACTATAAGAATTACAATGTATGAATATGTACAAATGTACATGTCGTGTAGGGGTGTAAGCTAATAATTATTGTATTTTACCTTTTAATAAATTCTGAGTGATATTATGTATGATTATAGGTTGGTTTTAAAGAAAATTTCACTCGTAAATTTCTTGCAGTTTCTTACGGATTGTAATCGAAACTGTGGATTTCTTAAAACTAAGTAAGTTTAAATAAATAAAGGACTTTAATATTATGTACGTTTTTTTATTTAATATAGTGTTGCATTCAATAACTAATTAAGAGTAAATTTTTCCAAAAGTTTTGTTTATTGATTCATGACAAACTAAATTTTATATACCTAGATACCTATGTAACACGTTCAAATTAAGAACAACAAATGAAGATTATAACGTAATTCAGTACAACTAAACGATTTTACTGCCCAGCTAAGTACTGTACTCAAAATGTAATATACACTCAAAGAAATTATGATGCATTTTTTCTTAATATACGATGCAGAAAAAATTGTAAACATTTTTCATACAATTGTAGTTGTTTTTTGTAAACGCTGATACAAGTTAGCTTCATTTGATTGTGCAGTGCGCTTTATACGTAATTACTGAATACGTATGTTTAAAAAGTATAAATGAATTAGTATTTTTACTGTAAAAATATTAGAATATTTATTAAACAGTTGTGGTTAATTTTAGAACATAGCTGGACATTTTTTCTGGACAATTGTTGATAGTTTCTCCTAAATATTTTGGCGCTCTTTTTTATTGCACAAGATTATGCATATTGCGGTCCCTAATAAATTAAATATATGTATGACTATTTAGTTTTTGTACACAATTGTTCATTTAAAAAAATACTGATATATCTAGCCTAAATAATGACAGTTTTAGTGTACGTTTTAATAATATTAAAAGAGAAAAAAAGTTTATCTACTTTACCTACCTGAACTGACCTATACTAGATAAAATATTTTATTATTATTATTATTTAGGTATATACATATTTTAAAAACTGCATATAATATTATATTTGCAGCATCCATATTGCCGCCAAATTCTGAATTATATTTTTATTAACTCTATACACTTTTTTTGCACAATTGTGCAGAAACGAGTCGTCTCGCGTTTTGCATACGGCATGCGGTGCCTTCTTTCTCCAATGTTAAGATTCCGCTCGCTGTGTCTTTGTTGCTACCCCGTTGTCGTGTCGTTGATTGGTTAAAAGTGAAGGTCGCACGCCGAGAAGAACCATCGCACATCGCACGTTAGCACGGCAGCCGGGGATTAATTTAGGTACCTATTAGTAGAAAAAAGTAGTTGGACTTTGGTGGTGAGTGTGAGGTTATTTCGATAGAGAAATGGATGATTTTGTTGAAAATATATTGAAAGAGTGGGGTTTGGACGATTTAGTTTCAAAATTTAAAGGTAGGTACTTATAAATTTATTATTACTTAAATCAATGCCTATATATGTAAGTATATAAACTTAATAATTTGGTATTACAGTGAGTGACAAGATTTTCCACCGCAGTTGATTTCAGAGAGATGTTGACTATGATATCGAGGGTATATAATAGCCCACATGAACGAGAATTTATAACGATTTGTTACCGTTAGGTCACTGCTTATATTATTTTATAATTTTGTTGGCTACTTTAAAGTAGTAGACCGTTTTCCTTTCTCTTCGTCGGATCGTATAGCCTTACCGATGAGCGGTAATACAGCAAAACGCGTCTAAGGATGGATCTGACGAAGAAGGAAAACCCCTCTTTTTTTAACTCTAGCACCGGCACCCTCGCCGACGACCTACAGGTTTAGCGCATGAACCTGGGGAGATGTAAAATAAAGCAAAAAATAAAACACAAAGGATCAAAAATCAGAGGCTACCAGGGTTGTTTCGAAAGTTTAAAATTTTCGTTAGGTATTTTACTAAATAGAGCAGCATATTTTAGCTCACGTTTATACTTGGTGGGCAGATTTAAAATAGGCCAAAAAATAACATACATAAAGGATTTCACAAAAATTAGAGGCTCGGGGTCGTTTCAAAAGTTCACAATTTTCGTGATTTTACTAAATATAGCAGCATATTTTACTTCACTTCACTTTTATACTTGGCGAGGAGATGTAAAATAAAGCAAAAAATCACATACATAAAGGACTTTACAAAATTCAGACGCTACGGGGTTGTTTCGAAAAGTTTAAAATTTTCGTTATTTTACTATAGATAGAGCAGCATATTTTAGTTTATATTTAGGTATACTTGGTGGGCAGATTTAAAATAAGACAAACATAAAATATTTGACAAAAATCAGAGGCTACGGGGTCGTTTCAAAAGTTTAAAATTTTCGTTATTTAACTATAGATAGAGGAGCATATTTTAGTTTACATTTATACCTGGTGGGCAGATTTAAAGTAAGACAAAAAATAACATACGTGAAAGATTTGACAAAAATCAGGGGCTACGGGGTCGTTTCAAAAGTTTAAAATTTTCGTCATTTCATTTAATAGCTATAGCAGCAAAAAAATCATTTTTGGTAAGCTTCTGCTTCTTAAAAAAATACGGTCTACGAAGAGAATGTTTGACTTTTTTATACTTACATTGTGCTCAAAAAGTACAAAAATAATAAATTATGTGAAGAGTAAACTAAATTTATTTTTCATTTTAGAGCAAAATGATAAAGACAAAAATATTTCAAATTCTAGTCAAAATTTAAATTCAAAATATCACCTGAATATTTTACTTTTTATCTTTGTGTTATAATTTTATGAAATATTAGGTACTGTACTTACGTTTTCTAGGTAATTTTTGCCTTGTTCACCCCATCTCACTATCTTTTACGACAAATGTCAGAAAATTTAAAATTTTGTTGCAAAAATTTTAAATTTAGGTAATTTTTGCCTTGTCCACCTCATCTCACTATCTTTTACGACAAATGTCAGAAAATTTGAAATTTTGTTGCAAAAATTTTAAATTTTGTGACATTTGTCGTAAAAGATAGTGAGATGAAGTGGACAAGGCAAAAATTACCTATAAAACGTAGGTACAGTAATATTTGATAAAATTATAACACAAAAATAAAAAGTAAAATATTCAGCTGATATTTTGAGTTTAAATTTTGACTGGAATTTGAAATATTTTTTGTCATTTTGCTCTAAAATGAAAAATAAAGGTAGTTTAGTCTTCACATAATTTATTATTTTTGTATTTTTTGAGCCCCCTGTATAAAAAAGTCAAACATTTTCTTCGTAGACCGAATTTTTTTAAGAAGCAGAAGCTTACCAAAAATGATTTTTTTTAAATTTTTTAAAACAATGAAATTTTTGGTCCATTTGTCCTCTTGTGACCTCTATCCGTGGACATACTGTATATATAGATATATATATATATATATATATATATATATATACGCAGTTGGAAGTGCAGGTATTCTCGGAAAGTGGTAACAAAAACCACTAGATGTCGCCCTTGGTAACATCTTTCTGACCACGTGTTTTGATTGTTTTTAGAGCAGTATATAACCGAAGACATTTTTAAAACATTATCATCAGATGATATTAAGGAACTAATTCCTATTATGAGATTAAGAAAGAAATTTACCCTAAAATATAAGGATCATTATAATTTGTTACAAAAGGTAAAATAATTTTTAACCTGTGTGTGTAGCTACATTAAATTGATACAGAAAAATAACCTGTTCATCTGAATATCTATACAGGGGATTAAATTTTATTTATTTTATTTTAAACTTATTTTTTAACACGCAGGCCCTTACGCAACCGATTATAATAGAAGAAGTTATGGAAAATAATGCCCCTTCACCTTCACTAAGTTACAGTACAGACGATCGTGAAAGCAGCGATACTGAAAGGCATGAAAGAGAAAATGTTCGACCTCTGTACTGTTATAGCCAAAAGGCGACAGTAGGACTTCCGTATGTAATTCAACCCGTTCCAGACACCACAAATGTATGTAACTTGTCTTGTTAGTCTGAACTGTAGATATGAAATAATCTGGAAAATTGTAAAAGTTAAATCGGCATACTAGTACAGAGAAAGACATCTAATTTTTTTTTGCTTCCTTAAGGCGGAAGAACGCTCCAGTTTAAAATGTAGAGCAAAAAATAAATGACGAAATCCTATAGCATTAACAAATTTAGAAAAACGGTTGTTAAAGTTAATTTTTTAAAATGTTTTGATACTTGAACAGAAATTTCTTATAATTTTAGAACTTTTTGGGTTACGCTATTTGTAAATTACCATTATCAGCATATTGTTGTATTTTACATTTAAGGGATTTAGAAATATATGTTCGTTATGTAAAAGCACTTATTCTCTTTTATTGAAACTTTCCATACCTAACCTAAAACCTGTCTTACATACTACGTGATATTTTTAGACGGTTTCTATTTTTTTAAAGCTATTTCCGTAGATACCACTCAGATATTAAGTAACCAGAACCTCTAAGTAAAACTACCCTGAAAGGTGGTTTTAATTATTATATTCTTAAGATAACTCCTAATGTGATAGTGGCGTTCAGAATTTTTTTTTTTAAATTGAAATAGTTTTGTTTCCGCCGGGATTCAAACCCGGACCTTTCCGGGCGATTGAGTTGCAAATTGCGCTACGTCACCTGCGAATTCTATCAAGCAACTGTGCCTTACAACTTATTCAATTTTTGTAGTAGTAAACCAGTTTGGAATCTTCGGCGATTGCAAACCGGGGGGGGGGGGGGGGGGGTGTATTAAGGGTATTGAACTCATTTACGACTACTGATCGCTAAGATCCATTTTTATCTTTGATCCAGATGCATCGTCGACATATAGCGACATCAGCAGGAATTAGATATGTAGATCTCTATATGCCGACGACGCATCTGGATCACAGATAAAAATGGATCTTAGTGATCAGTAATCGTGAATGAGTTCCCTACCCTTAATAATCCCCTCCCCGGCTTGCAATCGCCGAAGATTCCAAACTGATTTACTAACATAAAAATTGAATAAGTTATATGGCAAAGTTGGTTAAGAGAATGCACAGGTCTCGTAGCGTAATTATTGGCAACGCAATCGCCCGGGAAGCGAGAGATCCGGGTTTGAATCCCGGCAGAGACATAAGACTTGTGTAATTTAAAAAAAACTTGTCTGAACGCCACTATTACGAGTTATTATATAATGCAAACACTAATCCTAGCACATTATTTTTATATTATATTTTTTTTTTAATCAAATTAGTTTAGTAATATATTAAGAATTTAATACAATATCTACATATAATAAAAGATATAATTTTGCATCTAAAACTTTTTTAGAAAAAACTGCAGTAGCTACCTTAAAAAAAATGTGCACAAAAATGTGTAGAATTTCTTCAAAAATAGGTGGACAATGGAATGCAAAAAAAATCAATAAGCTTTTAAAAAAAGGTGCACAATAGGTTGCAAAAAAAATGCTAAATGTTTAGAAAAAAGTGTACATCGGTGTATACCAGTTATACACAATTGTACATAAAAGGTGGACAACAAAATGCATAGAAAATAAAAACGTATTTAAAAACAATACATAACACACTATAATAATTATACATAATTATTTAAAAAATATGTATAGTAAGATGCCTTAAAAATCAAAACGTGTTTAAATAAGGTGCAAACACAGCGCAATATTTCTGTACAATTATTTAAAAAAGTTATATTGGTTGCTGCAGGTTTTTTATACAATGTATACCCCAGTAAACCAATTGTTTTAAAAAAGGGAACAATATCGTACAATAATTATGTACAATATTTTAGAAATACAGAACAAAAATACTCAGAATCTTTGCATAGTTAAATTAGAAAAATACGCCATTTCTGTGTTAAACAGATGCACAAGATTCTTTAACAAAATACCTGTCAATAGTTTAGAATGTATGCACATTTGTTTTAAAAAAATTAACAACCATTTATGAAGAATTCTTTACAAAAAAATTGCACAAATTGTTTCAAGTACAGATTCATTCACAATTTGTATAAAAGTTACGTACAATTGTTTATATTTTCTGAATACATTTCTCTATGTGTAGAACCATATTCTTAAAATTAAAAACAATTCTTGTATCGCATATTATCCTTCACACATTCACAAACATCAATAGTCTGGCTTCAAAATAAGAGATTTGAGGTTAGGATGTTTCGCATTCTTGACGCCAAACATTCGCCAAACTTAGGAAATCAATCAAAATTCCCGCCTCTTGCCGAAGCTCTTCGGGAGGGGCCGAATGCTTCCGAGGTTTCCGTGATATTTAGTGTCGTCTAACTTTTTGGCGATTTACTAATTATCGCGAGATAACGAATATTCTTCTTTATAGAAAAGGATGGAATGACAATACAGATGAAAGAACTGAAAGATTTAGAGATTCCAATTCCATATGTAAAGGCTTTTGAATGTGATTTTTTTTACCTTTGATAACTAACCAATAAAGGTTTCTTTCGACCACGTATTCAATGTGCCGTGGCGTAAGTTTGTATAGTGTTTCAATCTTTATATAATGGATAAAGCATCCATTAAATAAAGAACAATTTAGTTTCATTTCTTTTGTATGAAATTTGATTGTACTACGTCCCTGTAACACAGACTAGGTCTAAGTGGGCGGTGAGGAACAAGGGATATTATGGGTACCTAAGGGTGGTTTGAAGAGTTGGATTAGATGGGAGTCTCCAGCCGGGCTTTCGAGGAGACAGTCAAAATGAGTAGTTAACGGTTTCGAGGGTAGTGCGTCGATAGAAAGATGCTTCGTTCCGACAGGGGATACGTGTCACGTTTGAACTTAATTATTATCCAGTCAAGGGATTTATGTATCTTAAAGGGGTTAACTGATGTAAGGGTAGATTTTTAACATTAATTTTATAAGTAGTTGGGGAATTGATAGATTACAAAACAATGATGTTTTATTTTTATATCTTGTCAATTCGAGTTCTATTGTATTAGTAAACGCTTGTCCAGATCATTGTTCAGTTTATTATTTAACATTCTTTGAATTGTTCTTTGTTATTTTATATCTTTATTTTTTTGTCTATTGTTATATCATTATTTGTACAGTATATTTGAATTTATTTCGTTAATATATATCGTATTGTTATGCAAAAGACTGGGGTTTTATTCAACATATTAAACTTAAGTTCAAACTTCGTTGACCCGTCGCGTCGGTCTCAAGAGGGAGACGGCGCGACAGTTCTGTAGATGGCTACCACTTCCAGAACTTCGATCTTCAAATGGCGACAACTTCAGTCTTCTAGATCGGCTGAAAAATTTAGGTTTGAGTAACATAGAGTCTTGTACTAATATTCACTAACTTTGGCTTCCTTTCATTTAAATATTACTGTGGCCGCAAAACGGCGTCTTTGTCAAATGTATAGTTTAATCTAGATTAATTTATAAGAAACAACAAAGCCGCATATTGTTACAGGTTCATTCGGCTTAATCTGACACAGACAAAAAAATTATTCAATCTGTGACACTTCGTTTCGCGAAGTATCACCACAGCACATAAAATAACCAGCAGTATTACTCGACGCTGACCTTGAAAATAATAATTTGACCTCGCTAACGTCAGTTGGGTGTAGAAGTCAGTGCCGGATTTGGAATAATTAAAATATATAGCAAAAATAAAGCACATTTTTTTAAAACATTTGTAATATACCGTACTTACCTTCTTGAATCAGCAGGAAATCTATAGAAACTCTCATTGCAAGAAGAGTAGCTCTTATTTGAACAATTTTTCACAGTACATACACAACCCTGTTTTGGTTTATCCATTATGAATAAAAAAAAGTTATATAACGGCCCAAACAATAGATAAAAGAAAAAACACGTTTACTTGTCAAATAAATAGGGTACGAGTGTTTATGACTTAAAACTCAAGCAACACCACCCTATACAGACAAAGACGCAACACCAACTAAAATCTAAACCGACCCTGTTACTTACTGGCTGCATTTGAAGGCTCCTACACCAAACACTGTCTTGCGCGAAAATATGCGCAGTTGGTTAATAATGAGGGAGTAATACGGCTGGATATTTTATGTGCTGTGGTATCACGCTACTATGCAATAGGAAAGAGTGTAAAATGATTCGATGTCAAAACTGTCCTATTCACACCGGTGCCGGTTAAAGACCGGATGAGATCGAATATCTCGTAGAATGATGGCGCCGGTTTTACACTCCCCAGTCGGTAGATAACAAAAAGGCAGCATAGGTTTGAGTTGACAGCAGGCGACGCTCGTGAAATTTTAAAGTTATATATCTCGGTTGCTACTTACGGGACCCATGCCAAGTTCAGGGGTTTCGATAGTGAGCCTACTAGGAATGTTTTGGCAAAGAAAAGAAATATTGGCACACCCTGGGAAAAAAATGAACACATTTAGGTATTGTATTTATTATTTTTTCTAGACAAATTTTACATCATTTTGTCGAAATTTTTCAAATTTCAAGAGAAAAAAATGTGTTAGTAGAAAGTTATAGTCATTTTAATTTTCTTTTAAATTATATTTTAGGTTTAAAACAATTCAAATGACTATAACTTTCTACAAACACATTTTTTTTTCTTAACTTTTAAAAATTGTCGACAAAATAATGTAAGATTTGTTTATAAAAAATAATAAATAAAGTACCTAAACGTATTCATTTTATCCCAGGGTATGCCAGGGCAAAATTCAACTTTTTGCAATATTTTTTTTCTTTACCAAAACATTCCTAGTAGGCTCACTATCAAAACCCCTGAATTTGGCATGGGTCCCGTAAGTAGCAACAGAGATATGTAACTTTAAAATTTCACCAGCCGCCACTGGTTAATAGCCCTTGGGGAGCGCATGCTCTGGTTGTCGTGTTACTGAGGACCGTGGTTCGGAGCCCACGTTAATCTGTAAGTCCCGGGGCCAATACACTCATTCATTCATTTAGTGCCAACGTAATAAAAAGTAACTTTAACTTTTAACTTAATATATTTGCGAAAAATCTCATAATAAAACAAATTCATAGTATAAAACTTTACACTTTTGACAGTTAAAAACGTGTGGTTGTCAAATTAGACCAGACTGTGTTGAATAATCTAGCCGTAATTCAAATCGTATAAAACCACATCAAATGGTTGATTTGATTTGCGATAAAGAGTAGAATACTGTTCCCACATCTGAGGAGCAGCATTACCTTAAACACTTAACATCCTTAATTCTATCCAATAGAGAGCCATTCAATGACAGCTCACAAGAAAACTTTCTTATCTCGCTCATTGCCGCGCTGTTGATGATTTATCCCTGTTTACCGGTATTTCCACGGATTTTTCTCTGAACAACTAGCAGCAATAATTCCCCTTCGACTGTTTCTAACAGAACAACAAGAGGCGCGTTACGTATGCAGCCCTTTACTGTCCAACTACAAAATAGAGGACATCTCACTTGTCTCCCTAATTCATCATACCTAGGCTCTTCAGACTATGGAACAAATTACCGGCAGAGGGTTGACCTCCTATTCCAACCTCCAATCATTTAAATCCTGTATCAACATTTACATCCTCTTCAGACGTCCGCGCCACTAGGGATTTCATTACCGAGAACCCTAACGTTATTCCAGTTCCGCTGAAACAGAATTAAGCGAACAAGACCCGCGGGATTAGCGGGATCACTGAGCTGCGGCATTTACTTGTCATTTGACGCTGAAAATCACGGAATACGAATACAGGGTTAGCCTGGATGTCTAAAAAGAGATGCAATATTGTGCCATTTTTAATCAGCTGTTTTTAGTACTAATAGCGCCACCAACTTTGTATATTTGTGATTTTGACGCAGCAGATCGACGAGATGAGGTTCAATTATGACGGGGAGTTGAAATTTATTATATATTTACACTGCATTGTCAAAAATATTTTAGACAGGTAGAGCATGTTCGTTTATGTAAATCACCAAATTTTTAGAACGATTCGTTGACTGGTTCGCCAGATACGTCTAACGTACCATCCGCCGTGAATCACTCTGTATAAATTCTATTTTCTTTTATGAACAAAATCTCACGTCCTCTTCTTTCTTCGAAAACGACAAATGAATTAGCATATCGCACAAGTTTTATGCAGCTTTTGACAGAATCAATATTTTCCACTGAATTATAATGTCGTTTCGGGACGTGCCGCGAATGACTAAATTTTAATTTTTAGTTATTATAATTGCAAAAAGGTCCTGAAACATTAATTTAGTTGTGTCAGCGAGGTTGCCGTTGACACAGAGCTTATTTAATATTTTGTATTGTTTAGGAGCAGAGCTTTTAAATTACGAACGGGCTTAATTAACAGATAGAATTAAAATATTATGTTGAATTTTTTAAGTGCATTTTCCATGCAAATATTTTTTTTAAATATTATTTTCTGCCAACCAGAGCAAACCCAGGCAAAAAAGTTTCTATACGTAAGAAAAAATTGTTTTGAAGGGAATTTCATTGAGATTATTTAACTTTTCTTTTTAGAAATGGTGTATTTTGCTTGTATTGTCACGACTCAAAATTCCTCATCGATTTATTCTATTGGTTTTTGTTTGGTGTGTTTAAAAATCACATTTTATTAACAGATGCATTCGCATATTAACGACGTTTTGATACTTTGTCGTTTAGTGAATTTGGTAGCCTTATTAGCGGTCAGCTTGATTTTGTTTAATTTTACGGAGGACGCCAAGTTATGCTGACTTAGCAATGCACCAGGTACTGATCGCTGAATGACGAAATGATAGGCAGTCGTTCCGGAGAAGATGTCGAGATAAGACATGTGCCCGTTTCGGTAGAAGAGCCGTCTTTTCCGCAATGTTAAACTCAAAACATAAGTAAGTATTCACCTTTATTTATTATGTCTGGTTACAATTGTTTTTAGGAGAATATACTTTGTTTTATAACTGCTTTAACTTCATTCCCTCAATACGATCCCAGAGACTATTATTTAGTCTCAATCGTAACAACCCCCATTGTGACAGTATGTGTATTAGTATGTTTAGGTCAAATATTGCAATCAAAATCTCGACTAGTTTTCATTAGGCTAGAGCTTTGAAATTTTGCATTTGTGCTCGAAAGGGAAAGCCAAGCTCTTGAGCTCCCGATGTGGCTTAAAGTAATGTGTTTGTGCCCAGCCGAGATCATGGTCGAAAGCGATGCCAACAAGATCAAACGTTTCATTGTTCTGTAGAGTTTTGCCATTCATGTGGGTGGGGTAAGCGTTGCCAGATTTTTTGCGTGACAAGGAGCAAAACTGGATTTTGGAGGCGTTGAACTGAACAAGGTTCTTGGCACCCCAGTCTAAGATTAATTTAAGATGCTGGGAAAGGGATAGGTGCATAGATCTGTGTCTATTATCCAGCTCTTGATTCGAGACTTGTCTGGAAAAATGAATATTGGAATATCGTGAGCATAACTGTCGATGGAATTGGTAGTTGAACAGAGCTGGGCCCTATTTCATCAAAAAGCCCTGGAAGTCTTCACTATGCACTTTCTACTCTGGTGAAGTTGAAGACTGTAGAGTAAATGTGTTTCATAAACGTGTTTACTAACTCTTTACAAATGCGTTTAATGAAAATATTTGCAACTCCGTACTTTACAGTTTTGCATTTCTAGGTTTGTTTTATGTACACATGTTTTGCACAGTGCAGAGAAATAGACTGAAGAGTGAAAACTGAAGGTAAGTAGAGGAATTTAGCCAAACGCTGCATCATGAATGATTTTGTTTGAAAAGTTTTCAGTAAAAAGTCTTCGATTTAGGAAGAATTTTGCAAAGTGTTTTAGTGCTTTGCAAATCCATGAATAGTTTATGTTGACAATTAAAGTATATTTCGTTTTTTTTTACTGTTTTAAATAGTTACAAGTGCTCTGTTTCGACTACTTGAAATGATTCGTCGCTATTTACTGAACTTGAGAGATGACAATGTGGAAAATGATGTTGCGTACGTTGAGGAAAGTCAGAAAAAGAATAAACTTTAACAACTAAAGTAATTTTCGATTTAAAGAAACTTTCCGACTCACACAACATCAATCAACACCAATTTCATTGGCCCTCGCATTCCAAAGGCTACAGTAAGAAATAGAGTTTTATCTCCAAAACAAAGATTATTAATCTCAGGTCTGTTTAGGTATGTATTATGTGTGAATCTCAGGCCTGTTTAGGTTTATTAGATGAACAAAATCTACTTACCAATATTCGACTCTTCCATACACTGTATAATTTAGCAGACGGACAGATTTCCAGTGTCTATTGTCCGTGACTAGGCCAATAGCCTTTGCCTCAGTCAGAACTTTCTCCCATTACCTTGTCTTCATGAGTAATTGATGAGGAAAAAGGAGCAAAAATAAAATTTTTCTCATTTTGAATAACTTCAAGTAGGTACTGCTAGTTTTTTTGCAACTGATTTATTTTTCTTTACTGACGTCATAATAGTAAAATAAACTGAAATATGTTTTCTGAATTAACATAACCTTAAAGTTCACACATCACTCTGCAAAAAGAAATTGCGAATAATTAATTTTCAAAGTAGGCAAAATTCATCATAAAACACACAAACTCTTCACTCGCCATATTTGGAAGACTGCATAGTGCAGACTGAAGACTACAGAGTGTTTCCTTAAAACTTAAAACTCTGCACTCCACACTTTTTAGTCTGCACTCTAGATTCTTCCAACTATTACTTCATAGTCTACAAAGTACTGATACATAAAACACAATTATATCCGAGGAGCTCAGAGTGCAGAGTGAAGACTCGTAGAGTACGTTCACAAAATATGGCCCAGGTCATTAATGTGAACAGGAAATAGGGTTGGTGCCAGGACTGAACCTTGTGAGACACCAGCATTGTTAGGATGGAAGTTAGTTGAGTGACCGTCAACCACGACAGATATGCGCCGATTAGAGAGGAAGCTGCCGATCCAGGTATATAATTTGATAGGTAGACCGTAAGAAGGTAGTTTGTTGAGGAGTTGGTCAAAGGCCTTGAAAATATCAAGAGCAACAATCTAAGATTTGTCACGAAACTCGAGAGACTTGTTCCACTTATGTGTAATAAAGCTAAGTTGATCAGCTGTAGATCTTTGTGACGAAATCCGTACTATCTGTCATAGATGATTTTGTGTTTTTCTAGATATTTCAAAATTTGCAAGTTGATCGCTTTCTCCCTAACTTCGCTGACAACAGAGATAAGAGATATAAATCTATAAATGGATGGAAGAGACTTGGAGCCTTTCTTCGGAACAGGCTGCACACCCTTGATACCCTTGTCATAAGAGATCGGGAAAAAATGAGTTAAGTTGGGTGCAAGTTCTGGAGCGCATTTTTTTAGAACAATTGTTGGTATGCCATCTAGACTTAGTTAAGCGTTGGTTTTGTTCATTAAGTAAGTTAATACCTGTACTGTTTCTGTACTTACTGCATAGAAAAGCTATTGATAGAACTGGCAGCTTACTCGGTAGCATGTGTTTCGTGCCAGTGGCCGATACCGTTGGTTAGGAACAATAAGGGGCGATTATCAGCTTATTATTGGAAACGCCATAAATATTCTTTTTCAATTTGAATTTATACCAGGATTAACCGGTTTCAATATTAAATGATTGGTCCAATTTATATGCAAAAAAGATAAAATATTGCTTTTAAAGAGTATTGAAAAAGCTGATATAAAGTGAGCTGTTTTAAATAGGAAAGGAGTTAAAATGGAGCAATAACTTACGCGGTTTGAACGCCAGTCCCCCGACAGCTTTCGCGTATATGAAAAGCCAAAAAGCCATATCTCTAAAACCGTTACATAAATAAAAAATACCGCTTGCCGCATAGGGGAGTGAAATTTTCGGTTTTATATAGATATGGAATATCAAGGGAAGTAAAAAGTTGTAGAATGAAAGGAGCACGTGTCTGTGCGGAAAGATTTATTAAAATAAACATATTAAAAAGGATATAATGCTTAAATAAGCAAATGTACGATGGGGGAGATGTGTTAAGGACAGAGTGGAAAGAGACTGAGTATTTTTATTATTGAAAAAGATTTACTTATTTTAGATACCTGCCAAAGGATGTCCCAATATGTAATTGGGGATTTAAATTTAGCGCCACTTTTCAACATTTTTTTAAATTATATATTATGTATGTGAAATGTGGATAGCCGGCAATTTATTTATGAATCGTTTTACAGCAAGACAATTTGTTAGAATTGTTCAAATTTACTACGAAAATTAATGTAGAATTTTGCAAAAAAAAAATCCTTTTTGAGGAAGCTCACTTTCACCCCGGAGATTATGTGAACAAACAAACTTGTAGGATTTGGAGAAGTGAATATCCTCGAGTGATTGAAGAAAAATCTTTACATCCTCCTCGGGTAACCGTGTGGTGTGCATTGCGGGCTGGTGGTTTACTTAGGTTTGCTCAGGTTTTATTATCAAGATTGTGACAGTTTAATTTTGTTACTGTGAGTTTTACTAACTACTATTGTTTAAAATTGTTTAATTCCTACCTTAAGTTAAACTGCTGAATTTTTATGCAACGGTTACGCTGTGTAAGTTTGTCTTGCCTTGTGTTCAGGTTGTTTCCGAGAAGTGTTGATTTACTTGACTGCCTTTTATCTCGTCCAAGTCAGCTTGTTCATTGGCTCTCGTAGCTTGTAGTCTGATTTAACGTTACCTAACGGTACCTAATTATTACTTTTTCTTTGTCTAACCCAAATGTTTTGAAAGTGTATATTTCACGGGACGGTTCGAGTGTATTTCCATAGTGGGAGTGGCGCGATATTATTGGTGGGCTTCGACAAATTTTATCTCTTTTTAACTTCCTAAAGCGCGTATGTCTGTTTCTCTCTTAGCTTTAATGAATTTATATCGTCCATATAAACCTATGAGGCCAATTTAAAATACGACCCAGCCCGGATCAAGCTTGGATATCTTTCGACGATGGCTTGGCTTGAGTCTTTCCTGGGGAGCTTTTGCATGGAACTTGCACTTTTTTGAAAGAAAAGTTTGGTTTTAAAAAATTATTTGGTGGATCATTGACAATAAATTAAGGTGGGTCATTGACCAAATGACCTTATGGACGGGCGGCGCCTGGTATTTAGGGATTCTTCTTGAGTTTATTTTATCCGATAATTATCTCCCACTAATTCAAATCGCTTATTTTTTCGTTAAAGTTGTAAATTAATCGGTTAATTTGCATGGGGGACATGCAAAATTTGAAAATTTTCGAAGATTGCCATGGAAACAAAGAATTGCAGTTCATTTTATGTTGCAAAATTTAAAGGTTGGACCGATTTCGGCTTGGAATATACTTGAATAAGATTTTAGGAGCCTTCTACTTTAAGTGCAGGGATATTTCATTGTATGAGTTACGCATTAAATGCCATTTTATTGATTTTTCGATGACCCTACAACACTGGCATTCGCCATGTACTCAATATGAGTCATATATTCACTTTTGACGACACAGCCATTCTGATCACGTTTTACAAGTTTCGAAATTCGCTCGAAAATCCTTTTTTTTTTTAATAAAGACCAAAATAAATGAATAACGGCAACCGTCATAAACATTTAATTTATGTAGAGAATATAAAAAAAAACAGATTTATTTGGGTTATATGCACATTCCCTATTAGATAATAAATGAATTGAATGTGTTATTTCAACAAGATTACGGATACGTTTTCCTGGCCCCGTCATTTCTTGAAGTGGTAATATTCAGTGGCCTGCAAGATCATGCGATCTAACTCCCGTCGATTTTTTCTTGTGGGGCTTCTTTTTATGTTCTGACAGCCCACGAATACCAAAGTCTAAGTATTATGTACCGTGGGTGTACTATGTACCGTAGGTGTACTTCCTCAAGGACAAAGTGTATTCTAACAATCGGCTGACGATTAATGACCTGAAGCAAAACATTCGTCCAGTTATTGCTGAAATTGAAAGGCAATTATGCCAAAATGTCATTGACAATTTTACCCAAAGAACGGTAATCTGTAGAAATAGCCAAGGGGAACATTTGGAGAATATTATTTTCAAAACATAACTGTCACGTCTCTGATTTTTGATAAAATAAACAAGAATGTTACTTTGCTAAAATTGCTGGTTTTACATCTTTACAAAATAAAATTTAGATTTTTAAGCAAATGACTGAGCAACAAGCATATTACGAGAAGAAGAGAATCAAAAAACTAGGACTAAGAGCCGCCTACTTTTCTTATAACAAGTAACTCCTCCGGTCTATCGATCTCTTGTCCGCACATGTATTCAGTATAATCTCGTTATCTTTCCGTTTATCCATGTACAACAAGATACAGGACGTGAGACGTCACACGGGCCCTCAAAAGGAATTATTAGGGTAAGAGGTTCGGTAAGCCATTTTGGTTAGATAAGGCCTATTATAAGTTATGTGGGGACTGTATCGGCCTAATTCCAAACTAATCGCGGGGCTTCGGAAATTATTAATTGCCTTATTTGAATACATGCATGGCTAAGTGCTGATATAGTTTATTTTGTTGTACTTGCATAATGAGTAGGGTTCGTAAATCAAACTGCCAGACCATAGGCGCCGGCGCCGGACCTATAACTACCGCGTATTACGATTAGTTTTTGTGATTCGAAATTAAATTATATTTTTATTATTACCGTAGAATAAGTGGTGCGACCTTTGTTTCACGTGAGCAGGGGCGCTTGTTGCCTTCCCTTGAAAGGTAGTGGTTTTTGTAATTCAAAAACTGCATAGCCGGTTGAGCGGGGTTAGACGCGTTTTGCGCGCAACAGTTTTCGTGAACGGGTAGGTGCAATTTGATCGTGCCTGATGGTATCGATACTATTACTTTAAAATTTGGATGTATCATTTATACGTAACAGACAGCATGGAGTTAAAATTTAAGCGAAACAGGGCATATATGTTTTTTACATCTAGTTTTGATATTTGATTGTCTGATGCTCTAAGGGGTTGGTATCCGTTGCTATCGATACTTAGGGGTATCGAGCATCCTGCATATCGCTACAAGGTGAACAAAAAAAAATTAATATCGGGTTTGTGGTGGCTGTATCAAGCCACGATGGTCCATTTTGATTGCAGCTAAAGACGGTGCGGTTGGACATCCCCTATGCCCTGTGGGGGCATCTTGTGGTTCTGGGATGCCACCCCAAATATTCCTTCCGGGCTTTTTGTGTACCTTTTGGCTGTTTGATGTCGTTGTTATGCCGGAAAGGATAACATTGGTAAATACATTTCGAGCTGTAATGGCTAACACGCACACTTCAGACCCTCCCAATATCCTTTAGGTAAGCTTTTGTCCATTCAATGTCTTTAGAGCCGGCTCAAGAATGCTTCTGAGTTTCAATTTTTTCTGCTAGTTTTGAAGTTTTTCTTAATATCGCCCACGTATACATCGTTACATGAACCGATACGAGAGGGAATGTTTTTGTTTGTGATAAATTCAGTACCAAGCCGTTGGCTAATACTAGTGGATCGATATTTGGGGGGGGGGGGACTTGGGAAGAACCATGAAACATTATATTTATGTACCTATTACTTTATTAAAAGTTATACTGGGGTTTCATATTGTATCTTACCCTTATCTGATTTTTGGGGCCTTGTTACGCCTACCTGAATACCTATTTTGAGTTACCGTTAGCTATGACCTCGTATTTTAAGAACTTACTGCAGTTTCATTTTATTTTTAATATTATTTTGTTTAGCTGTGTAATAGTTCAGTGTAAATTTCGAATATTACAACATTGTTTTATAATTTAGATTGATAATAGAACCTCGATTGAATACGGTTAAATATGGAAAAAAGGAATTTAAGGGACAGAGAATTATTGGAGTTTCCATTTAATACCACAATGACCAATACAACGTCGCTCAGAATCGTTTGCAGTCCCACTCGCGAAAATAATTTTTTCAGCATTTTCATGGTTATCCTTTTTCTCATTGTATGATACTAGGAGTATCAAATTTAAACTTCCTAATTTATTTATAAACACGTAAAGGAAAAATCACTTTTCAAGCAACCTCATTTCGTTTACAAAATAAAGAAGATAATACTAACCGTATTATAATACGTTTAATAGTCCATAAACTCCCAACAGGCCAAATTCTATTTTCGCGCTACCCATCAAACGAAAAACGATGATTGATTATTATTGCAATGCGAAAAACAGTGTAAGTGCAAAAGAGAATACCTAGAGCAGAGAAAAAATAAGAAAAATAAAGGAGGTGTCAAAAAGGATTGATGTATTTCTTAGAGATAACGGGGGAGGCTCCGTGCAAGCTCCCATGAATGTATTTTAAATATAACAAGCCTGTTTTTACTCCTTGAGAGGCTTTCGATATTATCTCAATCATTTGCGAAGAATGGAGCAGTTTATCAGGTGATGGCTCTTGTGAATAGTTTTAAAAGTTTATTGTTTGTAGTGCTTTTACCAGTGGCGGCAGCTGAAATTTTAAAGTTGTTTATCTCTGTTCCTAGGACTCGCACTAAATTTAGTTGTTATAATGTTGAGCCTACTGGAAATGTTTTAGTAAAGAAGAAAACATTTTGTAATTTGCGAAAACAAGTAGAATTTTTGCTGAGCCCCTCCTGGGAAGAAAATGAACGCGTTTAGATATTTTATTTATTGTTTTTCCTAAACAAATTTTACATTATTTTGTCAAAAAAATTTTAATTTTACACATTAGTAGAAAGTTATAGTCATTTGAATTTTTTAAACCTAAAATATAATTAATTTAAAAAAAATTCAAATGGCTATAACTTTCTACTAACACATTTTTTCCCTTAAATTTAAAAATTTTCGCCACCAGATGTAAAATTTGTCTAGAGAAAATATTAAATAAAATACCTAAACGCATTAATTTTTTCCCAGGGGGGGTTCAGCGAAAATTCAATTTTTTTTCGCAAATTACAAAATGTTTTTTTTATTCACCAAACCATTCCCAGTGGGCTCACTATTAAGGCCACTAAATTTGGTCCGGTTAAGTGTGTCCAACCAGCCCTGTTCCAAACTTTTATTTTCATATTAGCAATCAAAATTCAGAAGCTATAAAACCATGTTATTGATCCTTGTTTATCACTTTATTTACGGCATTTTTTGTCGACATCGGAAATTGATCCCCCGAAGCTACATAATTAATTATCACTTCCCTTCTTGTCTCTCATGTTACAGATTGTTAACCATGGGTTAGCCATCGACGAGCGCAGCAAATTGTTGGCTTCGGGCGGGACATGTGTGGTCTTATAATTTTTTAACATTGCGGAAATAAGTTTATTTGCTCGTATTGCGATTATGATCAGATTTATTTTACCCAGTATAATACGTTGAGTGCAAAAAATTAATAAGATATTTAAGTGGTATTCCTAAAATCTTCCTAATCTCAACTTGCTGCGCTGAGTTATTTTAAAGCCGGTTTTCCCAGCAACATAAACTAAAGATGTTAAATCGACTTCGCCGTCTCAGACAGGCATTTATAATTTGAAATTTTAATCATCAAAATAGCTCTGTGAGGATAATAATGGCATCCTCATTTACGGAACAGTTAACTAAATATCTGAAGGTAAATTCGACATTCTGGCGGCTGGTTGGTGTTTAAATCGATGGGCCAGACCGCTTATTGTCGTACACCACATGAGATGTCTACGTATCCCACGGTATTTACAGGGTGTTAAACACTTAAAACTTCTTTTTTAGACCAGTATTTTTCTTTTTGCAACAATAATAGATATAGTTTGGACTTTTTACTGTATGCACAAATTGAGTCTTTTCGTCGAATTCTTGCGTTGCGCAATGATGCAACCTGCTCTCTTCAACTACCAATCTCATCCACAGTTACGCTGACGATACTACTCTTCACTCCATCATGCATTATTCCAGACAAGTCTTGAATCAAGAGCTGGATAATAGCCTTAGATCTATGAACCTAAGGTCTTCAAGTTCTTCAATTAGTCTTAGACTAGGGTGCCAAACACCTTGTTCAGTTCAACGCCTCCAGAACCCAGCCTGGCTTCCTGTCACGCAAAAATCTGTCAACTCTTATTCCATCCACATATATGGCCAAACCCAACAAAACAATGAAACGTTTGATCTTGTTGGCATTGGTATCATTAAAGGTCAGTATCGTCAAATTTAAGTAAGTATATTTGGCTGTACGTTTATGTTACAATAAATAATAAATATTTGTTACAAAATTTTAAAGATAAATAAGCAGTCATCCATCATACAAGCATCAACTTTCTGCAAATCATTCGATTGTCCTTCAAGTATAATATCCCAAGAGCATTGATAACTACGAGATACTTTTATTACAGATTTCGAAAGTACGTTACTTGAAAACAGTCCGATACTGTAGGCAGAGGGCTGTTGTCAAAAAATAACGTGCTTGAGGAAGTTGTAATAAAATTTTCAGTTATTTATCAACGCTCGAGGGATATTTGGCGAGAAAATGTTTTGAATTTTTTTTTAATTTTATTTATTTATTGAAAACACAACTATTAAAAAAACAATTAGAAAAATTTAAACTAGATGCAGATGACGTATTCGATTCCATTGAAGAGGTGTTTCCACGCATATTGTTGACTATGCTATTATGATGGTCTTGATCAATATTTAGATATGATTTTATGGAATTAGCATTAGCATGTCAACCAAATAAGGTGGTTTTAATTTCAAAGCATGCTTTGGTAATTTAGAATGAAAATAATAATGTTCTTTTTCTGTCTTTCCTTCAACTTACAGAGTTTGCAAAAATATATAGAAAGCATCTATTTTGAAATAAACTTAGTTGATAAATGTATATACGAGTAGAATACTTATTCGCGATTGTCGATAAAAATTGATTCTAAAAAACACAAATAGTCCTTTTCTAGGTATTTTATCACAAAAATCTTAATAAAATTTTGAAACAGTCCTTAGATTTAAACCATTGCAACAGCAAGCATCCGGCGAAAACCTATTTTTTCGATTTTGTCCTGTCAGCTGTAGAAAAAATTACAACATTGGTTTGTTTTTATCCAAATACATGGGCTTGACATTAGCCAAGCTACCTAAATGAAAAAAAAAACTGGAAATTTGTAAATTGATAAAAAAAATTGCGTTTTCAAATTTTCTTAAATAAAATGTTGAAATTTTGCATTTGGGCCTATAACTTAATTCTAAGCAACTTTTTCAAATAATTTTTTTTGATATCTCGTCACCTAACCTCACTTTCTGTAAATTGTCAATTTTTTCTTATTTGCCGCTATATAAGTGGTCACGGGACGTATGTCAAAATCTATTTTTAGGTTATCGGACATGCAGAACCGATCGCCCGGAAATGTTTCTTTGATACTCTGTTAATAAATTTTTCCCATATGTTGCGAAGTTTTTGCCGGTCACTGTATATAATCCAAAATTACGGATTCATACAGGTGAAAGACAATTACTAAAAGAATATTAAATAAATAATAACTGTAATATTCGAGAAATATTTCTTATTTTAATTCACTTTAAAAATTAAGGGCACATCATGTTTATTTTTCAAAATCTCCTCTTTATCCTACGAATTTTTCCGACGCCGCAAATGGCTAAACCTTCTAATTTTTTTCAGTGAAATCGATTCTATCGCTCTTAAAATTCTCTGCTTAAAAACTTCTTTGTCGTTTTCAAAGGGTTTTTCATATGTTAGTTATTTAATGCGCTCCCAGAGAAATATATCACAAATTGTCAAATCGGGACTCCTATTGGGCCCCAAAATTGAATCATTTCGGCCCATCCATCAATTTCCAAATTTGCAATCGCGCCAATCCCTTACTTCTGCAGCATAATATGCAAGACACCCATCGTGCTGGAAATACATATTTTGAGGATATTGAAGAGGCAATTCTTCTAACTTGTCTAAAAAAATGGCTCCAGATTATGTAAATAAGAATGTTACATGTATTATCTAAAAAATATGTTATAAAATTGGTAATAAAATGATGTTCTTTCTTTGCAGAAACAAGCTATGATGGTGACATTTGACTGAATTTGCACTTGTCTTCTCCATTTTTTTTTGTATTTTGCACTCGTCAGTTTCAATAACCCTTAGGTGTTAAGTTATGCTAGTTTTAGCAATGGTGAATTTACCCTAAAAATTTTAAATCATTTATTATATTACAAAAATTATTATCTTACTTTAAAAGAGATTCAAAATCAAAAAGTCGACTGGGAATATGATACAATTCGAAGTAGGAATAAGTATAACAATGATGAATTTACCCTAAAAATTTTAAATCATTTATTATATTACAGAAATTATTATCTTACTTTACAAGAGATTCCAAATCAAAAAGTGGACTGGGAATATGATACAATTCGAAGTAGGAATAAGTATAACAATGGTGAATTTGCCCTAAAAATTTTAAATCATTCATTATATTACAGAAATTATTATCTTACTTTAAAAGAGATTCCAAATCAAAAAGTCGACTGGGAAATGATACCATTCGAAGTAGAAAAAAGTATAACAATGATGAATTTGCCCTAAAAATTTTAAATCATTTATTATATTACAGAAATTATTATCTTACTTTAAAAGAGATTCCAAATCAAAAAGGCGACTGGGAAATGATACCATTCGAAGTAGAAAAAAGTATAACAATGATGAATTTGCCCTAAAAATTTTAAATCATTTATTATATTACAGAAATTATTATCTTACTTTAAAAGAGATTCCAAATCAAAAAGTCGACTGGGAAATGATACAATTCGAAGTAGAAAAAAGTATAACAATGATGAATTTGCCCTAAAAATTTTAAATCATTTATTATATTACAGAAATTATTATCTTACTTTACAAGAGATTCCAAATCAAAAAGTGGACTGGGAATATGATACAATTCGAAGTAGAAAAAAGTATAACAATGATAAATTTGCCCTAAAAATTTTAAATCATTTATTATATTACAGAAATTATTATCTTACTTTACAAGAGATTCCAAATCAAAAAGTGGACTGGGAATATGATACAATTCGAAGTAGAAAAAAGTATAACAATGATGAATTTGCCCTAAAAATTTTAAATCATTTATTATATTACAGAAATTATTATCTTACTTTACAAGAGATTCCAAATCAAAAAGTGGACTGGGAATATGATACAATTCGAAGTAGAAAAAAGTATAACAATGATAAATTTGCCCTAAAAATTTTAAATCATTTATTATATTACAGAAATTATTATCTTACTTTAAAAGGGATTCTAAATCAAAAAGTCGACTGGGAATATCATACAATTCGAAGTAGGAATAAGTATAACAATGACGAATTTAATTACTATTTTCGAAGTTTTAATGGAGTTGTCCATTACTTTGTGACAGTACATTTAAAAAGTAAATAAGGAAAAATCCAACTCCAATTGTTATCTTTAACGGTATTAAATTAAAACGGTTTAATTGAAAACTGCGAAAAGCAATTAAATGTAGTGACAGCGAACGAAGAAATCTGTGATTGTTTTTATAATCTTGGTTTTATTTCACGGTTTGTGTGCAAACAAGATATTCAGTAAATGATTTCGAATGCTCAGAGCAAAAGTATTATATCCATGATAGATTTTATTTACAATAAATAATATGTAGTATATGCGGTATGTCCGCAGATGGGGTTTAAAAGAGGACAAATGGACCAAATTTTGCAAGATACATAAAAATGTCACTAATAATAAAAGTTTCTGCTTGTAAAATAAATAAGATTGAAATTTATTTTTTTATACAGGGAACATAAAAAGTACGAAAATGTTATTTTGAGTAAGAGTAAACATACCTTGTGTATCATTTTCTACCAAAAGAACAAATAAATGGGTTTTAAATTAAACCATAAGCCGAAGTAAAAGACTTCGTTGATAAATTTAAATATTAAAAGTAGTCTCAACTATTCTCTCTCATATATTAAAGAATAATGACACCTATAGATATGTTTGTCAATGTCTTTAGTAAATAAAGTAATAATTATTTAATTCAAAATACTTCTTATTCAAGTGCAAATTCTTCTTCTTCTTGAGATTCAAAACCGAACCAATTCTTTGTTTTTTTTTAGGAAGTGACTCCACTGCCGGCGCCGGTTCCCAAAATGTTGATGCATGGATACCGGCGCCGGCACCCGTGCAAAATTTCTCGGGTGCCGGCGCCGTAGTCCAGATACGGCCAAAACGGAATGCCGGCAGTTCTAACCTAAAATAACAATAGTTACGAGTAGATATGGCCTTACTTGAGACTACTCCCTCTCCTCTCCCTCTGTCGTCACAAGCCCCGCCCCCTTACTTCATCTGTCATACAGATATGGGGATACTTTGCGTACACCAAAATGATGACGTATGTCCACCTCAGCTGTCATCTGTCAAGTGGTTCTAAATAGCCCTGTTTAAAACCAGCGTAGCTTTCACTTTTTGGTCCATTTGTCCTCTTGTCTACCCCATCTGTGGACTGTATATGAAAAAATCGTTTTTATCTTCTGACAGCCCACGAAGACCGAAGTCTAAGTACGAGTCTATGTACCGTGGATGTACTGGGGAAATCCGACTCACACATCCAGAGCTGGAAACATCTCTAGAGATTTCTCCAGTCCTTTAAGAGGATGTGGGGGGTGGTACCACCTCGGTCCAGGAAGAATTCCAGTCCAGTTAATCGGATACCAAATTTTTCTTAGCGCAAGAAAACCTGACCAAAACCAAAAAAAATCGAATCAGTGCGCGTTTCTCCAAGTTTGGGTTTGCTCAGCATCATTTCCTATCTTTTTTTAATATACTGATCTTTTAAAAGACGCTTAAATTATTATTTTTATAGAATCATAATTTAAAGCAAGATAAAAACATGATATATTTTCTATAATATTTTTTTCTTTTTGGTCAGTCACCTTACCATCTTCTATTCGCTTTCTTTATGCCTATTCTTAATGAATACCAAAGATCCTCAAGGAACTTTCCGGAGCCTCTCAAAGGACTTATTATTACAACACTTTAATAACCAAAATGCCGGCGGTTATATTATCGGAAACCTCTCGGCTTTGTACAGGTTAACTAAATACCTGGCAAATTCGAAATTCTGGCCGTGGACCTCATGTTATGAGCATCCGAGATATTTTACATTATTAGACGCGCTTTTGTTCACATGTGTGCATTCACTGGCCAAATATTTGGTATACGGGGAGTTTGTTAGTTTGTTGGGAGAAATTGTTGCACTTTTTGGACAACATTACCTGCGTGTTTCATCCAAAAAAAGGCATTATTTACTCTAAGGAATTTTTCAAAATTTAACGGGCGAATTAATTATCGCCTAGACGGGCCAAATTTGACATGTGAGGATTAAGTAAATTGACAGTTGTAAGAATACGACAAATAAGTTTTGTACTATGAATTTACTTTTGAGATTTTCGCAAAAATTTGCTAAAGAAAAGGCAATAAAGAATATGCACGTGTTATTTAAATTACATAAATCGTTCAAGGAAGTCATTACAAACCCAAAAAAATGATTTTAAAGGAAATTACTAGGATAATTTAGCTACAAAAAATGTTTTTATTTAATGTTTCGGTATAATTTATTATAGTTTAAAAGGCAGCCATTTGTCCTAAGTGCATCTGCATAATGACGTCAGGACATCAGCAAAAATAAGTGTCAATCCACGTGTTAACGCGAAACTTAACCTGAAGTCGAACAGGTTTGTTTTCCTCGGAAACAGTCAGAGGGGGAGCAATCGAATTTTTTGGGTTGATAGAGCAATAGTGCAACACGCTTCGGAAAAAGTTCAGTTATTCAGAATGTTTCGTTACGGAGCTATTAAACGTCAGAGTAGAAATTTCCGCGATTTCCGTTAGAATCAGGTACAGGTCGCAAAGTGAATGAAATATATGTAAATTTTCGGAGGTTGTAGAGGACCCGGAGCTCCAGAACTCTATTGAAGTTGATGAAGGACGCAAGATGGCAAGTGATTCTTTTGAATTTTTTTAAGTCGAAAAATGCCATTTGCAGTACCTAATTCGGAAACAAAACGTCGGATCGAAAAACGGATTCATAAGTAAAAATTTAAAATCTTAAATATTTTCTTTTTGCAATACATTTACTCAAATCACTGGAAAATGGATATATTTGGGAGAAACTGAAAATTTCGATTTTTGATCCAAATATTTCACGGTTTTTATTTTTTTGTGGGATCAAGTGTTCAAATTAAAATCCCATATACGTCATCGGAAAGAGCTCGTCAAAATATATGATATCCATGTTTTTTAGTTTCTTTATTCTTTTTAGGAAGGGAGCAATCGCCGATTAAATTTCGATTTTTTAACTTTTTTGCCCTCGACATCGGTACATTTAAATAACTCTGTATTTGTTCCTATTTCATTTTTTCCCAATTTTTCAACACTATCTTATAAAGGGATAATCACACTTAAAAAAAATATCGAATGGATCATCCTGGAGCGTTTTTAAGGGGTAAAAATCAAATTTCCTTGATTTTTTCCGACTAATTCTATTTTTACCCGACATTATTCGACACTATTTTCCTTATTTAGTGATTGTTTTTGGGTTTATTTTATCCGTTAATTACCTAAGAATACCTCCTACTAATTTGAACAGCTTATTTTGTCGTTAGAGTTATAAATAAATAGGTTTATTTGCATCTGCAACACGCAAAATTTTAAATTTTTTTGAATTTTTACAGATCGCCATGAAAACAAAGAATTGCAGTTTATTTACTTAAAATTATTAAAACATGATGTGTACGAATTTCGCAATAATGACATTTTTTGTTGCAAAATTGAAAAGTTCCTGGACCGATTTCGGCTTGAAATATACATGCATGAGGTTTTAGGAACGTTCTACTTTAAGTGCAGGTTTATTTTATTGGATGGGTTAGGCATTAAATGCCATTTTAATTGATTTTTCGATGACCCGACAACACTGGAATTTACTATGTACTCATTATAAGTCATAAAAAAACTTTTGATGGCAGCCAATGGGATCACGTTTTATAAGTTGCGAAATACGCGCAAAAATATGCAGTAGAAAATCCTTTTTTTGTTAATAAAGACCAAAATAAATGGATAACAGCAACCGCCATGAACATTTAATTTATGTAGAGAATATAAAAAATATATTTCAGATTTATTTGGATTATATTCATATTTCCTATTGACTGTTCAATCATTAGAGAGCTGACATTTTGTGCAGTTACTGTATACGAAACTTTATGTTGAACTTAAAATTAACTGAGAAAATTGTGTGTTTAACGTTGAATTAGGAAATCGATTAAAAGTTCTGTGCAACCGGCAAAGAACTTTGTTTAGCATTCTTATAATTTTTAATTACTTATTGCCTTTTTTCATTTAATAAAAAAAGCAAAATTAACATAACCCCTAAAACCAAACCTGACACTACTTCTTATCACTCAGTTTTATAAAAAGGCAAACCAAAACAAAGCTAATAAAGGGTTAAAAGAAAAAATTTTCGTCACCATTGCCTTATTAAATCTCCTGGCACGTTTTCCTGCCATATTGGTATCAGGAAACGTCTCTTTTGAACATGTCGGTCGGGGTGAATTAACAAGGTTTTTATTTCGTGTTGTGGAAGAGGTGGATGATATACGACAGTACGTTTTCGGTAAGATCACATGATGAAAAAATTTTCTTGATTCAAGAAAAAAAAAATTTCAACCTGTTACTTCAGTGAATGAGCTGTATTCTCACTCCAAGAGTTTTTGAAGTAATGAAATGACTCCTGGAGTTCCAGAGCCAGAGCTACGAACAACGTAAACATCAAGCTAAGTACCTAATTTCGTGATCGATAAGAAAAGCGAAATTTTTTTAAATAGCCATGCACATTTTTTATAGAGAAAACCATTTTAAGACAACGTCCTAGCCCTGTGAAGGCGTTGCAAGCCCAAAAGCTAGTATAGCTACCATTTTCCTTTTTTCTTCTACTACCAATGCATATTCAGCGATATTTTTAGATTTAAACATCCACTTTACTTTTTAATGTTTTATTTGTACATTTTTTAAGTTCACGCAAAAAATCTGGCAACGCTGACCCCATCCACAGGAATGGCCAAGCCCTACAGAACAATGAAACTTTCGATCTTGTTGGCGTCGCTTTCGAATATGATCTCAGCTGGCACAAACACGTTACTTCAGTAGCCACATCGGCGGCTAAAAAGCTTGGTTTTCTCTTTCGAGCCAGAAAATACTTCTCCCCTTCCAACTTATACATTCTCTATGTTTCCCCAATAAGATCTAACTTAAAGTACTACTCCCACACATGGGGAGGGGCATCACCATCGACACTTAACATTCTTGATTCTATACAAAAAAAGCCATTCGATTAATCAATGACCCAGTCCTCACAATAAAACTTCCTTCTCTCGCTCATCGCCCCGCGCTGTTGGGGATTTATCCCTTTTCTACCGGTACTTCCACGGATTTTGCTCTGAAGAACTGGACGGTATTATTCTCCCCTTGACTGTTCCTAACAGAACAACAAGAAGCGCGTTACGTATGCATCCCTTTACTGTCCAGCTACAAAAGCCTAGAACAAACCACTTCTCTCGCTCATTCATACCTATGGTCTCCAGATTATGGAACAAATTGCCTGCAGATATTTTCCCTTCCCATCCCAACCTCCAATCCTTTAAATCCCGTGTCAATAGCCTACATTTCTCTTCTCTTCAGACGCCCACGGTACGTTTGCACTTAGGCTTGAAATCTTCGTGAAATGTCTTAGATAAAAAAAACAATAATAAGTATTTAACCCTTAATAAAATAATTACCTAATCTTTTTCCAAGTAGGCCGTATTTTCCGGGTAGACCGGATACTATACCACCACCCTATTTTCTTCTAAGATAAAATTAGCTATCGCGCAGCGATGCCTATAGTCTGGGGTCTTTAACTCTTAAGTTAGATGAATTTTATACTCATGCAAGCAGTATCAAGCAACTATATCAAATGTGTATAATAGCTTTCGATGTTTGAAGTTTATTTCTAATTGCTTCGCAAAAGCAAGATAACAAAAATTAAATAAGAATTTTCAATCGTCCGTAATTTACTGAAAATGTAAGATTTCAAAACCGTTTTGTGTAGAACCGTCGACGACAAAAACACTTAGCAAAAGGATTTTAAAAACTTTCCCCAAACCTTTTTACTCCTAATTGAATTTTTTGCCGGAAGTATTATAGAATAACTAATGCTCTTCCTAAGAGCGAACAATTATTGTTCTCCATCTAGGAACAAAAATTTCCAGCATTATAAATAGTATTTAGAGCCGACGTTCATTTATCATTAAGTAAAACGAAGGTATAGTAGCAAATTCACCTTTTTATGTTACCGGGAAGTGATTAATAAAATGGGCGGAAGTATAAAAAACACCTTTTTCATTGATTTTTAGAATATAGAGTGTCCCAATTGGTAATTATGTATTTATGTACTTATTATATATAAGTCATATTCGTATAAATTTTTTTTGATTGAACAAGCCGACTGTCCAAGATATCGCCTGTATTTAGTACATGATTTTCTGAACCGTTTAAATAAATAGGTATAAAATAAATTTGTTATTTGTACAAAATTATTGGTTAAATTTATTACAAACATTGTATTTAAATTAGCTTACAACTTTTTCCAGGCCTCTTGATCTTGAAAGGAAAACTAGAACAATACAATAGTCGAAAATATAATTTATTTAACATATGCGCCCGGACTAAAATTCTTATCTCGGCTGGAGATCTTTTGCTTGGGTGTGCTTTATTTATAAATGGTAACAATAGTTGACGAGGGCTATAGATAGAATTTTTGTGGATATATATAGCAATTGCATATGAAAATTTTGATTTTTATTATGTGCACATTTAAAAACAGACTTTTCTCAAAAACGGCTCGGCAGCGGATGTAAATTTTTCGTGCAAAATACTCAAGATGAACGAGGAACTCAATATTAGAAAGAACTTCTACATGTCAAAAACTTTTCGTTTAAATCATGTTCAGGCACACCATGAAAGCGAAACGTGTTGAATAAAGAATAACCATGAAACAAATAAATAAATTAAAATATGTATATAAAATGGAATAATAATATTTAGGACAAACGGACTGTCAAAGTTGGTTACAAACACCACACCCTACCTCACAAAGTAACAAATAGTAGCGAAACATTTTGTATTTTATAATCCCGAAATCCACTCTATAGTATTCTTATGACAGCAACCCAGATAAAACCAGACCAGATGCGTAAGACTGTCAAATATCGTGTTCAATCTCAATGACCTTGAGGGCTGCCTGCACCATCGCTTTGCGATAGTGCAGGCGTCTGTACTATACGGCAGTTACGTTACATTTGAAGAAGACACGGCAGTGGCTGTGATGCTGTGATTTAAATTTATAACCTAGGTCTCCGTACTAGATGCCAGACCGCCGGCGGATCATCTCGTCAATCCTTGGCTCGCCGTCGCATGAAATACAGGCGACATTGGAGCTTTCGCATCTGGTCTGGTTTTATCTGGGACAGCAATATAATTTTACTTTCACGTCCAAACTTTTCGAAACAATTTAATGATTTAATGTGCAAGGCTAGCGATCAATAAGTTTTTTGGCATTATAGACTAGATTTTCTTACTGAGAGGATGAAGGTATTGGTACATTAACAATATGCTTTTTAACAAGAACGCCACGTATCACACGCTGAGGGAAACTTTGTCTTTGTTACGGAAACGTTTTCCCTAAGGACAAAGTGAATAAAAGTGAACAGGCCTTGTAACTTTTTTATTTTTAAAGATGGGAAAAAATGTTAAATATAAACGTTTTGGGGATTTTTCTGGATCATTCATATATCTTATTAGCAAAACAATTTAGCATCGAATAAAATAAATATAGTATAAAACATCGATTTTCCCGCTTATTTTAAAATGGATGCTATGATTTTTATCATATTTTCGGATTCTAGGAGAAGTTCTAGACATATTTTGTATAACATACCCTATGAGGTTTTTCAATCGTTTTTGAAATATTTCAAATTAAATATTATTTCACATAAATATACTTTAACGCATACCTGCTACCTTTTTAAATTTTCTTCGTAGGTAAGTCAAAATTAATGTCAAAGTTGACAATAATATTTTTATGCAAAATGAGTTATTCTATTAATGAGAGATACAAAAATTATGTTTAAAAAATAACAATAATGTTAGAGCGGCTCAAAGATAATATGAAGAAAGTATTGAAGAGGGACAAAGAACTCCATCATTAAATATCATAATAAAAACCAATAGAAGCCTAGAAGAAAGAGGAATTCTGGGCAATATAAAAAGAAGAAAAGAAAGGGGCCCAGCGATTTTATTATATTTTCAAGAGAATCCAAAAAAAGCAATTCCCGATTGCGTGCGATATATCAGACAGACGTTTGGTGTGGGATATTACAAAATAAAATTCTGACCATTTTTTTTTTCGGGAAGCATTAACTGGCCAGCACTATCTTAATTTTTTAGAAAATAAAATCGACGAGATATTCTCGACGAATTGCCACTTAAAGAACGTCGACGTATTATATTATGGCAACAGGACGGAGCGCTTCCCCATAATATAATTGAGGTTCGCAATGTTTTAAACCGTCATTATACCGAATGGATTGGTGGACATGGAACGTTACATTGGCCTAAAAATAGCCCAGACCTCATACCTTTCGATATACTTCTTTGGAGTCATTTGAAAAATGTCGTAAACAGCAATCATAATGAAAATATTGAAGAAATTCAAAGGAAGGTGAAAAATGAAGTAAGAAATCTGAACGAAAATTATGCTGAAAGTATTCTAAGCACACTTCAGAGACAGAGAAGAATGTGTTGAAAAGTGCGAAGAATTAAATGGCGGACATGTTGAAAATTTCTTTTGATATTTATTCGCCAATGTTAACATGTATCTGTTTATGTTATAATTCATTTGTTATTGTTTATAATCACTGGTTATTGCTTTCAAATATTAATAACTAATAAAAATCCACATTTATTGTTTAATAAAATAACTCATTTTGCGTAAAAATTCAATTATAAATTCACGGTGACTAAAGTATTATAGTCAACCGACATTAACTTTGCCTTAGCTACGAAGAAAATTTAAAAAGATAGCAGGTATTTCATTCGCAACCTGGATAGTTACGTTTAAAGTATATTTATGGGAAATAATTTTTAATTTGCAATATTTCAAAAACAATTGTAAAAAAGCATAGCGTATATTATACAAAATATGTCTAGAACTCCTTCTAGAATCCAAAAATGTGATAAAAATCATACCATCCAATTTAAAATAAGCGAGAAAATCGATTTTTTATACTATATTTTTTTTATTCGACGCTCAACTGTTTTGCTGATAAGATATATGAATGATCCATAAAAATCCCCAAAACTTTTATATTTAACATTTTCCCCATCTTTAAAATAAAAAAGTTATAAGGACTGTTCACGTTCAGTTTTATTTGGATATCCCTGTACCTATATTCTATCAACAAGTTATTGGTAAAATTGAAATGCAGTTGTGTCAAAATGTTATTGACAGTTTTGCGCAAACAATGGTCATGGTCAACAGCCGACGCCGACGGGGATATTATTTTTAAAACATATCTGCCATGTCTGTACTTTTTGATAAAATAAGCATGCATGTAATTTTTCTAAAATTGTAGGTTTTATAAAGTAATACCCGAATTACCTATTGCACAACCTTTATATTAAACTTTAGAATCAATTAAAGTAAACTTTATTTTTTAATTGTGTTACATACAATGTCTTTGTTCAATAGAAAAACCTGAGCAGACCCCTAGGGCAGTATAACAAAGAATTTCATTTATATTATAAGTGAATAAAAAGTAATTTCATTCATAGCAAAACTCACCGGCAACTTCAAGAAATGCATTAATACAAAAAATGACCACAATCAAGCTCCAACTCTTTGTTACAACGATTTGAATTCCCATAATAACTCTTTAACGTCGGCCACAGTCCATTAGCCAAGGGCAAAAACTAAACTCTGAAACTTTTTCCCGAGTTTTTTGCTGAGATTTTATGAAGGTGCGGACTGAAGAAAAACTAAAAAAGGGTAAAAAGAAAGACCCGTCGTCGTGAATAGTGCCTTATTTAGTCCCTTAACACGTTTCCGCGATATTGACTGCTTGGAAACGTTGTTTCTGAACAAGCTGGGGTAGTTTAACTAGTTTTTTGTTTTATGTTACTTAACAGGGACTTATATTAATGATTTACTGAAATGGGATATTAACTCCATTTTTGTGTGGCTTTGAACAAAATGTGGTTTAAATATTATTTATTGACAGGAAAATTTTATTGCAAAAAATAATATTACATTGCTGGAACAGATTCATACAACAGCAGCATTCCTGAGCCTCTAAGACAGTACTTGCAAAGAGTTATAAAAGTAAATATTTGGAAGATGGCGCCAAACAAAAAAGAATTAATAAATTGTGCTGTTTTGTGCCTACTAGTTAAAAAAAAGTTGTTGGCGAGTAGACGAAATTCTAGCAAAAAAAGGTATTGGGTGAAAACACCTTTATTGAATAGACCACGTTTTGACCTAGAAAACAATCTCTTGACAGAATTATTAACAATAGACGGGGATTTCCAAAATTTTACACGTCTCCCATATACAAAATTTTTAGAACTCCACGAAAAGGCATGTATACAATCATTTTTACAAATCGGACAGACAATCATAATATGACTTGAAAACTTTTCAGGTTAAGCATTTGATTACTAAACAAGAAACTCATATGAGAAATTCTATAGGTTCAAAAGTTCGTCTTGCTGTTACTTTACGATATTTGGCTAGTGGAAGTTCATTCAAGTCCCTTGAATTTCTTAGCAGAATATCACGAATCACAATAGGAAGTTTTGTTCCAGAAGTATGTAATGCTATTGTGACCATTTTAAAGGATGACTATTTGAAGGTAAGTGTACAAAAATGGAATACATTATTATTAAAAGTTTATTAAAAATACAAGAGTTAATTAATTATAGTATGGCTTGAAATGCCCTTTTTAAAATATCTCCAGTTTGAAGTACTTCTTCCAATTGCGAATGGGAGCCTGTATTAGTTTGTTCTTCATTTAGTGAGTTTTCGACAGTATACGTAACGTAAGGCGAAACATTACCTGGTGCTTGTATAACCGGATTTGTACATGAAGAAGAACAGCGAGAGGTTTCATAATTTGTTGGTTGTAAATCTTGAAGTGGATAGGTGGGAGAACGACAAGACGAAGTTTCAAAAACAGAACGAGATGCGTTAGAGGAAGAACTTGATTTTGCTCTATATATTGCCAGCAGTCTGCTGTTTACTATTTCACTAATATCCGTTTGTAATTGTAAAGCATCATCCATGGGAATACTTCTTAACTGTGATGCAATTAAATTCCCAAAATTATCAAATATATCTTGATTTGATACATCGCACAGTTTCTTTATAGCAGCATCTATAGATGTATCTGTTAATGTTCCAATTTTCTTCTTTTTTGCCTGTGACTGCCTCGGAGTACCCTGCACATTATATGAAGGCAAGTTTTTTCTGTCTGAGTTGGTGTTCGCTTTTCCTGAGCCTTGTTACCAAGAGATGATAAAGTTGTATTAGAATCAGTCTCTGGTGATGGGCTTACAGCAGTGTCTGCCAAACACTGTTGTTGAGAAACATCAACCTCAACTTCGTCTTCCTAAAATAAAAAATAATAAATGTTGAAAATATCACTTAATTTTTGTTTTTTTAGGTGCCATGTACTGAAGATGAATGGCTGAAAATTTCAGCTGATTTTGAAAAAAAGTGGAATTTTCCGCATGCTATTGGGGCATTAGATGGCAAACATATTAGTATTCAAGCACCCCCAAATGAAGGCTTCTATTATTACAATTATAAAGGCTTTCATAACATTGTTCTTTTAGCTCTTGTAGATGCAAACTATAAGTTTATTTATATCGATTGTGGCTGTAATGGGAGAATTTCTGATGGAGGAGTATATAAAAATAGTTCGCTATATAAAGCTATTAATGTTGATTATTCATTAAAAATTCCAGGACCTGCACCTTTACCTGGAAGAAACACAAATATTCCATATTGCATTATTGGTGATGATGCTTTTGCACTAAACCATAATTTAATGAAACCCTATCCGCGTGCACAAAAATTATCTGTAAAATAAAATATTTTCAATTACAGGTTATGCAGAGCACGCAGAGTTGTCGAAAATGTATTTGGCATTCTTTGCAGCAGATTTCGCATATTTACACGACCAATGAACACAAATCTACAAACCACGGAATCTATAATAATCTGTTGTTGTGTCCCGCACAGTTTTCTGCGCCCATCAGAAACTGTACCTATACACCCAGAAAATGATACCCTTTATGATATACTGCCAAATATTACTCATGAGGGAGGGAATTTTTCGTCTAACCTTGCTTGGCAGACCAGGGACGAATTTGCAGAATATTTTGTTAATGAACGAGATGCCGATTTTCAATGGAATCGAATATAGTTCCTTCAACTTCATGATTTGTATATTTATGCAAAAATAATAAATATTATTAAACAGTACTTACCTGTGTTATTTGGGAATCCAAATTAGACGTGGTTTTCCGAGGAACTATCACGTCATTTAAAAATAACATTTCTTCAAACCATGGTACTGTTGGTACATACAGGTCTTCTGTGCCTGTCCCTGAACGACGGCTGTCAAAAATTTTCTTTTTTTCTAATAAATAGGTTGATCGGAGAGAAGTAATTTTTTTCTTAACAATTTCTTCGGATAATTCCATTTTTTCCGATATATATGTGAGTGCAGCCTTTCGTTTTACATTGTTTTTGTATTGTGGAGACTTTATGTCCCAGAAACATTCCCTTTCTCGATATAATTCAATTAGTTGAAATATTTTTTCATCAGAGAACGCAACACGTTTTATACATTTCGCCATTTTGTGATATCACTGTGAGGCTACTGTTATATGAAAAGTAGAAATATTTCTAGTTAAAACAGTGGATGCGATAACACTCAACTGCGATCAAAGTAGAGTGTTTCACTAGAATAATCACCTGACAGTGTAACCACGCCCACCAAACAGTCGCTGTTATGGCAGTCAACTGTTATGTGAAACTGCCGCTTAACGCATACTTTTTAGCAGTAGTCTGCCTTTGTAATGAACGTAATGTCAAACAGTAGCTTGTCATCGTGTGCACTATGGTATGCACGATTTTCTGCTAAATACCACACATTTGCTCAAATTTCGAATATGCAAAAATGGTGTTTGTTTATTATCTTTGCAATAATAATAACAACAAAAACGTATTTATTAGAGTCTTCAACAGATTAAAAGCGGAAGACCTCTAAGTGCTTACCTACATACCTATACTATCTGACCGTGCCCGCTTACAAGATGTAGATGAAATAGAAGACATTCTGGATTTAGTAGAGCAAGATCCTAGTACCAGCTCACGAAGAGTTGTCCCTCAACTTGTAATTCTTTAGTCTACAATATGTATGTACAGATACGCATTGTGTTTTTATTTAGACCTGAAAGTTTCAATTGCTTTTGGATATTTGTCTGCTTAAAAAATATATGCTGATGTAAAACCAGAAATTTAAACAGCAATATAGCTACTCTTTAGCTGAATGTTTTTTTTTCATCCTGTTTTAAATTATTATCAGGTTGTTCGCGGTTGTGTTTTTCATATTTTTACCTTAGCACGGAAAATTTTCCCAACAAAATTGTTTTCTGCGGGAAAAGATAACCACCGCAAGCGAATGAAATAGGGTATGGAGCAGCACTTTTAACATTAGATAATGTGTTCTTATTTTTTAACTTTTTTTATAAACAGCTTGTCGGAAAAAGTTCATTATTTAAGTGTTTTATAAAAAAAATTAGATATTTTCTTTGCCACGATTACAATTTTAAAAGTGAATAACTTTTCCAGAAGAAAAACTGAACGGCGCCTGTTTTCAGTGTTTTGTACTAAAATTACCAAAACGGAACACTTATGGATTCCCTTCGGTGTCCGTCCGTCTGTCGCAGGCGATTTTCTCTGAAACTATTCGACGAAAAAATTTGAAATTTAGCACAGAGATGGAGTATGGTGGCCCTATTATAGACGTGAAGTATAAAAAGTTTAATTTTGATTCTGGGAGTTAATTTCAGGAGGTAAATTGCGAAATGGAAAGTTTTTTCAAGGTCATCGTGTGTGTCAAAATGAGAGCTTATTGAAGAACGAATTCAAGAATATATAACATGATGTATTTTTTAGGAATTTTTTTAAACATTTTTCGGGAAAACGCTTAAAAATTGCTGCCCCCCCATCCTTATCACTAAAAGGATCGCTCAGAAAAATCTGAAAAAAAATCATGAACATTGAAAATTAGGTGTAGGTTAAGCTAAAATTATCAGTATTGAAAAATTCTGGCGCGAATTGTTTATTTCTTTATAACTCCTAAGCCATTGGTTTTAGAAAGTTTTTCGAGAAAAAATATTTTTCACGGTATAAGAAACAATTTTTGTCCTTACACGGTTTTCAGAATTTTTAATTTGACTTGTTCGCAAAGCTCCCCCCCCCCCCCACACACACTCTGCTCCGCGCATACGCGATGTGATACGGCGTTGGTGCCATCGTCGGGCACACTGGGATAAGGAAGCCTCAAACCTGGCAATAAATGTAAAAACCAAAGACGATATAGACATTTGTTTCTATAAAAAAAAATTAGTCTACTAACCAGCCCACATCGAAACGGTCTGCGAGTTCGCTGGCGTTCTTTCTACCCCCAAAACTTTGCTGTAAATGCAACCGATTTGCGGCATTTACAGGTACTGTGTTTCGGTGGTTTTAAAGGCCACGATTTGGTCGAAATAAGTGAATATTTGCAAAATATAACTATGAAGCCTTTAAGTTCAGGCGTGAATTGATACTTTAGCAAATAGAAAGTTATATTTAAAAACATGGAATTTATATTAACAAATTACGAAAGTAAGGCGGTTCAAATGTTAAGTTTAAATACAAATCTGAAAATTTTTGGTCAAATCAGGTATTAAGGGCGATCAAGGTTCAATTTTACGATTTTTTGTATTGTTGAGTACACATTATAAATCAATTTACTTTAGCTGCTATCTTTTGCAGATATCTTCGCTGTCCACTTTTTTGTGGTACAAGCACGTCTATAAAAAACATATGCACGTTCAAATAGTTTTAATTTTATTTGTTTATTTCAGGAATGGGTGCAAATATAATGTTTATACAAAGGATGCAGCTTCTCGGTATTATGAGAGGTTCTGGTGCCATTGAGTTGGAAGATCAATTTGCTTTCTTATAGAGAGAGATCCAAAATCGCAGAAAATATTGCGAAGGACACACAACATACCGAAAGAAGCAATTGAACTACTGAAACTTCATGTCCAGGAAGTGATCGAGGAAGGTGATGATACTAAGGAATTTTTAACCTCCAAAGATGAATTTTAAATTTGTATTTTTTTGCTTTATTTTATATAAATGTTTTACATTTAACATATACGGCTTTTTGTAGTGTTGCCTACTTAAATTTAAAAAAAAAACGAATCCTTTCTCGGGTATCTAACTGTCCATCCGTTTGTATAACATTTTTTTAGAGGCCTTTGACAAAGGGAACTGAAATTTAGCGTAGCTTTATACTTAAGTATACCTCATCCATAACCATTTTCTCACAAACAAATTATGTTTCATTCTCTCTTGTAAATTATTAGTAAAAAACTGGCAAAAATAAAGGATGTGTGTAATAATGTCCTAAGTTTTAAAAAATTAGGACATTGAATTTTTTTTAAAAACGAATAATCAAAATATTGTGCGCGAGCTTGAAAAGCCCTAAAATAAAATATCCAACTTAGAAATTCGATGGTATTAAATTAACAGTAGTTGATTTAATGCCAGTTTTGAGGCCCGCCTGTCCCAATGTGTGTCGGGTAATAAATATTACATTTTTGCACCTATCAAGAGGGAAAAAGGTCAAATTTTTTTGCCGTAGCAGAAAAAATATGTTTTTCGCAAGAGATATTTTATTTCTTTGCCCGTGAAATGACCTCTCGCTAATAGCAGAAAAGAAATACGGATTTACTTTGTTAGGCAGAAGCGTAGACTAAATAATACCTAGACTAACACTGCCGTGCATCGAAAAGCGGGTCTCTCAAGAGAGACCCGCTTTTCGACATTTGGTGGGTTTACTGGTTTATAGTTTAAAAGTTTGTTTGTCTACCATTGTATAAATATGTATACTACATATCTACATATATATATATATATATATATATATATATATATATATATATATATATATATATATATATATATATATATATAATGGTGGACAAACAAACTTTTAAACCATAAACCAGTAAACCCACCAAATGTCTCAAGGGAGACCGGCTGGTAGAAGCAAGGAGAAATATAAAAAAAATTTGATCGGGTTTGCTCAGGTTTTTCTAAAATTTTATTTTGAACTTTTCCACTCAAACATAAAATAAACGTTTATTTTCTTTAATGAATTATACAAGGTGTCCGAAAAGTCTTAGTAGGGGCAAATATATTTGTTATTAGTAAAGATAGAGACACCAAATTTTAGGTGTATCTTTTCGGTTAATAAATCTACTTTTTCATGTAAGTAATTTTATTTTTTTAACCCCCTTGAGGGGTGACGCAAGGGAGTTAAAGTCAAAAATCTTAAATGCAACCCTAATCGTGAAAAAAAAATTAAAACCTTCATAAAAGTTGTTCAAAATGACCACCATAAACTTCTTGGCAGTAATAAAGACGATATTGGAACTCATTTCTCACATTTTCGAGAATGGCAGGTGTTACTTCTTGGCAGAGTTCCAATATCGACTTTATTACAGCCAAGAAGTTTAGGGTGGTCATTTTAAACAACTTTTAAGGTAATAAGAGAAATAAAGGTACTTAAATGTTTCATTTTTTCACGATTTTTAGTTTTTAAAGGCTTGCCTTTTAAAAACGAATTAAGATACGGACCTCGGGTTTGCGGTAAAATCTTTCTTTTTTGAAGACTTTTAAAATGAGGTACCACACGGCATAGGGTTGCATTTAAAATTTTTAACCTCAACTCCCTAGCGTCACTCCTCAAGGGGGTTGAAAACGTTAAATTACATGAAAAAGTATAGGTACCTTTATTAACCAATAGGATACATCTTAATGTGGCGTCGCTATCTTTACTAATAGCAAAGATATTTGCAAATACTAAGACTTTTCGGTCACCCCGTATATCTTTTTTTACGTATCCACAATGGAAAAATCTTCGTTTTATTTATAAAGAAAAATAACAATGTTTAAACAATATAGTAATGGGCAAGCTGCATACTGCTCTTAATGTCGTTATCTGAATCAGCCTCAATCGGTGCTATTGTGCAAAGGTATAACATCGCTTGCAGCGATTATTTGACATTAACGTTAATCCTGCTGCAGTAGGACGACGCGAACCGAAATCAATATCATGGTAATTCTGATTTACTGCGGGCCGGGGAATATCTTACACATGCACGTCAGTTTGCCTTTAATCCGCTCGGTACGGAATATAAAATAACACCCGTGAATAAATTTATGATTTATTTGCAAAAGTACTAAACCTTACATTAATTTATTAGTAGGCCTGTTTAAATGTAATAGAAACCAGAGATACGCATCGCCTTTGCCAGTCGAACGAGTGTTACCATAACAACTACTACTTTCATCGTCTCCATTAGATCGGCGCCATGTGAAGGCTCTGCCATGTGTAGTTATTTGGACTAGCGTATATATCAGCTAACGCGCGCCAGCTCGGTTACCTTGACGGTGGATGGTACATTAGAGGTATTTGGCGAACCAGTCAACAAATCGTTCTGAAAATTTGATCGTTTACATAAACGAACGTGCTCGACCTGTCTAAAATAGTTTTGACAATGCAGTGTTGCCGCTTCTATGAAAAAGTAGTAGCAACTTTGATATTTTAAATGGAACACTTTGTATATTACTTCATTTTTAAAACCCCTATTAACTGCTTAACAACTTCCATTAACATTATGTTATACTTATCTCCTACCGTTTCTAAAATAATAATTAATTTCCAATTTTTTGGCGGAAAACGTTACCTTAAAAAAATGCTAGTACCTATTTTTCAACTCTATAATATTAAGACCCTAAAACGGTGAAGAGTTAAATAATACCAGGGGGGCTTTTTACCCTATGCCCAAATCTTAGTTGCAGTATACAGGGTGGTTTAAAAATACAGTTTATTTGGTTTCTGGAAAAAGTGACCATAAGTATATTTTTTTTAATGTAACATGCTGTATTTTATTACTGATTTAAAAAGCTACTTTAATTTGCTTTTTATTTTTGTTTATCTTACCTACATATACCTAAATATTCAAGTTTCTGACTTATAAGCCATTATTTGTAAAATTTCCTCCACAATTATATATAAGTATAGTAATAAATGGGAAATTTCTTCGGTCTATAAATAAATTAAATGTACATGCAAAGATTAACTTGCTTGCTAATGCAGAACAAGAAGACCGTAAAATGAAAAATAAAATAAGGACTATTTTTTATTCTGGTTTGGTGCCCTCCTGCTGTCGCGATTTCTGGGCCCTTACCCTTCATCAGGCAGGCTTACACCCAGGGTGTCTGAAGAACAGACCGAACACAGCTGTCTGTTCTTCGGACACCCCCAATGGGAATTTACCAGTGTCCATTGGTTTCCCATGTAAATACTTTATTATATCCCCAATTTTAACCATAGTGTCTATCATAAATGTTCTGTTACAATCGACTCCTCTTAGTGGTACAAACGCACCGGGCCCGGGGCGGTTGTAACATATTACATCACTTTAATTTTTAGTTACCTCTGAGGTTTTTACTTTGTTTAGCCTAAAATATCCCTTACATAATGAGGGTGACTAATTATCTTAACTATAGCCATACAAATATTATGTCCAACTCTAATAGTTTTTTCATAATTAAATACTAAAATCAGAATCTTACAACCGACCTCGGTCTAGGATACCTCATTTGTGAGGGCCTTCAAAAAAGAAAAATTTTACCGCAAACCCGAGCTCCGCACTTTTCGTTCTTAAATGGCAAGCCTATAAAAATTAAAAATCGTAAAAAAAAATTAGGTACCTATATTCCTTTTATTACTTTCAAAGTTGTTCAAAATGAACACCATGAACTTCTTGGCAGTAATTAAGTTTATTTTGGAATTCTGCCAAGAAGTAATACCTGTCATTCTCGTAAACGTAAGTTCCAAAAGCGATTCTGTTATTGCCAAGAAGTTCGTGGTGGTTATTTTGAAGAACTTTTAAAGTAATAAAGGAAATAAACGTATTTATTTGCCATTTAACAACGAATTAGGATACGGACCTCGGATTTGAGGAAAAATGTTCTTTTTTGAAGACCTTTAAAATGAGGTACAACACGGCAAAAAGTTGCATTTAAAATTTTTGACCTCAACTCCCTAGCGTCGCCCCTTAAGAGGGTTGAATAAGGTAAATTACATAAAAATTAGATTTATTAAACAATAAGATACACCTTTAACTTGGTGTCTCTATATCTTTACTAATAGCAAAGATATTTGCCCATATCAAATTGCACTTTTATTTTTAATTAAAAAGTTCTTCGTAATAATAATTACCACTTTTAATTACTTAATTATTCTTTGGCATGGCGAAGCTTTTTAGAACGGCGCATCTCAAGGGGTAAAATCCCTTTCGTTAAAAAGCCCTTAATAATTAACAGAATAAACAGACACTTGCTACACAACCGGGTACTTCCAAGTTTCGTTATGAAACTCCTTCAAAACGATGCTAAAATAAACATGACGTGGAGGATTCTTAGGTCGAAATTTACATTTATTTCAATCAAGCTTGGAAAATTCAATCATCTGTACTAAATTTAAATAATTTTGTTTTGTTTATGATTTTTCAAGTTTTCATGCTACAATAGTTAAACTAAACGAAACGAAGATTTATATATATATATATATATATATATATATATATATATATATATATATATATATATATATATATATATATATATTGAAAATGCTATTCTCACACTACGCCAACGTGTTGTCCAAGGAATATCATCCTTGGTGGTTCAATGACCTGATATCACAGGTACAAGTGAACCATGCCACCCCGACGACCGGTTTCGATACTGTTAGATCTCATTCAGGCCGGGGACAGGCAAATTGCTCTGTGTCGAGCGGGTGTTAAATGGTCGAACCAACCGAAACAACTACTCCGAGGGCTAATACCCCTACCGGCATTGAATTACACGATTGATTCTGGGTTTGTCCGTTGGGAACAATATTGAAAATGCTATTCTCACACTACGCCAACGTGTTGTCCAAGGAATATCATCCTTGGTGGTTCAATGACCTGATATCACAGGTACAAGTGAACCATGCCACCCCGACGACCGGTTTCGATACTGTTAGATCTCATTCAGGCCGGGGACAGGCAAATTGCTCTGTGTCGAGCGGGTGTTAAATATATATATATATATATATTTCAGAATAATGAACCGGCTGCAAGTGCAAATAATAGCTTTCAGGATCCTTGTTTGCTTATTTTAGTTGTTTTATTTTCAAACTCTGACACTTACCGTGGATCCTTTATGAATATAGTATAAACTGCCACAATATTTCTGAAAACTATCATTACACTGAATTACTCTACAATATTCTGCACTTAACGTAATGTTTTATTTCGTGCAAGAAATGTTATGCGACTGATTATTTATATTTTGCTTAAAATTATATGATATCGCTTTTTTTTATCTAAGACATCCTACGTAGACTTTAAGCCTAAGTACTAACGTACCGTGGGTGTCTGAAGAGAAGGGAAATGTAGTCTATTGACACGGGATTTGAAGGATTGGAGGTTGGGCCGGAAGGGAAAACATCTGCAGGCAATTTGTTCCATAATCTGGAGACCCTAGGTATGAATGAGCGAGAGAAGTGGTCTGTTCTAGGCTTTTGTAGCTACGTAACGCGCCTCTTGTTCTTCTGTTAGGGACATTCAAGGGGGGAATAATACTGGCTAGTTCTTCAGAGCAAAATCCGTGGAAGTAGCGGTAGAAAAGGGATAAATCCCCTACAGCGCGGCGATGAGCGAGAGAAGGGAGTTTTCTCGTGAGGGCTGGGTCATTGATAAGTCGAATGGCTCTCTTTTGGATAGAATCAAGTATCTTAAGTGTCGAAGGTGGTGCCGCTCCCCAGATGTGGGAGCAGTACTCTAGTTTAGGTCTTATTTGGGAAACATAGAAAGTGTATAAGTTGGAAGAGGAGAAGTATTTTCTGGCTCGAAAGAGAAAACCAAGCTTTTTAGCTGCCGATGTGGCTACTGAAGTAATGTGTTTGTGCTGGCTGAGATCATGTTCGAAAGCGACGCCAACGAGATCGAATGTTTCATTGTTTTGTAGGGCTTGGCCATTCATGTGGATGGGGTAAGCGTTGCCAGATTTTTTGCGTGAGAGGGAGCAAGACTGGGTTTTGGAGGCGTTGAACTGAACAAGGTTCTTGGCACCCCAGTCTAAGATTAATTGAAGATCTTGGGAAAGAGATAGGTACATAGATCTGCGTCCATTATCCAAATCCTGATTCGAAACTTGTCTGGAAAAATGAATATTGGAGTGAAGAGTACTATCGTCGGCATAACTGTGCTTGATTTCAATTTAGAATTGTTAAAAAATAAATAAGTAAAAACATTTCTTTCTGATGCTAATATAAAATTTCTGCAGATTTTGTCAGTTGCTTGTTGCTTAAATATGAAGAGATGATGAATTGGCCATTAAAGCATGAATCAAGAGGGAAAAACATATGAGGAGCAAAAATTCAAACAGGGTTAATATCCATTTTTACAGTTCTGAAATAATTGAAGTTTTTTAATAACCAAATAATGCATGTAAATATTTTTTTTGCCTAAAATTATACACAGAGATGCTTAATGAGAGACAAGAAAATTTTGTTGTAAAACTGGTTATTGTTAAAGAAAAATGGATAAATATCTTTTTGAACGCCATCTATGAATAAAAACCTATTTGCTTGAAGTGAGTGGGATTTTATTCCATTTGAAAGAAAAATTAACTCTTTTAGTATGAAAGTTAATGGACAGAAAGGCAAACTTTGTTGAAAATGTTAGAAATTCAAAATTCAAATGAGTATAAAATACATAGGATAAAACCCCGTTTGAACCGAAATTGCACGCTGAAATAAAATCCCTTTTGAGAATATCATTTTACGGATAATAACCTTTTTGAGCTAATTTCTATATTTTGACTGCAATTCTACAAGGGATAAAAATTATTTTGAACCGATATAAGGGCTACATTCAGTGGCATAACCAGACCTTGATTGAGGAAGGGGCTGAGAACAAACAAGATTAATCTTACTAGGTGCTGAAGCTAGCCAGTGGCGTTACTTGTAAAAGCTTTTTTCTTTGTATGTGGAAATCTAGAGGGGCTCTAGCCCCTTAGCGCCCTTGGTTACGCCACTGGCTGCATTTGCCGACCACGCCCATTTATTGCCAAATTACTTTTAATTTAGGCCCGCTTGTACGATCTTAGTTCACCGAAGGTTCAAGTTGATCTGTAGTTCAACTTGAAAACTGAGTTGTACGAAGGTCGTTTAGCAGTGAACTTTGGTCAAAAACAGGTTCAACTTGAACGCCCGATTGTGGGCGTTTAAGAAGAGTTCAAGTAGGATATTATTGTTTTTAACCTCGTTATATATATATATATATATATATATATATATATATATATATATATATATATATATATATAATATCACATTTATTAAAAATAGATTGTTTTCTATTGTGGTCGCTTAACAATATTTATACAAAAAGGGAAAATGAATCCTTGTGTTGAAACATGAATCTGAAGGTGATTTTTTAGAACTTATTCACCAATTGCTTCATCCTAGAGCCCCACAAGTCTACAGGGATAGGCCTAATCACTTTGAGATATGGACAGACCTAAGAATTTAGAGAGTTAATTAAAATATTTTTCTCTCTGGTGAAGTTGGTGGATTTTGCAAATTTTTTTCCATGATTTTAACGTAAATGATATCAGCGTAAATTTTATATTGAAATAAAAAATAAACACAAACAACTTTGTTGCACTTTACTTATTTTACTATCCTAAAATTCTCCAAAAAAGTTTGGTTATGTTAAATATTTTCTTCTTTTTAGTTGCTGGCCTTCAGAAAATCGTATTGATCCAAGATCAATTGAACCCGTTGTGGTATGCTTTGGTGCAACATGAAATTTACTGAAGTAAGATCAGTGGTGATCTGAAGTTCAAAAGAACTTCCGGTGAACGGCTCTTTGTACAACCCGGCCTTAGTATAATTTTTTGCTTTATATTTTATTGGTATGAATATTTTTACAATATTAACCGTAGATTCACATTCGATGGGTATTTTTTAACGTACTAATAAAAGTTTCAAGCTACTTTATGATTTATTTTAGATAAACAATATAAAAAAATTGAAGTTCTAGTGACAGTATAGACACAAATATTAATCTTCTCAATAAAATCATGCACGTTAACACTTCAAATAATTGACTAAAAATTGCTTGCAGGATATCTATACTTAATATACTCATTACTCATACTCTATATATCGCACATCCCGTTGAAAATTGTCGCAACTCAAAATTTTTAAATTTTCTGATTATTTTAAAACCGAAATCTACTTTGCTAACTCTATCTGTTTACAAAATCCTGCAGTCGAATATCAACTACTTTAATACTAAAACCGTTTATGTTTGTCTACAAAAATTTAGATATGGATTGGAACACCGTAGATGTTCCAAGCTAACAAAGAGAAAGCTACCAGGACCTCTGACTTGTGATTATCTTCTTCTGCTGGTTTACTCACTTTAAAAAAAGCATAGAGACTGCGCCGTCGCACGGTGGGCCCGATTTAAGAAAACGCGATCGAAAATCATTTTTTTATCTTATCCAATTTAGTTAAAATTGCATGAATATCTAGTAATACCTGTAAATTACCTATTTTACTAGTATTTAACATCAGCATATGCATTCCAACTTCATGCTTTACGCGCGAAATGCGAACAAATTAAGAACTTGTAATAATACACAAATGAAAGCAAGTATATTTTTCTTTTCTTTTATTTTATATTCATAAACTCGCTGTTGGTGTATAAATTACCTTATAAAGCATTCTTTGGGCTACAAAATGCATATTTACTTTTTGTTCCTTTTTGTATATACAGTTATAAAATACGTCCTCGTAGAAAATCCTACAGATTACAATAAATGTAAAAGAAAATCCGGCCTTGCAATACAAAGGATCCACCAGGATTTTATCAATTGCTTATGGTCATCTCGTTTAGTGTATAAGGAAGACAATTATACCAAGAAATTCTGCAGATACGTGGATACTTGTACAATACCAGCCCGCGCGGCGGCGCCGGGGGTGGCACGTAAACGGTAAATTGCGTTGTCCCGCATTTTATTTCATTAGTCGAGCCCCAACGGGTGTCAATATTTGTTCATAATTTTCCCCTTTGTTACTTTAGTGCCATAAAAGCTCAATACAAAAAATCAGGCTGTGTTTATATTTTCCACCCCCTAACCGCACCCCTAGGGGGTGCCAATTTTTTATGACAATTTTTTCGTGAGTATTTTAATACCATAAGCAAATATAAGAAGTTTCAGAATTTCGATCGACAAAATCCAATTTGGGCCCACTGTGCGTCGCCTCAAAGAATCAATTATCATATTACGACAACAACATATTACGATCACATACACCTAAGACAGGAAGTTACCGAGCCAGGTACATAGTTTGGAAGGGTAAGAAAGTAGTTTGTCGAGGCGTGCGGTATGCCATACTTGGTCAAAGGCCTCGGAAATATCAAGACCAGCAATCTGAGATTTGTCATGAAATTCGAGAGACTTGTTCCAGCTATGTATGATAAAGCTGAGGAGATCAGCTATGGATCTTTGGTCGCAAAATCCGTACTGTCTCTCATAGATGATTTTGGTTTTTCTAGATATTTTAGAATTTGTAAGTTGATCGCTTTCTCCATAACTTTGCTGACAACAGAGAGAAGAGAGATAGATACCTATATAATTGGACTGAAGAGACATAGAACCTTCCTGCAAAAAAAATGAAATTACCGAAAGTAATAACGTGTAATTTTATTTTATCACCTTCGGAAAATACACACGGAAAGCAAAAAAGGCATTTATTTTGTTGCATCCACAAATCCAATCATTTCGCGAATAAATATCTTTCTTAAAGTGACGCGTGTAATTTTTTCCTCTGCTAACACCCACAGCCTCAATATTAATGTCTGGTAATGGCCACCCGCTGGTTTTTAGCTCAAGTTTTTCCTTCTATACTTTCTTACTTCTTTCTACCGATATTTCCATGGATTTTGCTCAAAAGAACTTGCAGCTATAATTCCTCCCTTAACTGTTTCTACCAAAACAAGAGGCGCGTTACGTATACATCCCTTTACTGTCCCGCTACAAAAGCCTAGCACATCCCACTTCTCTCGCTCATTCATACCTAGAGTATCCAAGTTATGAACGAAATTGCCTGCACGTGCTTTTTCTTACCCCTACCAACATCCCATTATTTAAATCCCGTGTCAACAGATTACGTCTCCCTTCTCTTCAGACCCCCACGGTACGTTAGTACTTAGGCTTGCTCCGATAAAAAAGAATTAGGTGATATGCTTACTGCATGTATACAAGTCGAATTTTAAATATCATCATATTTTACGTTATCTACAGCAGATATTTTAGACATAAGACTAATTTTGAAAGCATGTAAATGTAACAAAGTTGGTATTAGGCATCATTTACATATCTAATTGCCGTGTGGTGTGGGTGGAAGAAAATAAAAGTAACTGTAGAGTTACAAAACGTGGGTGGCACAAGTAATATTTTTTTATGATTATTAAGTCAAATTTCTCAAGAACTTCAACTTATGTAATAAAAAGTATTGAGTAATTGGACGAATTTATGCCTTAAGTTTGTTGAAGTTTGGCTTGTTATTATTTTATGTTTCTTGATCAAATAAAAGGAAGGCGGTTGTATAAAAAATAATGTAATTTGAAAAATAAATAAAAAAATTGTCGATATTTTTTTTCGGTGCTTTGATGGCTTAGTTTTAATAGGACGCCTACTATAGTTTTATTTCGCGACAAGTTGTTTAACATTTTTTTATTTCATGGTATCTCTACTCAGCTTGACTTTACAGACTCGAATTTTGAAAATGACATAATGGCATAGGATTTCTTAAAGAAGCTCATACTCATTTTTTGTTGTCTGGCTGGAAGCACCATAAGCGTGGACCCGGGTTTATTAATTTTAATACATGCCTTTAGCATAGCAAAAATTGAACATATATAATATAAAGAACATTGGTGAAAAAAACCCTGTTCCGGAGAAGAAAAACGAGGCAGTCTGTCTGGTCGATCGAAACTGTGAAATTACGATTCGTGAACCTGACCACATGACTATCGGAGAGTCCGCAGTTAGCTAATTGCCATTTGTCCACGCCCAGAGGAGCATCCTGTTTTTTCTGTCACGTAGGACAAAAACAAGTTTAACTGATTTGCTATTGGTAAATTTGGATATGGTGTTTATTGTAAAATCAAAAACATATTATATTTAATCTACATTACAGTTTACTTGCATTACATGAAATCAACGACGTTTTTTCAAAGTTTATTTCAGTGAAAGAAGTAGTTTAGTATATCTCTAAGTCTCGAGAAGCTCCTTTCTATGTCACAACTTGTCACTGGAGCGTAGCGAAAATGTTGATATATATCAGTACTATTTTTTAGGGTTTCAGAAGTAGACTTTAGTTGGAAAAATCCGGGATTTCTTTCTAATATTCGGGATTATACAATATTAGTTTCACATCAATTTCATTAGAAACTTCTTTAAGCTTATCTAGGGTAATTTTAAACAAGTAAAAAGATGTTAAAAGGGGTACATTTACTGTTTCTAACTGATTAATAATATCTGGAAGATATCCGAAATTGTCACAAGTAAAGTCTAAATCATTTTTGAAGTCTGGTACGAAAAGAGATTTTTTTCCATTTTCTTACACTCTGCGCATCGTCCTTTAAGCTGGTAATAGCACTTTTGACTTGGTCAAAATGAGTTCTGTAATATGTGACTGCGGTCAACCATAATCCCCATCGCGTTATCACAGGTTGTGGCTTTAGTGCTATATTAAAGCACATTTCTTTGAACGTTGCAATTCTGGCGGGTGACTTAAGAATAACTCTTTCACTAACTAGACTATCGATTAGTGGGTAAAACTCCCGCACAAATTCACATATTCTATGCAGGGAATGCGCAAAACATGTAAGATGAATTAAATTGGGAAAATGTTGTTTTAATTGTCCTCCGGCTTTCAGCATATACGCAGCACTACCCGACAGAAGCAAAACAACGTTTTTACTAATATCTGTATCGGATCGGCAGCCTGGGTTATTCTATCGCTACTGGTTTTAGAAAGAAATTTACCGATCACATATGATTGTTTAAACTGAAAAAGATCCAACTATAATATGGGCAACGTATCGTCCTTTGATGTCGGCAGTTTCGTCAATACTCAACTATATTTTTTTCCTGTAAGATTTTCTTTTATTCTGTTGATAGTTTTGCAGAATACTTTCTCAACATAAGTCTTGCGACGTGTTGATGAATCGGGTACTATGTGGGTGCAGTATTTTTTCTAAAAAAGTCTTCACAAAAGGATTATTTATTTTATGAGGTGGGATATCAGCTGCAACAAAGGCTTTACATAAATCCATGTAGCATTCTGTTTGCGTTACATCATGTTGCCTTGGTTTGGATGGCCCAGGAAGAGATTTTATCTTCATGCTGATAATTGTAATGCTCTGGACCGGTTACATGACGCTCTATGTTATACTTTGTGCACAGAAACTTAGAGGGTCATACTGAACACCATACGCCTTGTTTACTTTAAAATAATATATCAGAATATGGAATAAGTCACTCTAACTTTAGTTTTTAATTACTTTTAAATCACTATTTACAACGCAACTGCTTTGACTAGCACCTGTAGCAAGTCTGTACTGCGTAATGTACACAGAAAAAAGCGTTTCCCTCTTATAAGGCATGGTAGGTAGTTTGCATGCAATAAAAGAAGATAATTCATAGCGACCAAGTTTACAGAATTCAGTAATTTTATTCGAACGAAAATTAAGTATTTCTTTGTGTGCTTTCTGGGTTGTTAGGCCGTCGTCGGTTGTCTCTCACTCTTGACGTTTCGCCAACATGAGCGGTTGGCATCTTCAGGAGGTGCGCTCAGTTTGACTGCTCGTGAACTACTGTAGTTCGCGGGCAGGCTTCTGTAGATGCCAACAAGGACAATCAAATTGTACTTTCACCTTTAATTTAAATAAATAAATTCTAAAATATGTGTTCTCTTTTTTTAGTCAATTTTTAGCTGCAGATCTTCATTTACTGCACTAGTGCGGTAAGCTGTACTTACCAGCTTAGATACGACTTGTATTTTTTGATAGCTTGGAAAAATAATAATCGTTCAGTAAAATCAACTTACTGTTATTGTCAATAACAACAGTAAATGAGAGGAAAATATGAGTGTGCAAAAATAGTATTGGAAAATTCATTTATGTCCAACTTATTGAAATATGTTGCCTTCAAATTTTATTCGCGTAGTTAAGAATAAAACAAATATTATTCCATTTTCAATCGCGGTATGAAGACATTTTCAATTTTCGTATAAATTTTCCACAAGTTTACAACCTCCACATTTTATATTCACAAGTCGGTCATATAGACAGCATGTTACATCTCTTATAACATTTCGAAACCCAATTGTCAAACGGGGACGTGCCGAGAAATCGCGAATTGTTTTCCTGGAAGTCGTACAAATCAAATCAGAATCACTTATTTCAATTTAGCTATTTTATAGTAGTGGAGGATCCGTCAATTTTGCTGCATATTGGTTTTGTTTCTTAAAATATTTTTCAATTTGATGGAATTTTACTTGGTAGCAGTGCAGAATCGAGATTTAAAATAAAGAGTAACGTAAATAACACAGCTTTTCCGAAATTTAGGTAAAGTAATAATCAAACAAGAAAAAGCCACGAGAGTCATAAGCATGCATGCTCTGTCTCGTTTTAAATTATTCCTGGCTTAGTTTCTGGAAATCGATATACTAGTGTACCAGTGTAGTTCCTTCCTTTCTCATATAAATTTAATCATTTCCGATGTTATGTAATCTCTTCGTGCTGCTTGACCCAGCTTTATCCTGCCTATGGCCTCGGCTACCTCTTCCTCCCTTATGAAATGTGTTTCCTGTATCTCTGTTATTTCCTCCTGTTATTTGTCTGTATCTATACTTAACTCTGTGAGTTCTTTAAAATATTGTCTCCTTCTCTCCATGATTTCGTTTTCTTCTGTATTTATATTTCCATTTTTGTCCCGTATCTACATCTATTATATCGTTTTTTCTGTCTTAGTTGTTTTATTGTACCATAAAATAATTTTTGATTGTCCGTCGTCTTTTCTCCAAGTTTTGTCCATGAGTCCTGTTTTGCTTTCCTTACTGCTATCTTTACTTCTCTTCTTTTTTGTTGATATATTTTATAATATTCCACTTTTTTGTGTTTAGTTATCTTTTCCAACTTTCTTTTTCTTCTTAACAATATTCTTTATCTCTGTATTCATTTCTGTTCTCTTCAGATCTTTGTTCATTATCCTACTTGCTCCACAGCATTCTTTAGCGGCATCCAACAGAGTGTTCTCAAAATTTTCCCATCTCTCTTCAGCTTCTTGTCCCTTACTTTGCTCCCTGAATTTTCTGCCCACTATATCTTGCAATTTTTTTCGACACTTGTCTTCTTTGAGTTTATAGCTTATTATTTTTTCCTATATTCTCTTTCTTTTTTTGCCTTTTGTTTCTTCTTGTTTCCTCCTCATATCCATTTAATAATATAGTGGTCACTTCCTATTTCCGCCTGTCTTGATACTTTTACATCCTTTATATTTTTCCATTTATGTCTACTTTAATTCTATATATCTTGTCAATTCTCTGGGTGACAGTTGAGATAACGCCGTCGATAATTAAACAAATGAAATTGGTTTCTACACAGAAAAACACACTATCGTATATCGAACTACTTAGATACCAATTTTCTCAATGACACACTATATTCCGTATTGCACAATACAAATTCGATTTTTTTCAATGATTAGTTTATCATTGTTAATCAATAGATTATAAGATTGCTTGAAATATAAGGTTTCATTGGTTTCTAATAGGCCGATTATATAACAATTATTTGGTGCAGTAATACCCTATTCTAAGTTCAATACAAAATATACCACTGGTTTCAGTAAACGTTTATTTGTAAGAATATACATCTTATTTAATCAAAATACTTATTATTATCGCAAAGCTTTTAAGATTTGTTTTATTTACATACCATAAAACACTTTAATGAGTTGCTTCAGTCCCTAGAATTCCAAAAGATCTATAATTTTGTTGATACCTTTAACGCAATAAACAAACAGGCTGCAAGCTTAAACGACTATTCAATGGACAAATACCAACAGCACAAATTTAACCTCTCCAAAGGGTGTCCGCGAGCAATAGAAGTAATATTACAGTCAACAATAGAACCCATTGAATTAATAGTTTTTATTATTTCTCTAATACCTTATATGTTTTATTGGAGTTTTTATTTTAATTAGCACGATATAAGAATTATTTACTTAATTTTTAGATTTTCTATTTAAAATGTAGTTCTTTTTCGTTTAATAAAATATATTGTAATTTGAATCAAATAGCTATTTTTCGCCCAATTATATTTAAGCATCCTCATCAAATAGGTTAATTTTTGGCTCTAACAATTCTACACTCTAATGAATAATAGAAATTTATTGGTTTCCAATAATATTCAGCGAAAACAATGGTAACATAGTTTTCAAAGAAGCAGGAATTCTGTTGAACTCCATAAGTCTATTTTTAATGGAATTTTTTTTTTGGATTATTTCAATAATGTTTTGTTGAGACAATATTAACTTTAATACAACTAATGTGACAGTGGTCAAAAAATAATACTATTATAGGAAATCGCATGGCAGTTTTTCTGTGTAGGAGACAGCTTTCAAATTATGACTCTTGCCAAAACTGCGCCTACTATCTCATGGTTCTGTTCCCGGCAGTGTATTGTGTGAATAGTGGCTGTTTTCAAAAAATATTCAAAATCTAGCGATACAATTATGGAAGAACCAGGTAAGGGTTAGAAGGTATTAGTTAGATTTAGACTTAAATTTTATACGTATAGGCAAAAAATTAAATAAAATAATAGTTTTTCGAATACAATTTTTATTTGAAGTTCTTTTGATATTAGAAAGCTTGGATTATCTTCTAAGAAATTCTAAAGAGAGTCTTTCCACTTTCTAATCTCATGGTCGCAGGTAGTCCACCCCAATTCCAGAACACCGGAGGTAACAAAAGTGAAGAGGAAACGGAAGAGGAAATAGATATTGAGGATTAAGAAACAGATTCAGATACCTATTAGAATGGTGCATCAGTTTATTATATTTTTTCCTATTTTTCTTAGGTTGGTTTTAGTTTTAACTCTGATTTTTGACTTGAATATCTAATTTCAAGTTTCATTTATTTACTAAATTTAACTGCGAATTTGCAGTATTTGAGAAATTGTAGAATAGAGCTAATTTATTGTCCTACAATATTTTTATATCAATTTATAATAAAATAATCCTACAGATAATTTTATCTAGTTTTTTAAAACAAATATTCCTATGTGCAGCTTGCGTAAACGTTTTCAGTTGGAGCTAGTAGAGTGTTTTTTAGATATTTTCAGAGCAGTTTTAGGAAAAATAAATTTCAACTCTCATTCTATCACATAATGTTGTTTATATTTTTCAGGTCCGTACTCTGATCTTTTCCAACCAAACCCAATAGGCGATAACCAGACTGCCATGTCAACGGTCCGCCAACGTACAATTTTAGTAAATATTTTCGGTATAAAACGACGTGGGTGCTAATGCTCTCACTCTATAAGTCTTTGCTCTAAATAGGGGTCTAAAAATAAACGAAACTTTGCAAGTTTCCCATATTGTTTGAATATTTTATCTGGTGTAATGCAAATTTAGACTTTATAAGTTAAATATTTTGCCTGATGTTATTGAGAAAGTTCTCGGAGAAAACTTGAAAGTACCGAGTTATTAGCGAGTGTCTGTTTATTTTGGTAATTATTTACACAAATGGAAATTTACACGCTGAAAACGATAAAGATCGACATGTATTCCAAAAGTTTTCGAAAAAAATTTGGCCCTAAATTGTTTAATTATTGTTATTTTTTTAATTATTTTTTTGTCGATAACGTTCGCCAACTATTATATTGGTGTTTTGCTAACATTTTAAGGTATATATGCTATTTCTGGCCCCCTTATAATGTTCGTCTAGAGACATCATCATTAGGGAATGTTGGCAAGATGACTGCTTCTCTTTAAATCAATGTCCAATTTAGTTACATGAACATACAGGAAATTGATATATATATATATATATATATATATATATATATATATATATATATATATATATATATATATATATATATAATTTTTAATTTAATTTACTTTATATTTTGGGGCCAAAATTGACTTTATTATGTTTATTATGCACCATAAACGCAGTCAATTACTGAAGAGACAAACATGTATTGATTTATGTATATACAGTGGTAAGTGATTAGTGGTTAACCAACATATCGCTTACATGTGGTTGTGGGGTTGGACGCAGGTCTGATGATTGGATGTAGTAGACCTAGTTAAAGGGAGAGATTTTGCTTATTAACTACGTAAATATCAAATTTTGTATTCTAAAACAGTAAAGACTATTACATAGGTACTCTTATACTAAACTCGAATTTTATAATGTTAGTTCTAACATTTATATATATATATATATATATATATATATATATATATATATATATATATATATATATATATATACTATATATATATATATATATATATATATATATATATATATATATATATATATATATATATATATATATATATATATATATATATATAGTGACCGGCAAAAAGTTCGCAACATATGGGAAAAATTTTTATTAGGAGAGTATCGGAAAAACTTTCCCAGGGGATCGGTTCTGCATGTCCGATAACCTAAAAATCGATTTTGACATACGTCACGTGACCACTGGTATAGCGTCAAATTAAAAAAAAAATTGTTAATTTACAAAAAGTGAGGTTAGTTGACGAGATATCAAAAAAAGTTATTTGAAAAAATTGCTTAGAATTAAATTCTAGGTCCTTGTGCAAAATTTTAAGATTTTATTTAAAAAAATTGGAAAACTCAATTTTTTTTAAATATTTTTTTATCGATTTACAAATTTCCAGTTTTTTTCGTTTAGATAGCTTGGCTAATGTAAAGCCCATGTATCTGGATGAAAATAAACGAATGTAGTAGTTTTTTCTACAATTGACAGGACAAAATTAAAAAAAAACAGGGTTTCGCCGGACGCTAGCTGTTGCAATGATTTGTATCTAGCAGCAGTGTCAAAATTTTAGAGACATTTCAATGAGATTACATTGAGAAAACCTTAATCGTCTTAAATATATCTGAAGTTCGACTTTTTGTAAAGTTAAGGGGATTAAAATAGATAATAAACAAAAAATTACCTGTTTATTTAATCGAAATTTTATAAACGAAAACCAATGTAAGAAAAACTTAAAAGTAGTCAAATTCTGTACTAACAACACAAAAAATCATTGTTTTTCCACAAAATTGCACAAAATTTAAAACTCAGTATGACCACCATTTCTCTCCATACATACTATTGTTCTCGAGCGCAACTCTCGATTAACATTTCGGAGCATTTTACGATTTATTTGCAATACACAATTTATAATGACATTCTCTAAATTTTGTATATTCCTAAAGGGTCGATGTTTGTACACAGGGTTCTTTAGGTATCCCCACATAAAAAAATCTAACGGAGTCAGATCTACAATTCTACAATTGACAGGACAAATTCGAAAAAATAGGTGTTCGCCGGACGCTCGCTGTTGCAATGGTTTGAATCTAATGAAATGACTGTATCAAGATTTTATTAAGATTTTTCGCACATAAATTTAACAACCAGGTCTATTTAGTTGTACTTAAAACTACCAAAGCAGGCTCTGAAATTAAAACAACCAAATAATCTAGTAGGTTAAAAACAACAGAAAAATGTCAAACAAATTATAATTTGTTTGATTTCAACCTATGTCATTGGTTTATGTCTCGCATCTTACTAAGTTTGATATTTTACATAAGTTTATTAATATTTTATTCCTTAAAATGGCACCCACACTACTTCTTCAGGAAAAGATAGAAATTATTTTAATTTCTGGAGATAATTACAAAAGCCATAGAGAAACAGCAGCAATTTTTAATGAGAGGCACCCCGATAAATCCCTCCATTATTCCACAGTATCTCGTCTAGTCAATAAATTTAAAGAAACGGGATCGGTAGAAAATCAGTATAAAGTTTCCCATGAAAAACCGGTAACAGGTGACGAAGGTTCTCTGGATGTGTGTTTGTCGATCACAGAAACACCCCAATTAGCAGTTAGTCAAATATCGGAGATCACTAACATTCACGAAAGATCTGTGCGGAGGATATTAAAAAGAAACAAATTTCATCCGTACAAACCTAAATTTGTACAAGTATTAAAAGATAGGGATTACGACGCCCGCTTCGATTTTTGTGCCTGGTTCCAGGGTATGATTGAGGAAGATTTTAATTTCCCAAAGAACGTTCTTTTCTCGGATGAAGCTACATTTACCTCTAACGGAACCGTCAGTTCACAAAACTGTAGATGGTGGGCCACCGAAAACCCAGACTTTGTAATTCAGAGTAAAGACCAATATAGTTTTAAGGTTAATGTGTGGTGCGGAATTTTCAACCTCAGAATAGTGGGACCTTTTTTCTTTAGAGACAATTTAAATTCAGAACGATATTTAGAATTTCTACAAACTGAGATATCTGACTTTTTAGACAATTTGTCATTAGCCGAAAGAAGAAATTTATACTTTCAACAAGACGGAGCTAGCATTCATTCCACAAATGAGGTGAAGAGATGGCTGGATCAAGAATTTGGAAACCAGTGGATAGGACGGTTTTCTGAAAATCCGTGGCCTGCGAGATCACCAGATCTGACTCCGTTAGATTTCTTTATGTGGGGATACCTAAAGAACTCTGTGTACAAACATCGACCCTTTAGGAATATACAAAATTTAGAGAATGTCATTAGAAATTGTGTATTGCAAATAAATCGTAAAATGCTCCGAAATGTTAATCGAGAGTTGCGCTCGAGAACAATAGTATGTATGGAGAGAAATGGTGGTCATACTGAGTTTTAAATTTTGTGCACCCAAGGAAAAACAATGATTTTTTATGTTGTTAGTACAGAATTTGACTACTTTTAAGTTTTTCTTACATTGGTTTTCGTTTATGAAATTTCGATTAAATAAACAGGTAATTTTTTGTTTATTATCTATTTTACTCCCCTTAACTTTACAAAAAGTCGAACTTCAGATATATTTAAGACGATTAAGGTTTTCTCAATGTAATCTCATTGAAATGTCTCTAAAATTTTGACACTGCTGCTAGATACAAATCATTGCAACAGCTAGCGTCCGGCGAAACCCTGTTTTTTTTAATTTTGTCCTGTCAATTGTAGAAAAAACTACTACATTCGTTTATTTTCATCCAGATACATGGGCTTTACATTAGCCAAGCTATCTAAACGAAAAAAACTGGAAATTTGTAAATCGATAAAAAAATATTTAAAAAAAATTGAGTTTTCCAATTTTTTTAAATAAAATCTTAAAATTTTGCTCAAGGACCTAGAATTTAATTCTAAGCAATTTTTTCAAATAACTTTTTTTGATATCTCGTCAACTAACCTCACTTTTTGTAAATTAACAATTTTTTTTTAATTTGACGCTATACCAGTGGTCACGTGACGTATGTCAAAATCGATTTTTAGGTTATCGGACATGCAGAACCGATCCCCCGGAAAAGTTTTTCCAATACTCACCTAATAAAAATTTTTCCCATATGTTGCGAACTTTTTGCCGGTCACTGTATATATATATATATATATATATATATATATATATATATATATATATATATATATATATATATATATATATATATATATATATGTTTGAACGTAGACTTTCACGGATGGAGAAATGTGAAGAAATATTGATCCGGGAGTACATCCGTTCGTTTGTTAAATTCCTGTTGGAATCTGGCAGACGTTTCGCCAAGGTCTCACTTGGCATTGTCAATGCTTACTCGTTGCTGTCAAGTCGTAAACTGATCAGTTTACGACTTGACAGCAACGAGTAAGCATTGATAATGCCAAGTGAGACCTTGGCGAAACGTCTGCCAGATTCCAACAGGAATTTAACAAACGAACGGATGTACTCCCGGATCAATATTATATATATATATATATATATATATATATATACAGGGTGTCCCAGGATAGGTGTTACGATAGGACAAATGGGTCAAAATATTTTGAATTTGAAAATGGCATTTTGGGAACATGCCCCGCTTGGTCCAAAACTGAGGAATACAAAATTTCACTCGAATTGTTATTATACAGGGCGAGTTATAACTAAAAATATGAAAAATGGCCAAGAGTAAATTACTCTTATTTGTCCAAATGGAACAAAAGCTTAGTAGAAAAAGTTGTTCAGAAATGTAACTAATATCATAATTTGAAATTATAGCTTTCTAGTCAATATTTTTATTTTTGTTAAATTTTTTGAAATGTAATAGTACATTTTCCACCACTATCGTATTCGGTTTTTATTATACTTGGAAACTACGTTTTCTAACATGTAATATGTACATTTAACAGGTATAGCCTAATAATGTATTGTAATACGATATTGGTGGAAAATGTACTATTACATTTCAAAAAATTTGACGAAAATAAAAATATAGACTAGAAAGCTCTAATTTCAAATTATAATATTAGTTTCATTTCTGAACAACTTTTTCTACTAAGCTTTTGTTCCATTTGAAAAAATAAGAGTACTTTACTCTTGGCCATTTTTCATATGTTTAGTTAGAACTCGCCCTGTATAATACCAATCCGAGTGAAATTTTGTATTCCTCAGTTTTGGACCAAGCGGGGCATGTTCCCAAAATGCTATTTTCAAATTCAAATTTTTTTGACCCATATGTCCTATCGTAACACCTATCCTGGGACACCCTGTATATATATATATATATATAGGGTATAATATTTAAAGTGGAAGACTGCGCAAATATAAACACGGAATCTTTTATAAACTTCTGTATAATATCGATATCAATACAATTACATAAAAAGGCGTACCCACCGAGAGGCAGGGGAGGCAGCTGCCCCCTATAAGCAAATATAAAGTCTATAGTCTTCTCAAACCGAATTCTCATCCCGCTCCGCCATATAGAATAATATGAGTTGCCCCCCCCCCCCTCTAGATCAGATCCTAGTTACATTAAATTAATTACTGTTGTAATTGACACAATAATAGCTATTTTGCATTAAATGAGGTGCATGGTCTTACAAATAAACTTCTAGTGAAACCAATGATAGTTTGCATTGAATTTAGAACAGGGTATTACTGGCATCAAATAATTGTTATATTTGAACGATCCATTAAAAACCAATGAAACCTTATACATATTTCAAGCAATGTTATAACCTATTAGTTAACAATGATAAACTAGTCATTGAAATAAACCGAATTTATATTATCCAATACGGAATAGAGTGTGTCATTGAGTGAATGGGTATCCAATTCAATATACGATTGTGTTTTTTCTGTGTAGTTGTGCTCAATTGGTGTGATAAAATAGTATGTAAATTATGTGAAGCTCTGGTGCGACCACCGGAATGAATATGTTAGTAAATTATGTGAGGCTAGCTAGTAGCAATTTTTAGTAAAATAAGTCTTTGGAATTAAAAATGTTTGGATTATTTTCGATTTCACTGAAAGAAACTGCTAAAAGAAGTGAGATGTCAAGATAATATTTTTATCATTCTTTCACTAATCGATTTTACGGACTTAAAAGTAAGATTATAAAACCGGATGTAAAGTTTTACGACAAAGGAGGTACAATAATAAACTTTCTTATAAAAAAAGGATTACCTGGTACGAGTCTTGGTCCATTGCACGTCGACGCCCTGGTACCGTCGTTGCCATATTTCACATGCAACGGGTCCGCGCTGCTCGACACGACCGCGATTTCATCCAGTTCGTGGCAGCCACCTCCGCCCACCGCCCCAGCCGCCCCACCGCAGCCAGTGCCGCCAACTAGATGACCAGCCGAACTGTCCTAAAATTGAAAGTTTAAGGATTTAGAATAGAAATATTATAAAGGTTGTAACAATTTAAGTTAAATAACCAGCTTGTTTATTATATTAAAAAGACATGACAGTTATGTCTTAAAAATAATATTCTCCAAACGTCGTCCTCGGATGTTTCTACAAGTGACCATTCTTTGCGTAAAATTATCAAATACATCTTGACACAATTCCTGCTCAAGTTCACTAGTAACTTGACGAATGTTTTGTTTCAGGTCAATAATCGTTGCGGTTTATTAAAATAGACTTTGCCCTTAAGAAAGTTCCACAAGGAAAAATCAAGGGGGGTTAGATCTCATAATCTTGCAGGCCACTGAATATCACCATTTCGACAAATCACGCAGCCAGGAAAATGTGTCCGTAACAAATCCAAATCTTTCCTCGCCGTGTGACAGGTAGCGCCATCTTGCTGAGAGGACATATTGTTACGGTGCATATTATCTAATTGAGGCCGTAAAAAGTTTCTTAGCATATTGCGGTAGCGTTCCCCACATTACCCGTTTCACCAACGTCGTTTTAATGAAAAAACGACACAATAGAGATAGAGTAGAAATATAATATATTACTAAAATTATAGTACTTAGAACATTCCCAAGAGGGACCTTTACAGTAAAGATTTACTTAAGTAACATTCAAAAGTATACGACAATAAACAGAAAGAAAAATAAGACAATCGGATGCACCCGATACAATTTTAAAATGCGGGCAAGCAGTGCCAGGGTACTGCTTGCCCGCAGGCATCTAGTCCTGTGAAAAAAATTCCTCCATGGTATAGGGTTCCATACTGCAGAGCAGTCCAAATATGGCAATCTTACAGGCTCCAAGAGTATTTAGACACTTAAGTGATTATGATAGAACATTATACAATCTGATCCTAATCATCTTACGGCTTCTCTCACTAAGTGCCAGTCCATGTGATAATTTATGCTTGATTTTAAAAACGAACATAAGGGCATTCGTACAGATTCCTGTCACCGTGAGGATACATAGTTTCCGGAACCCAAGCGACCCCGACGAGTGTCCCGTGAGTTAATTTTTAACTTTTTTCTAATTATCCTTTTCTGCAGGGTTAAAACCCTTTGGATATCTGAGGAGCCCCCTTTATTTCTTCATAGAGGATCCTAAAATCTATAAAAATACACCCTATATAAAGAATACAAAAATGACGTAAAATTGTGTTGACCAATGTTATAAGCCAGGGAGAACGATAAACTGCTATTAGGGTAATCTTATGTTTTATTTATTTGTGTTAATATAGGAGATAAGCATATATAATCAGCAAATAATATGTCGTCATACGTCATAAATCCCTATACCATTTCTGTTTTAACATTAAATTATGTTTTATAATCATATTTACATATGTATATAGTTGCATTAATTATAATTTCGTTAACTTTTTTTTCAAGTTAGAAAACGTAAAGTTAAGATAATTTTTAAAAAATGATTAAAATAGTATTATTTATTTTTATTGTGACGTTTTGTTTTTACATGAGAAGAAAATACAATTACTGGGAAAGAAAAGGAGTACCAGGTCCCAGACCTTGGCCTTTCTTTGGGAATATTTTTTATAGTTTTACCAAGAGGAAAACTGTTGGACAAATATTTAGAGAGTTTTATGGGTAAGTGCAAGTATTAAGACTATTTTACTGTAAGTAAAGTGTAATTGAATCATCTGCTATGCTTGAGTCGATGTAAGTAAATTTTTAGGGTTATAATGCTGACTATTTTTAATGTTCCGTGAAACGGAATACTTATGGAGGTTTCCGTCCGTCGTCACAGGCGATTTTCTCTCAAAGGATTCGACGTAAAAATTTGAAATTTAGCACACAGATAGTGTGGTGACCCAATTATAGACGTAAAGTATAAAGAGTTGTATTTTGATTCTGGGGCTTAATGTCCGTGGGTATATTGGGAAATGGAATCAAAATTTAAGGGCATCGTGTAGGGTGTCAAATGAAAACTTATGGAAGTACGAATTTAACAATATATATAACGTATTTTTGAGTCGTTTGTTTAGGGAGAAACGCTTAAAAATTGATGTCCCCCCCCCCGCCCTAATCACCAAAAGGATCGCTAAAAAAAATCTGAAAAAAATCATGAACATTGAGAATTAGGTGTTGATTGCGGGAATTTTGATTTTGGGGGTTAATTTCGAGGGGTAAATTGAGCAATGGAAAAAAAATTTCAAGAGCATCGTATATGGTGTCAAATGAAAGCTTATTGAAGCACGAATTCAACGATATATATGATGTATTTTTATTGCATTTTTTTAACATTTCTCGGGAAAACGCTTAAAAATTGCTATCACCACCGTTATCACCAGAGGGATCGCTTAGAAAAATCTGAAAAAGTCATAAACATTAAGGATTAGGTGTCGATTGAGTGTAGATTATCAGGATTGAAAAATTCTAGCGCAGTCAATTGTTATGAACAATTTAATTGTTTATTTCCTTATAACTGCTGAACCATTGGTTTTAGAGAAAAAGTTTTTCGACAAACAATATTTCTCACGATGCACTATGGGATAGATGGCTCTAAAATTGGCCATAATTAAAACAATCTAAAATATAAGCATACTATTGTTCTAAATGGCTTTCAAGAGACCAACTAAACAAAAAGAGAGATCTTTAGTTTTAGTTATATACATCTTTATTTATATACCTATTTTTGTACACCAGCGCACCATGTTACCACTTAGAAATAATAAAAAAATATTTTAAAGTAGGTACTTAGGAAATTTTTTATAACTCAAAATGAAGTTGCATAATATCTTGTTTATAATGATAAATGACCAAAACTGGAAGAATAGTACACTATATAAATTACCTTGGATACTGGAGATGGTACAAACTGTTATTTTTTAATAACAGTTCCGTCTCGTACCTGTTCCTCTTACGGAACAGTTCCAAAATCCTGTTACTTATTAACAGCTCCAACGTTGGAACCTTGAGATTCTCGGAATAGCTTGTAACATGCAACGGTATTGATATTTAAAATCAACAGAGCGCGGAATAGGAATAGTACTTAGAATTACGACGGATGTGTAAAATAACTTCGGATTTAAAATTCTTCTTGTTAAAAAGGCGTATATTGTTACTTGTCATGTACATATTATGTGTACGTACAACCCAACCGTTCCATGTTCTGTGATTGCTAATTATTGTTGGAAGGTGGTAGAGGATTTCTTCCTCGGCCGAGGTGGTACCACCCCACACACCCTTTTTAAAGGACAGGTGAAGTCCTTACGGATGTTTCCAACTCTAGATGTATGGGTCGGATTTTCCCAGAACGTCCACGGTACATAGTACTTAGGCTTCGGTCTTCGTGGACTATCAGAAGATAAAAAAAACATAACTGCTATGTCTCTCCTTCTTGATAAAATAAACAAGCATGCTATTTTTTTTTAAAAAATTGGTTTTATTTAAAAAGTAAATCCTATTACCCTATTAGGGCATCCTTTGGCTGCACTGAAATTATAGAACCTAATGTTTTTTCTTCTTTTTCTCATCTTTAGTATTTCAACTCCGGTACTCCTATTTTTTAAATTTTTAGTAAATATGACAAATATCCATTAATAGGAGCCTATCGTTCTGACGAGCCAGTCCTGATAGTTAGAGATCCAGATTTCATAGCGAGGATCTTAGTTAAAGATGCCAAATTTTTTTACAACAACGACTTCTCTGTCGATAAGAAGCTGGATCCCCTACAAGGAGCCAGTCCTTTCGTTCAAAAGGACCAGGAGGCAAAGGAAACTAGAATAATGTTGTCACCAGGATTTACCAGTGGCAAGGTAGGGTGTCTAGTTTTATACAGGATGTTGCCGCAAACCTGAGCAAAACTGAACTTGACATAAATACTTCAGGGTAGGATTTCTGGTTCAATTCCAAGTAAAAAAGTTTTTCTAAATGTATGTCCTATAATGCTTAGTTTTTAAGATAGAGAGTGATAGATTTTTCGGATCATAAAGGCAGAACATTTTTGGGACGCCAATGATTTGGCGCCAACTCTATCGTCGCCCACCTAGTTTTTGAAAACAGCTCTTACCAGGCTTTCAGCTCTTACCAGACTTTCAGTTATGTGACATAATTGTAGATCGATAAACTATACTAAAATAACGTAATTACTGGGCTTAATACTTATATGCAATCCCAAATATCACATGCTAAAGCATATGACTAAGGATTAATAAAATACACCAATATACCATTATTTTTCGTGATAATAAATTTTTAGTAATTTATTTTCATTGCATAGTGACGAAATTAAGAGTGAGAGTGGCAACATCGCGCTTCTTGCCTGAGCAAGTGCCGTCGTCCCGTCCATTCGTGGTTTAAAGATTTGTCAAGGCGTAGTATTTTGGGTGTAACATTTTTGGCAGGTCGAAATATGTGTTGGGAAGAGACAGTTTTCCAACAATGCGGCAATGAGCGAGAGAAGAAAGTTGTCTTGTGAGATCATGGGTCTGTTTACGGCGGCTAATCTTTCTGGTAACTTGCCAAAAACATCAAACTTCTGTAGAAGCACTTTTCCTCCCCTGACCTCTGACAACGAAGTTATCTCCACCTCTAAAGGGAAAGCAGAACTATTCGCCAAACAATTCGCTGCCAATTCCACCTTGATGCCTCCCCCCAATTTCGCTCTTCCAACCGCTAGGTCTGTACCCCACAAAATGCCAGATATAATACTTAAGGTCAAACAAGTTCAAAAATTCTTCTATCCCTTGACACCAAAAAGTCATCTGGTCTGGATGGCATACCAGCAATTGTTCTAAAAAATGCGCTCCAGAACTTGCACCCATCTTAACTCGTCTTTTCCAGATCTCTTATGACAAGGGTATCTTCCCAGATAGCTGGAAGACTGCTCGTGTGCAGCCTGTCCCGAAGAAATGTTCCAAGTCCCTTCCATCCAATTATAGACCTATCTCTCTTCTCTCCGTTGTCAGCAAAGTTATGGAGAAAGTAATCAACTTGCAGATTCTAAAATATCTAGAAAAACACAAAATCATCCATGACAGACAGTACGGATTTCGTCACCAAAGATCCACAGCTGATCTCCTTAGCTTTGTCACACATATCTGGAACAAGTCTCTTGAATTTCATGGCGAATCTCAGATTATTGCTCTCGATATTTCCAAGGCCTTTGACCAAGTATGGCATGCCGCACTCCTCAATAAACTACCTTCTTACGGTCTTCCTACCAAACTATGTACCTGGATAGGCAGCTTTTTCTCTAATCGGCGCATATCTGTTGTGGTTGACGGTCACTCATCTAACTTCCATCCTATCAATGCTGGTGTCCCCCAAGGTTCAGTCCTGGCACCAACCCTATTTCTTTTTCACATTAATGACCTACTCTCTTCAACTACCAATCCCATCCACAGTTATGCTGACGATAGTAGGTACTCTTCACTCCAATATTAATTTTTCCAGACAAATTTCAAATCAGGAGTTGGATAATAGACGCAGATCTATGTACCTATCCCTTTCCCAAGATCTTCAATTAATCTTAGACTGGGGTGCCAAGAACCTTGTTCAGTTCAACGACTCCAAAACCAAGTCTTGCTCCCTCTCACGCAAAAAGTCTGGCAACGCTTACCCCATCCACATGAATGACCAAGCCCTACAAAACAACGAAACATTCGATCTCGTTGGCGTCGCTTTTGAACATGTTCTCAGCTGGCACAAACACATTACTTCAGTAGCTAAAAAGCTTGGTTTTCTCTTTCTAGTCAGAAAATACTTCTCCCCTTCCAACTTATACACTCTCTATGTTTCCCAAATAAGACCCAACCTAGAGTACTGCTCCCACATCCAGCTACAAAAGCCTAGAACAGACCACTTCTCTCGCTCATTCATACCTAGGGTCTCCAGATTATGGAACAAATTGCCTGCAGATGTTTTCCCTTCCCATCCCAACCTCCAATCCTTCAAATCCCGTGTCTAGACTACATTTCCCTTCTCTTCAGATACCCACGGTACGTTAGTATTTAGGCTGGAAGTCTACGTGTGATGTCTTAGATAAAAAAATGGGCCATTGATGAATCGAATAGCTGGATAGAATCAAGGATTATACGGGTCGGAGATAATGCTGCTCCAAAGATGTAGAAACAGTATTCTAGGTTAGGTGTTATTTAAGAAACGATGTCAACAGGATCAAACGTTTCTTTGTAAAAAAAACTTGGATATGGAAAATGAAGCATTTTAGTGCATATATTAATATAAACTTTCTTATCTAAAAAATCAGCCCTGAAATATCCAGGAGGGTTTAAGAAAATCCAGTATTTTCTGCTTTTTGAACTTTGCAGTGTACAGCTTGTCAACTATAGTTTTTCATCTGAAAAATTTCATACTGGAGGAAGTAAGCATTCGGATAACAGAAGTGGCAATATTAGGCGCCTTCTGCTTTGGTTTAAAGTACTGCCAGAGGCAAAAATAAAATTACATAATTGCTTTATAATATTCGCTATCATTTAAATAAGATTATATCATCTTCTGGCCATTAATTCAGCATAAATTAGTTTAAGACAGGTAGTAGTCAACAGCAGTTTTGTTCCTGGATTCTGCTTGTTTGATTCGGATAAAGAATAAAGACAAATTATTTTGTGTTAAAGGGGTTATGATTATGAGTGGTATCATAAATACTTTCCGGAAATTTTGGTTATTATATTTATGGTAGGTACTTTAAGATTTTGTTTCGGGACGGAAAGCGGGAAGGTGGAAAAGCGCCGCAGGCAATGCGCCGTAGACGAAAATTTTCTGGGCATCGCTCAAAATTCGCCAAGAATTCACCCAACTACTATATATTTAATTTCGAAATAAAAATCTTTTTCGTCAGATAGGTGGGGGGAGGGAAGCCCGAACTCCCGCTTGAATACGCCACTGGGCTAAGCACCAAATTAAAAATAAAAAAGGAAAACGTAAAATTTGAAAGCAAACGCTTTATCTCGTAAAATTATGAAAGTAAAAAAAGTAGGAAAACCAAAATACTGAAGCATATATTTTACAATATAAGAAATAAATTTAAAAAAGTAACTATATAAATTTTAATTTTACAACCTAATTTTTCTTGTTCTTTGAATAAAGGTGTTAAATTCATTAATTGCCGAGTCATAATTACCATTTTTTGTTTTGTCTTGTTCTGTATACAAAAAAGAAGTAAATCCAGTCGCTCTTGTGACAAAGTACTTGTTAATTCGGGGCGATTTGTGGCAACTGCAAATAGATCATATAATAAAAATACTAAATACTATTTTTTAAATTTGTTTTATCTTTATGATAAGGTATTAGGGGGCCATGGACCTCCTCCTCCCCCCCCCCCCCATCCTGTGAGCACGACAATGCTAATTAAGACTCTAAATTCAATAAGTTGCATATAATAAGTTGCCGCCAGTCTTATTATTATTGACGCCTGCCAATGACCCAATAATTTTCTTTTTAGAATGGAAATGGAAAATGAAGAGCACTAGCCATTTTCCACTTTTCTCATCTCACTCACTGTTGTTCGAATTCTCGTACACGGTAGCAGTTGAAACACGCTCTTAAACTTTCCTTAAATCCTTGAAGGGTTTATTTGCTTCAGCTTTTTGGCGCATAAAATGAATTTTTGCTAAAATTTCACGTCTTTGCCCAGATAACACTTTGTCCTTTACTTTAGACCCGAACTCCATACTGAAATGCACATAACGACAGTTAGAACATAAATGAATTAAAAAAAGCATTCACTTTTGTTACGGACTGTACGGTCTACTGCGCTTTACTGTGCGGGGCTCAGAGGCAAAACTATATTTGACAAGCTGTACATAAACCTGACCGTTTAATTGGTTTTTAGATAAAGAATTTGTTCGCTCTTATTGACAGTGTTAACCAGCGACTATTAAAATACCTGGAATCCAAACCAAGCATAAAAGTAGGTCAAACTCTAGAAACCCAAAATTTATGTAGGAGATACACTTTGGACAACGTCGCTTTGTGTGCTTTTGGAATTGATGGGAAGTGTTTTGACAGCCAGGAATCTGATTTTATGAGACTAGCGAATTCCTTTATTAATACGGGAACATTCGCCCTGACGATGCTTCAAACGTTTCCGTTTGTTAGTAAATTAATATCTTTAAAGTAAGTTGTAAAGTATCCTCATTGTAACTAGGGTTCGTACACAAGGTGCCAAGGCCGCGCCGCCCCTGGGTACAAAGTGGGCGGCCCATACAGGAGCCTGGGCATCATGGCGCTTAATATAATGCCAGCGCCATTCATTAAAATTAAAAATTTATTTAAACAATCGATCGAGTATCGATAAGGCAATATTTACGTCTGTAGTTTAAATACATTATTTGAACTGAACCAACTGCCAACCTGACTTATCACACAACTGTTTTTTTAGTATAGTGCAAGAACGGTATAAATATTGTTCGTCCTCTGCCAAACGATGGGATTTATTAAAAAAACACATCACAAATCTAAGTTTAAAACCATTTTCCGAAACAAGATGGTCAAGTAGAATAGATGCCATAAAACCATTGCTTAGTAATTTATCAAAAATGTATGATCCTTTATATGAAATATCAAATGGTCATTCCATCAAAATGCAAAATATGACTCTAAACAGCCAGATTCTCCAACGCTAGTCCGGTCTAATTTGACAACCAAAAGTTTTAAACTGACAAGTGTAAGAATAAGACAACTAAGTTTTAGACTATTAAATTATTTCTGAACTTTTTCGCAAATTTATAAAGAAAAGGGCAATTTTAGTACGTACTTTCGACAATAATAGAACTAAATTCACTACAGCAACTCTTTCCAAGATGAAAATGATTTGAAAACTAAGCAAATCGGTGAAACATCAGAATAATTCATACATTTTTAATGACGACTTATTAGCAAATGACAGGACATAAACCTGTCAAAACATAACTGATCAACTATAAGGTCTTAATTTAAACCAGTACTAAATCTTAAAACTTCTTAGTGAATCTGAACGTGTGAATGTCTAGCAGAAAAAAAATTTCTACGTTTTCTTCTTACTTAAGTATTTAATGTTTTTCATACAATTTTTAATTTTTAAAGGCTTTCCATTTAAAAACGAATTAAGATACGGACCTCGAGTTTGCGGTAAAATATTTCTTTTTTGAAGCTTTAAATTGAGGTACCACACGGCACAGGGTTACATTTAAAATTTTTGACCTCAACTCCCTAGCGTCACCCCTCAAGAGGGTTGAAAAAGTTAAATTACATAAAAAACTAGATTTATTAACCAATAAGATACAACTAAAATTTGGTCTCTCCATTTTAACTAATATCAAGGATATTTGCCCATACTAAGACTTTTCGGACACCATGTATAACTTATAAAATATATCAAAACAAAACAAAATTTAAAAATTCACGTTATATTAACTTATACATACGCACAACCATTTATTACGTCAGAAATAATCTAAATTTTATTGTTCTTAGGGTTATTCCCAAAGAAGTAGAAGATGGTTTAACCAAAATAATAACGGATGTCTTAGAGTACAGAAAAGAGAATAATATTGTTATTAATGACTACCTACAATTTGTATCAAAATTGGAGTTCAAGAAAGGGCTAAGTTATACTGAAATCACAGCACATGCAGCTACATTCTTTGAAGGTAATGATTTTTTTTTACTTGTAATCAACTGATTCTGCCTGAGGAGAAGGTAAATTTAATTTATTGACACGTGATTTAAAGGATTGAATGTTGGTAGGGGAACATCTGCAGGCAATTTGTTCCATAATGTGGAAACCCTAGGTATGAATGAGGGATAGAAGTGGGAATAGTAGGATGTTCTAGGTTTTTGTAGCTGGATAGTAAAGGGACGCATATGTAACGCTCCTATTGTTGTTCTATTGGGAACAATACTAACTATTTTTGTTTTACTGTATTTTGGGACTTAGAAATTTTTTGGATGCATTTATAGGTATACTCAAGGGTCGGAATAGGGTGGGATGGGGAGTGGGCTTACATATGTGTTAGAGGACTGCGGTACACGACAGAGAGGCATATGGGGATTCTTTCGTTTATTTTTTCTTTAAAATGCTTCATTTTTGAAATATTGGCAGTTTTCTTTTGTTTTTCGTACTTTTGTTAAAACTACAGGTACATCTTTAATAATACGTACGTAATTATATAAAATCTACATGCGTAAATTTGTATTGAATAGAAATTAATATTTGATCATTTGGTATTTAAAATAACTAACTGTTTTTTGTACAGGTGATATAAAACTCCCTTCTCTCGCTCATCGCCGAGCTGTTGGGGATTTATTCCTTTTCTACCGCTACTTCCACGGATTTTGCTCTGAAGAACTAGCCGGTATTATTTCCCCCTTGACTGTTCCTAACAGAACAACAAGAGGCGCGTTACATAATATGCATCCCTTTACTGTCCAGCTACAAAAGCCTAGAACAGACCACTTCTTTCGCTCATTCATACCTAGGGTCTATTGATTAAGGAACAAAGGGCCTGCAGATGTCTTCCCTTCCCGTCCCAACCTCCCATCCTTCAAATCACATGTCAGTAGACTACATTTCCCTTCTCTTCAGACGCCCACGGTACGTTAGTTCTTAGGCTTGAAGTCTATGTGAGATGTCTTAGATAAAAAGAAATAATAAAAAAAATAAAGGGCGCGCATGCTAAATGGACAGAAAATCGTGTTTCGTAATTTTCTGAGGGTATAAAAAGGGGCGTAGAAGCAATTTTCCTTCAGTCGTGCTTTACAACAGCTTTATTTTTCATTATAACTAAATGTAAGCTCAATTTAAGTACACTTCTTCAATTTAAACAACGTTTTTGCTAAAATAAATTTCTCGATTTGAAGCTATGTGCGTCTGAAAGTGAAATTATACCATTATTTTGATTTCATGTCATTTCAAAGCTAGTACAGATTTTTGAGAGAATTTTAGAGCTTAATTTAGGATTATTTTTTTTGTGTAAACGATAACAGTAAAATAATTTCCTAAGCAATTTCTTTTTACTCTTTCACTTATTATTTTTTTAGATGGCTATGAAACATCAGCTCTTGTTTTGAGTTACGCTTTACTTAACCTAGCACAAAATCAAGAAGCTCAAAAAAGAGTTAGAGAGGAAATTGGAGCGTTTGAAAACATGAATGAAAATAAAAATATTTCTTACGAAAATCTTCAGGAAATGGCTTACTTAAATGCTTGTATTTATGGTAGGTAGAGGATACAAAGAACATACATAATACAATTTCCGGATTCACACATCTCCCGTTTTTTTTTAAAAACCATTTTTCATAGATGGTGTTAGGAAATTTACTACGTATTGAAACCGGTAAATCCTATTGTCATCTAGAAAAACACAACACTTTTTGACGTTTTCGTCACTGTTATAAAGCACTAAATTTTATTAGATACTATGGAAAATTACTGTTGAAAACTAGATAGAAAATACATCGCATCTCGCTTTCCTGTCCCTACCCTCCGTCTGTTTTTTCTAATTTTCAAACCAATATCCTGTATTATTTCGATAGAAATAACATCTTTTCCCTATCTCTTATGCAACAAACAAAACTTAATAAATTTGATGGCTTGTCTATACTTTGTCACCAATTTCAAATAACGTATTTAATTAAATCTTGGCTTACTCACCCTAAGAGAGGTGTTTTTAAATAAATAAACAATTTTTAGTTTTCAGTTTTTCAATAGTGCTAGTAGTAACAAAAAAGTGGATTCTTTCAACCATTGTGTTTCAATTGGTAAGTGGAACATTTTTTACGTTAATGGCTATACCTACTGTTTTGTTAATTTCCAGTTTTTAATAGAGCTGACAGTGACAAAATGCCGTGGAATCTTTTAAGTATTGTGTTTCATTTGTTAATGGATTTTTGTTAAGGTTAAATACTAGTCAAACATTGGTTTTCTGCGTTAACGGCTATACTGTGTTGTTAGTGTTGTTTGATGTATTAGTATTTGGTAAGCTGACTTTCTGCAGAGAAAAAATGATTGATAGAATTGGCCACTTTGTCGCTGCCATGTGTTTCTTGTCAGTGGGGCGGGTACCGCTTATTAAAGGCAGTAATTTTCTGTCAAAATTTATTTCATAGTTTTGACTTAGTGAACACTGTTCAGGTTAATACCAGAGGAAATTACATTCAATGAGTTGCCGGCTTAAATATATGTAGGGAATTTTATAACACCCTGTATATTTAAAAAAGTTGCAATGTCGATTTTCTGTTTTTTTGTCTTTATCCCGGTATTTACACAGGAAGTTTGGAAATTAGAACTGGTTTAAATTTAGACCAGTTAGACTTAAACAAGTCGTTTTTGAAAACTTCTGACTAATTCCATTATTTCTGAAATTTGCTTGGTTTCCAAGTGACTTTTATTGTAGAATTTGTTGCTAAAATGAAATTAGTTTGCATTAGTGTCAACAACAAACCAATATTACTAATACTGAATCCGACTAGGTTAATTTTACAATTAATTTATTATTTTTTTTAGAATCAATAAGACTTCACCCTGTTTTGGAACACTACACACGTGTATGCAGCCACCCTTACGCCTACACCACATCAAGTGAATCCCCGCCACATTTAACCAAAATGGCGGTAAATATAGACGCAGGGACGGTGTGTATCATTCCATTCGGCGGTCTTTGTCATGACAAAAGATATTTTCCAGAACCGGAGAAATTCATCCCCGAGAGATTTTTGAATAAGGAGAATAATTTTAAGGGGGTGTTTTATCCATTTGGGGGCGGACATCGAGTTTGTTTAGGTAATATTTGGAATTATGTTTTACAATGACGGCTCGTGTACAGAGTAACAGAAATACCTGATCGTAAATAAAAAAATTATTGTCCTATAATTCGAAGGACCCGACATCTTTTTTTAAAGGATGCAAAATTTTAGTGTCCCGTGCTAAAATTAGCAAAACGGAACACTTCCGTCCGTCCGTCTGTCACAGGCGATTTTCTCTGAAACTATTCGACGTAAATACTTGAAATTTAGCACAGAGATAATGTGTGGTGGCCTAATTATAGACGTAAAGTATAAAAAGTTGAGTTTTGATTTTGGGGGTTAATTTCAGGGGGTAGATTGGAAAATGGAAAAGGGCATCGTGTAGGGTGTCAAATAAAAGCTTATTGAAGCACGACTTCAACAATATACAGTTACAGAAATATGCTAAGAAATTTTAAGGGCAGATTCTACATCTAAAAATATGAAAATAAGTTTATATAAACATGGATCCTCAAACGCTTCTTTTTCGAGATACAGTGTGTTTAATATTTTCACATCTCAAGTATTTCGAAGAGTTAGGATAAATATGCGAAGACGATTTAGAGCATGTATTGAAGCACGGAGAAGCCATTTCCAGCATCTACTATAAACTTAAATCAAAAAGCACCGTTTTCTGAAAAAAAAAATATATAAAAAAAAATTTCATTATTTGTTTTTATTGTAAGAAATATATTAATTTCTATCTCGAAAACGGTGAGTCAGAACAAAAAAGCTCAAGAGATACTTTTCACGCAGAATTAATTGGGCTATAAAAAACGACGTGGAAAAATCAGTGGCGTGCTATTTTTTCGCTAAAAATAAAGACTAACCCGCACGCCTGGCACTGATGCAAGTACTTTAGAAAATAATTTTTGCACGTAAAGGTACCCTTTGATTACATATTGGCGTGTACCAAAATGCATGTCAATATCTTAACGCATTTTCGAGAAATTAAAATTTTAATTTAAATTTAAAAAAGAAAATATTAAACACCCTGTATCTCGAAAAAGAAGCGTTTAAGGATCCATATTTATATAAACTTATTTTCATATTTTTAGATGTAGAATCTGCCCTTAAGATTTCTTAACATCTTTTTGTAACATCCTGTATATGAAGTATTTTTTTCAACATTTTTCGAGAAAAACGCTTAAAAATTGCTGTTCCCTACCCTCATCACCAAAGGGATCGCTTAGAAAAGTCTAAAAAAAATCTTGAACATTGACAATTAGGTGTCGACTGAGTGAGCCAAAATTATCAGGATTGAAAAATTCTAGCGCGAGCAATTGTTATAAACAATTTATTTGTTTATTTCCTTATAACCGCTGAACCATTGGTTTTAGATTTTTGACAAAAAATATTTCTCATGATGTAAGAAACAACTTTTGTTCTTACACGCCTTACAAAATTTTTAATTTGGCTCAGCCGAAACGCTCCCCACTCAGCTCCGCACATATGCGATGTGATTCGGCATTGGTGCCGTCGACGGCGGGTAGCGTGGCAGATGGGCGGCCGAGGTTTGCTCAGGTTAAGTGGGAGGTTGATGGCACGGAACACTAATTGTGTACGTATAGCTTACACTTGACCGAATTTTTCAATTTGTAGGTCAACGATTTGGTATAATGCAGGTCAGGACTGGCATTATTGAAGTTATTAAAAATTTTGAAGTCACGTTTAGTACAAAAACGAATCTGCCATTTGATTTTTTACCATGGACTATTTTAAATAAAGTTAAGCATGGTGTGTGGTTGACCTATAAGAAAATTGCGTAATTAATGATTATATTAAATGAAATGAGTTATAGATATTTATGTAAGAATGGGCTTTGTGTTTAACCCATAACTGCGTATTTTTATGCAAGTTAAATAAACAGGAGATAGGTGTTTGAGTTTTATTATTTGAAAGGAATTTTATACCTGTTTGGTTATTAATATTTATTTGTAAAAAATAGAAATATAGAAATTAAACGAACTGTTGAGTTTCCCCAACAGAGAGAATAAGAAGCAAAATATAATAAAGATTCGCGTCACTTTCTCATGCATAAAGGTAATTAAATACTGCAAATTCGCCCCTCTCACGCATCCAATAAATTTTTACGAGGAAACGGTTCTGTCACCGATCTAAATAATACAAGCGGGGGTGGCCCTTAGCGTTATCATAAATAATTTATGAATGGTGAAAGATCAATGGATAAGGGCATTTCCTTAGGGACCCTTTTATCCCTGTTGTTCTACATTATTATATTGCCGGTTACACAATATTCGTCGCCTTAATTACTTTCCTTCCACAATTTTGCGGCGAATTGCCTTGCTCGCGAAGTTGCCTAGAAGTATAAAGGTATATAAATCATACGTAAAAATAAATTGCAGCACAGTGTTAAAAAATACCCCCCCCCCCCCCCTTTATTGTTTAAACCGATAAACTTACAAATTTAAAATTTGGCGCGCTTCAATAACAATATAAATAATACTTTTTCATATAAATGTCAAACTTTTAATATTCAAGATGGCGGTTAAATGCCATTTTGAAAAAATTAAATAGAAAGTTAATAATACATCGTTTGAAAGGCCTTGACGGGAAATTATTGTGTAAAAACTTTAGAGCATTAACAACGAAATGGCGGCGCACAGTGCAACGATCTTATGGGACTTGGGACAAAAATCAGAACTCGGAAACAAATTATTATTTTCATATAAGTTATTTATCACAAATTTGTCGGCTGTTAGTCTATATTTAGACAAAACATATATAATATTTTCTGTTGTAAGGTTATAACAAAAAACGGATTTAAACTTTTGCGTCCAGAATCAAAGCGCACTGAGTGCGCCGGTCAAGTTCTCGCAAAACCTACCGCGCGCTGTGCTATATTTACACGAACCATTTTGAGCACTTTTCGACTCCTCTCTATCTTCGAGATTAGTTGCATTACAGGACTGTTTTTTCTGGGGTGTTGAGGTTACCAAAAAGAAGCAGTATTCCAAATTTAATATGCCTAGGTGGAATATTGTACAAGATACGAGTGTCCAAACATCACAATTTCGGGCCCTCACTAACTCACTGATTGACTGATAGATCATCATAAATCTAGGGTACTTCTAACATAAGTAGTGTTTAAGGTGAAATTACGAGAAAAATCAATAAAAATCCAACGCGAAAATCCAATCTGACACGAAATAGGTAGGACTTCTGCTTTGAAAAATTATATGGGTACGTAATGTAGTGGTTACCACATCCGCCCAGCATTAAATCAAAGTAGTTTTTTGATACGAATTTTTCCACTAAAAACAAACAAAATCTTCCAAATAAATTTTTGTTCATTCTAATTAATTAGTTCTGAGCTGGTGAGCAGAGATTATGTAATATGTGCCATAAGGTTACTACCGTTGCGTTACCCACAAAGCAGAGTGTCCAGGTCTCCCAGGGTTTTAGGACACTATACGAGTTCATAATTATTTATTGATTTACGACACTAAATTTGACTTCACCAGAGGTTGATCTGAGCCCGAACCAATTTTGTTTTTTAAAAGTTTGCACAGATTTGCAAAAGTAAATGCTTTTGCCAAAATCTACGCAAAATTTGCTACAAAATAGCAACAAATTGTGGATATGCTTTAATATACTTTTTTTTTAAAGTTTACTGAGTTTGAAAATATCATTAAGAATAAAATTTTACACTCTTCCAAAATACAACAGGTTAAAGTTGCCAGCCATCAAATAATCATATAAGTATAATATTTTGGTTAAAATACCTGTATTAACGTTCTCCATTGCTTAAATACCACAAATACAACACATTAAAAAATGTCTACAGCTTTAGCAAGATTGCAACTGATACTTCACAGCCATAAAACTGAGACGATACTTGATAATTTTATTAATTTTATAAGTATTTGTTGAAAACCTTTAACTGGAATGTTTAGTATCCTATTAGCTGGTAATTGCATCTATAATAAAGGGTCAACATTTACAATTTTGTCCACGGCGCTGCACTGTGAGACATAGTTAGCTGTTTATAAAAGCGACGGCTATAGAATGTAACCGAGCTGGCACGCCTTAATAATAAGCTATGATTTGATAAAGAAAATTGATGTATCATTAGGGTTCATAAATAAAATTAGAGTGCCGGACCGTAGGCGCAAGAACTATAACTACCGCGATGTGTCGCGACATGTCTACGGTCGCGACTCGTGGCTGCACCGTGTCAATACATCGACATGTCAAGACATCGACATGCCTTGCGGTCCCGCCGCCCATGGTTTGACGCAGTTTTCAAACCCTATTTATCATATACCAACCTGCGACTGTTTGCGCCCTCTCAAACTTAAGACTAGCCGCCTGGCTGTGGACATCACTGGGCGCGTCGAGGCGCCCACGTCATCCGCTTGAACCGGCGGGATCTGACGCCGAAGCGGCGCAATCCGGCGCTTAAACTAGGCATCGCGACGCCAAGTCGCCTGAGGCTGGAAGTGTGGCAAAATTGGTACCGGAATGGTGGGGAGAGAGCGGCAAACTTAAGAACTGCATCTGGAAAAAACATATCTATTTTGATTAAGGATATTCTAATGAGTTATAAAATAAAGAAATAGAATTTCTTTCATACAAGTGTCTAAAAGTTGCCAGGAAATTTTAGGTTATTATTAAAAATATTATAAAATCTTTTAAAACGTTGAAACCTCAGTATTAAGCATTAAATAAAAGCTTACACAAAAATGAGATAAAAGAATTTTATTGAAATCAATTATAATGTAAAAATAAAAAATAAAAATTAGGATACAAAAATTAAAATATTAAATCTAAAGAAAAACTAAAATAACCAGTACTACAACAAATTAATAATAATCAGTATTTAAGCATTTACTTCTTATAGTAATGCGTTAACTAGCCTATGCATCCCAATTATCAAATTATTGATGGCTTCCTGGTGGATATTCCTCCATTCTTCAATGGCTGCAACAATAAGTTCTCGGCCATTGCTTGGTGGATTATTTCGGTTAAAAATGGATGTGTATATATAATTCCACACGTCATGTTCTATGGAATTCATGTCGGATGAGTTCGGCGGCCAGTTTAGTCTAGTGACGTTTTGATTTTCCAGAGCTTCTGGATTAGCTCTAGTGCTAGGATGTGGCCTGGCATTGTAGTCCATAAAGATGAACTGAGCGCCTACTTTATTACTAAGGGGTACAATTATAAGATCAATGATGTGTCGAAGGTAATATTAACCTGTCATTGTCCCCGGTATACGAATAAGTGTTTTTTTTTATTTAAGATTATACCTCACCCCTCCAACATTTCCGTCCCACCGCGGCAAGGAGCAACTTCGATGGTATTTTCAGGTATATTTATGTGTCCTGGTTCCCTCCAAACTCTTACTCGGTAATCACCACTCACTAGGCCAAAACGCGACTCCTCTGTAAACAGCACGTATTTCCATTCTGGCAAAAGCCAGTTTTGATGTCTTCTTGTCCACTTCAAACGGGCGGCTCGGTGACGAGGAGTTAACAAAGGTCTTCTGGATTGCAATCCTGATGCTAAAACCCTTCTACGGACGAGATAACATGGAGTACGTCCTTTGGAAGGTTGATCTTAGTGCCGGTACATTTACTGATCAGTTTCTACAGGCTGACTGGATAATATATCGATTTTGTCGAATCGTCGTAACACGAGGATGACCATTACGATGTCTGCTTTGCACTTCACCAGTCTCTTCAAAGCGACTAATTGTCCTGCTAACAGTACGTCTAACAAAATTGAGCCTACTGACGCCTGACGACGAGATAGCCCTTCTTGGTACAGAGCAATAATTCTAGCCCTGTCAAACTAAGATAACTCGTTTCTTGGTATATTACACGATTGGAGCACTAATTTGTTTTAAATACCAAGAAATACTAATCAGCGTAAAGACGAATTTTTTTCAAAATCGAGATTTAACGTCCCAAACTCGTTTTTGTTGGACTTCTATCATGCTATTTTAAACAAGTTGCTCTCATTATCAATAAATATATTTTGGTACAAACTAATTTTATATTATTAATGCGGTGGGGGGGGGGGGGGGGCAAAACTTTTGAAAATGTGTGTATATAGGAAAAATATGAAAAAATGCTTAAAAAACATTTTTATTTTCTTTCTACAGTCATAATACTTCCCTTGATCAAAAAAAAATAGAACGTCGTTTCGAGTATTTTTATGTGGTGTATAATTTGTGAAAAAATAAGTTTTTATTTTCTTTCTTTCCATATTAAAACTTTCCCTCTAAATATAACTTATGTTAGGTAGGAAATCTTTTAAAAAAACTTTTTTTTCGTATACTCTTTTAGTCCTTCGCACCTTCCCGTCCAATTTCTTCGACGTGACAAATGTTTTTCCGTGACTCCAATCTAATAAAAATAAAATTTTCCGCTTGCGGATTAATTTCCCACTAAATGTGCTACGTGTCCCTTTCCATATTTCTTTTTTATTTTCTTTTACACGACCTCGAAAGGGACAACGCCTTAGACGACGCTATGCCTGTAATAGGGATAGACATAAGCAATGTTGCCAGATAACTTTGGAAAAGGCAAGAGCCTTCTACTACCAATCACATCCACAAGTATGCTGACGGTAGTATCTATTTCCCCAAACCCGTCCTAACTCTCGAACTGGGGATAATACGCGCAGGTCTATTCATACGAGTATATCTCTTTCGCAAGATCTCCACTTGATCTTAGAACTGTAGACCACTCACCTTCTCAACCTCAACCACCTTCCGAACCGGCATGTAGAATGGTAATTATTTTTCCCTTGTTGGATGGGTCTTTAGTTTGGCATTTTCCTGATGGATACAAGCAAACCCAACCTTTTGCTGGGGTGTCATGTGTATCAAACCATGTTTCGTCGAGGTAGATAATGGAACGATTTTCTAATCTGTACATTCTTTTAGATTTTAAATAATCAAAGCGACACTGTCGTAATCGCTGTGATTGTCTTTTATTAATGGTCCGATAAAACCCATTTGAGATCTGTGGCGCTCCCGAGGGTGGTGGGGGGGTAGTGGGGCTGCTGCCCCCCACCCTACCAACATTCTAGACACACAAAAATTAAAAAGGTGCACTACTAATTGAAAAAATCCATCGAATTGCACTGTTCAGGCCCCCCCCCCCAAGAGAAAATTCTGGGTGCGTCACTGTTTGAGATAATACTCGCCAGAGGCTTGTCCCGCTGCAAGAAATCTTGGTTTCATCTTTCATTAGTCGCTGCTTCAATAAAACCAAAGTATTCACAATTTGCTCTTCGTACATGGCATACATTTTTCTACGAATTAGGTATTTGTCGCTTTCGTCTAAACATTTGCTTTTATCAGCATCACTCAGTGGCGGATGCAGAAATTTTAAAGTTGTATATCTCTGTTGCTACTTACGGGGCCCATGCCAAGTTCAGTGGTTTTAATACTAAGCCTACTAGGAATGTTTTGGTAAAGAAAAAATATATTTTGTAATTTGCGAAAAAAGGTTGAAATTTTCCTTCTTTAGGAAAAAATGAACGCGTTTAGGTATTTTATTTCTCATTTTTTCTAAACAAATTTTATATCATTTAGTCGGGATTTTTTAAATTTTTAAGACAAAAAAGTTAGTTAGTACAAAGTTAGTCATTTGAATTTTTTTTTAAAGTATATTTTCGGTTTAAAAAAAATCAAATGACTTTAACTTTGTACTAACACATTTTTTTCTCTTAAAATTTAAAAATTCGTGATAAAATGATGTAAAATTTGTTTAAAAAAATAATAAATAAAATACCTAAAGTGATCATTTTTTCCTGGAGGGGGGAGGGGGCGCACCCAAATTTCAACTTACAAAATATTTTTTTCTTCACCAAAATATTCCTAGTAGGCTTACTATTAAAACCCCTGAACTTGGTATGGGTCCCGTAAGTAGCAACAGAGATATAAAATTTCTGTATCCGCCACTGGCATCACTACGTACTTTTTTGTCTTTAATTTGCTTTGTCACAATATCGTTCACTATAAACAAAGGAGATTTCGTTAATGACGATGTTTTGTTTCTGCTGTAGCTACATTAGCGTTAAACCCCCTATTCAATTAATTGGAATATTCATCGAATTGCACTGTTCAGCCCCCCCCCCCCCCAAGACAACAAATTAGACACTTCTAGGGAAATTATCGAAAAAAGTTATAGAAAAATGTTGATCGGAACGCCACATTTTTTAGTACGTTCAGAATAACAAAAAATACGATCGAAATCAGAACAACTGCACGGTTTACCAAATGGATAGGAACTAAACTAAAATATTTCAAAACTATTAAATCAGGTAAAAAAATACTTTAGTCATACCCTTTCACAGTCAGCCCTATTCACAGTTCTTCAGCAAATTTACAGGGTTTCATTACAGCTGGTGTCGATAATAGTTTATTGCAGGCAATAGGTGAATGAAAGGGCTTAAAACGAGCTTTACATAAACGTAGAACATCCCACTTCTCCCTCTCAGTCATAGCTAGGATCTCCATACTAAGGAAAAAATTGTCTGCAGCGGTTTTCTCTTCCCCTCCCAACCTTCAGTTCTTTAAATCCCGTGTCAATAAATTACATTCCCCTTCCCTTCAGACGCCCACGGTAAGTTAGTACTTGAAGTCTACGGGGCCGTCACAGTTAAAAAAAACCGTCTTATTCTTTAATCACACAAGGGCTTAAATTATTCCTAATAAGGAAACTTCTTCCAAAGTGGCATCGTTGGATATAGGTAAGTTGGTAAGAGAACCGAAGGACAATAAAATGGCCATTTAAGAAAAGGATTTTTATTATGGCTGCTTTTATATGGAGCACGTGAAAATAAAACGGCCCGTTAAGGTTTTTTTACAGTTGACAATATTTTGAGTTTTATTTTTGAGTGGATTGAGTTTAAAAGGTTTATGACTTTATATATAAAGTCCAGGCTACGTCATAGTATAGGAGATGTAATAAAATTTTATACCCATTTTAGTTTTAAATATTCTGACAAAACCCAGGGTCAGATATATGGGGATCTTGTAAGGGCTACAGACTCCCGTACGTCTAATATAGATCAAATTACATACAAAAAACACTACTGTAGTATCATTAAATCAATGGTTCACAGTGTACCATCGATTTAATGATACTGCAGTAGTGACTTTTGTGTGTAATTTGATATATTATGTTATTTGTTAAATTTTAATGTTGTGGTGGAGCTGGTCAGGACTTGAAGGCTTATGACTTGAATCAAGGCTTCAAGCCCTTTTAGGAATTTTAATTCCATGGCTTGAAGCCCTTTTTAAAACGAAAGCTGGTGGCTTGAGGCTGGAATTGTGAATGAAAAAACGAGCACTTCCTTTTGAGGGTTTTAAAAGCTCTGTGGTAGTGGCTTGAAATACTGAAAGCTGAAAGGGCTTGTAAAGCTCTTTCGAAGCTATACGAGCCAGTGTTGCCAACCGTAGGATTTAAATCGTATTTATACGATTTTTTAACTCTCGGTTCGACGTACGTTCGCATCACTGCGATCGTACTTAAAAATACGATCGTTTTAAGTAGGTACAACACTTAAAAATATTTGCAAAAATTAAATTGATTAATATAAAACCTAGAATAATCAAAATAATAGATATGCCGAAAAACTATACTTGGAATGCTTGCATAGATTTACATATATACCGTTCGAAATTATTGAACACTTCTATTTAAATACAGACGAGCGAACGAGCCGCAAAGAGTCGGGAAATCCCCGGTTATCACCTTGACATAATCGGTAAAATTATTTCTATTTTATGTTTTGTTCTTTAAAATCAGAGGTGCCAGATCTCACGATTAATCGTCAGATTTCACGATTTTGTATCAAATATCACGATATGAGTACAGGATTTAACGATTTTTTAAGTATTACTCCACATGAATGATTTCTAGAATTTCTGAATTGTCTTAAAAATAAATAAAATCGATTAAAAACTCTTGTTGTCAGAATTATTTAAAGGGTTTCAAGTTCTTTTCAAGGGATTTAAGCTCTTTTAAAGGGCTCCAAACACTTTTGAAGAGCTTCCAGCCCATAAAGGGCTTCAAATCTTTTGCAAAAGGGCTTGTGGCTTTCGGTTCAAATCCTTTTTAAGTAAATTGGGAAGTGCAAAGCTCGTCATATTTAAAAAGGAATAATTGGGCTTTTAAGCCCTTTTTAACAGAGCTGGTGGGTTGGGGCTTCAAGCCCTTTTGTCGAGGGCTTGCCCAGCTCTGGCGTATTATATGCTATTCCTGACTACTACTATATTTAATTTAATGCTTAACTTATTACTTATCATGGTATATCAAAACATCATTGGTTTGCAATTAGTTGGGGTAAAATAATGTATACTTAAACACAACTATCAATAATGTATACAAAACAAACTGCATAAAAAGCTAGGTTTAAGGCTAGACGAGCTACAATGCTTTTAAATATTTGTTATATTTTATGGTTAAAAGGGGCTTAATATTCTCAAAATGTCGGTTACAGTGGCATCGACAGGCATTGAGATATCTAGTGGATATAAGCATTTACTCACCACTGACGACTAAAACGAACTTATCCAACCCGCAAGAAAACCTTTCCTAAGGTCTGCAATTAATCCTAGACTGAGATGCCAAAATCCTTGTTCAGTTCAATGCCTAAACTGAGTCTTGCTCCCTGTCGCGCACCAAATCCGGAAACTTACCCCATCCACATAAATGACCAAGTCCTACAGAACAATGAGACATTTTATCTTGTTGGTATCGCTTTCGAAAGTGATATCAGCTGGCACAAACACATTACTTCAATAGCCACATCAGCACCTAAAAAGCTTGTTTTTTTTTCGAGCCAAAAAATACTTCTACCCTTCAGGCTAATTAAATTGACCTCATAGCTGTATATGGCCTATATAAGATACATTAAAGCTAAGAAAGAAACAAACATGCGCGCTTCAGAAAGTTAAAAAGAGACAAAATTTATCGAGGACTCACCAATAATATCGCTTTTGGGGCGCCCCGGTTGTCACAAATTCTGGTTCACTAATTTAAATCTGAACAATTGGTTATTGGAACAATATTTGCGATACACTCATGCATTTAATACAAGCTTACTTAATTTTATTTTATGATATTTGGGTAATTAGTAATAATAATAATAATTGTAACTGTGCCTATAAAACATTTCAAACCTTCAGTAATTACGACTTTGACAATAACTTGGCAACTCTGCATCGGATCCTTCTATCGATTTAAAGTGGCGGGCAAGAGCTCTAGTTTAGTCGATGTGGCAAAATAATTTCCGTACATAACCACACAATATAGATAGAATAGTAAAGTAAAAATTTAAAAAATTTTAAATTTCGGTGAATTCTCAATCTTTGTAGATGTGACACATATCCTTAGCGATGATTATATCATATTTCTGGTGTTGTGTGTCGTCCGTCTACATGTAAAAATCTTTTTGCATGTAACTTATAAAAAGTACTTAACAGCAAAAATGCAATTTTGGTATTTTTTGCTGTGTTAATTTGTGAGTAGGTAAATAATTTCTTGGCAAAACTAGGCATATTACTAAGAAACCTTTCTTAATTAAAAAAGTGCATTTTGCTTGTTACGTTGATATCACTAGTTGCCCACAAAATCTAACCCACCAGTAAAAAAACTCACGGGCCGCGCCTGTAGTATAATTGAAAAAAAACATATCTTACTTAATAAAATAAGATTTGGTAAGACAGGTCAATATTTGATGTACAATTGATCGAAATATTTGACTTTTATTGCTTTAAACTTAATTTATTGTTAAAATCGTAACTTTTTTTCGAAGAATGAAAACGGGTAGTAAAATAATATAATGTGTTTTTTGTGTAGTCTTATAATTTAAGAAATTGTAAAAACAATATTTTATGTTATAAATAAATAACTTACAGCTACGGCGTTAAGAGACATCCGGACTCAGAAGTTCTGCAAAGTAGGTACTTAAAAATAACCATATATAATCTTTCGAGCCCTTGTTTTTCTGTTAACTAGATCATTTATGACTTTTGCAAAAAATTAGGAATATTCAAATAAAATTACCTTATAAACGTGTTGTATTCCATCTCCCCCTCCTCCCCGTCAATTCCCATGTTGTGCCGTCGGCTCAAAATAAGCCGACACAATGAAAACCCAATATTTATCATTGTCAGCTGAAAAGGCTCCTGTATGTACGTCCCGCAGGATTTGTCCGACTCAATTTTATTTTGTCCTGGCAGGATAAGCAGTCCAGCAGGTTATTGGGAGCAGCAATTGTGTCAGAGTTATAAAACGTTTTTAAAATGCTTTAAAAACTATTGATTTCTATATAGCTTTTATTTGACAAAAATTGATACAGATCTTTAAACAGCTGCTTTTTTATCTGAGACAGCCCACGTAGACTTCAAACCTAAGTACTAACGTACCGTGGGCGTCTGAAGAGAAGGAAAATGTAGTCTCCTGACACGGAATTTCAAGGAGTGGAGATTGGGCGGGAAAGGAAAAACATCTGCGGGCAATTTGTTCAATTATCTGGAGACCCTAGGTATGAATGAGCGAGAGAAGTGGTCCGTTCTAGGCTTTTGTAGCTGGACAGCAAAGGGATACATACGTAATTGTTATTCTGTTAGCCAGGCGCGGCCCGCGAGATTTTTTTACAGGAGGGTCAAAATTTTGTGGGCAACTAGTGATATCAAAGCAACAAGCAAAATACACTTTTTTAATCAAGAAAGGTTTTTTAATAATGTGTCTAGTTTTGCCAAGAAATTATTTCCCTACAAATAAACACCTGACACATCGTCATCGACAAGAAAAAAGGGTATTTTTTCGCGAGATCCCGTTGACCAACCGTGAACGGTCGGGAACTAGAAGTCACGTGATACCTATCTGCATTGATATATTAAGTACCATACACGTGCCACGCTGTTCAAAATAGATCAACGGAATCTCGCGAAAATTCGCTTAAAGGAGAACAATCAAACCTAGAGCGCATGCCCGCAGTTTTAACTCGATAGACGGGTTGGTTGCTGCAGCTGTGTTTCCAACTTGTTGTCAAAGTCGTAATTAGTAGGTTCTAATGTTTGATAGGCACAGTTACAATTATTAATAGGTATTATTATTATTAGTAATTACGTAAATATCTTAAAATAAAATTAGGTAAGCTTATATTAAATGTATAAATATATCGCGAATCGCGAATATTGTTTTAATAATAAATTGGTCAGATTTAAATTAGTGAGCCTGAATTTGCAACACCTGGCACGGCGGCGTTGACAACCAGTCGCGCCCCGGAACCGATATTATTGGTCGACCGTCGACAAATTGTGTCTCTTTTTAACTTCCTCAAGCACGTATGTTTGTTTCTCTCTTAGCTTTAATGCATTTTATATAGTCCATATACACCTATTAGGTCCATTTAAAATACGGCGAGTCCGAAGCAAGCTTGGCTTGATCACCGTTGTATACGGTGGCACGATTCTTTGCTGGGGAGTTTTCGCATGGAATTTGCACTTTTTTGAAAGACAAGATTATTTTTCGGTTTTAAGAAATAAAAAATAAATTATTATTTTGAATAGAATTAAGGGTAGTAAGTATCGAGGGTGATGCCGCTCTCCAGATGTGGGAACTCTAATTAGGTCTTATTTAGAAACATAGAGAGTGTGTAAGTTGGAAGGGGAGAAGTATTTTCTGACTTGAAAAAGAATACCAAGCTTTTTAGCTGCCGATGTGGCCACTGAAGTAATGTGTTTGTGCCAGTTTCGATCATGTTCAAACACGATGCCACCAAGATTAAACGTTTCATTGTTCCGTAGGGATTGGCAATTCACGTGGATGGGGTGAGTGCGGCCGGATTTTTTGGGTGCAGGGAGCCAGACTGGGATTTGCAGGCGTTGAACTGAACAATGTTCTTGGCACCCCAGTCTAAGATTTACTGAAGATCTTGGGAAAGGCATCTATTATCCAGCTCTTGATTAGAGATTTGTTAGAGTGAAGAGTGTCATCGTCAGCATAACTGTGGATAGAATTGATAGTTGAAGAGGGCAGGTTATTAGTGTGAAGAAGAAATTGAGTTGGAGCTAGGACTGAACCTTGGGATACGCCAGCATTTGATAGGGTGTAGGTTAGATGAGTGACCATCCACCACGATACATATGCGCCGATTAGAGAGGAAGCGACTGATCTAGGTACATACATAGTTTGGAAGGAAGACCGTATGTAAAAATAGCTTTGAAATAAAAGGAAAAATGGTGTTTTCCGAGAAGTATAATGAAAAGAGAGTTACCTAAAATGTGTTAATGCTTCAAGTATTTATCAAAATTTAATCAAAGAAATACGGTCGGATGAATCCGTTCTCTAATCCAAAAGGTAATAAAACTTTTATCCTGGTATTCACCTTATCTTTGCCTTTTAAATTTTACTGCTAAATGCCGAATTCAAGTACCCCAAATGTGACAATATCGCCCTAAACTTTTGTTATTAAGGGCCTCCAGCGCCGTTGCAGATATTATCTTTTCGTCCCTTACGGCCCACTAGATCTTCGCCTTTATAGCCTGACAAATGTTCCTAATTTAGGTGAAGTGTTTGCCTCATGGATATTTTATTTTTATTTCTTTTGGTCAATATCAGATTTTTAAATGGCACTTAAAACTTAATATCGCAAAAGAAAAAATAAAATGTGCCAAAATACAGCTTTTATGATATTGCAGGGCATGTTTGTTTTCGGGCTAAAATATAATCGCATATGGGGTGCCGGGCCACAAAGGTGTGGAAGGCAATGAAATTGCTGACCAACTTGCTAAAGAAGGAGCACAGGCACCTTTTTGCGGACCTGAACCCTTCTGCGGCATCACTAGAGGTCACCGTACGGAAAGCCTCAGGGAATGGGAAAAAGAACAGAAAACAGCCCACTGGAGGAACGCTCCAGGACAAAGACAGGCAAAGAGAATGATTAGTTATCGGCCTGACTACACAAAAAAGCTCCTCGAGCTTCAAAAGAATGAACTTAGACTGGTTACCTGCCTTCTTACTGGACACGGCCCTTGGAGGTATCACCTCAAAAAGATGGGAAAGACTGATGAAGAACACTGCAGATTCTGTAACGAAGCAGATGAAACTGCCGAACACTTGCTCTGTGAATGCAGAGTAATAACTCGTCCAAGGCTGCAATATCTTGAGGGAGCGTTTCTCACGCCCGAAGATATATTAAAATGCGCCCCCAGAAACATCCTAAACTTCGCGAAAAGTTTGGGAATTGATGGGTAAATAATGTAGGGTATTCACAAAAGATCTAACTTGGTCGAAGTGGTGTAGGGCTACCAGAGCCGAACGACCCCATTTAATACAATACAATACAATAATCGCATATGGCAAAATATGTTAAAATAATTTAATTCTTTAGATTATGTATTATTGATATTTTTTGCACTCCGTTTTTTTTTTACTTCATACATACATACAACGTCCCCGCTTATCATCTCCCTAACGCTCGCTCCTGGAATTCCTATTAAAAAAATTTTTTTGGAATACTTCTGCGGCTTTTTCTGCTATCTCTGGAGGATTAGATTCGAGATAATCTTCGTCGAGACTTTCACACATCATTTTTATCATTAGTTTTACGAAATTTTACAGCTCCATAAAGCTAGCAGTGAAAAGCCAGCGAAAATTAAAAAAAAAAACACGAGAATTTGTTGCTAATTAGTTGCCAGAGAATCGATTTTGTTGCTCAAACCGATCTCTGAAAATCGTGAACACTGCTAGCTTGGCATAAAGGTAGCGAGAAAATGCGAAAATGAACAGTAATCGTATCAACAAATACGGTAAAATTTGTTGCTACTTTGTTGCTGCAGGACGGTGCTAAAAAGGATATCGAAAAAAATATATTTCGAGCTTTTTTTAAATTAAGTTTGATGCTGATCATGCTAGCTACGCGATTATTTTGATATTACGCTGGATTAGATTTTGTTTGTAGTCAAAATTTCAAACAGAAACAGAAACACAAGATCGGCTGAGTCAATGGATCGGTATGAATATATACTGACCATGCTAACTTACATTCGATTGTTCTTGGCTAAAAACACAGATAGATTTTGTTGCTGCTCGAGACAATGGTTTTGTATGTATATAGAGTCAGCAACAAAATAAAAACAAAAGATCGTCTGAGATTAAGGATCGGTATGAATATATACTGACCATGCTATCTTAACACTCGATTTTTCTCGGATAAACACACAGACAGATTTGTTGCTGCTCAAAACAATGGTTTTTCATGTATGTATAGTCATCAATAAATGGAAACAAAAGATCGGCTGAGTCTGTGGATCGGTATAGATATATTCCGTTCATGCTAGCTTAACACTCGATTTTCCTCGGCTAAACACACAGATAGATTTTGTTGCGGCTCAGAACAATGGTTTTCCATGCGCATAGAGTCAGCCACAAAATAGAAACAAATGATCGGCTGGGTTACGGATCGGTATAGATATATTCCGCTCATGCTAGCTTAACACTCGATTTTTTGCAGCAGAACAATGATTTTCGATTAATGGTTTTCCATTAAGCTATCATGAACGGAATATATCTATACCGATCATTAAACCCAGCCGATCTTTTGTTTCTATTTTGTTGCTGACTCTATGCGCATGGAAAACTATTGTTCTGAGCCGCAACAAAATCTATATGTGTGTTTAGCCGAGGAAAATTGAGTGTTAAGCTAGCATGAACGGAATATGTCTATACCGATCCATAGACTCAGCCGATATTTTGTTTCCATTTTGTTGCTGACTCTACTCACATGAAAAACTATTTTTCTGAGCAGCAACAAAATCTATCTGTGTGTTTAGCCTAGAAAACACGAGTGTTAAGCTAGCATGGTCAGTATAATATTCATACCGATCGATAGGCCCAGACGATCCTTTGTTTCTATTTTGTTGCTGTTGCTGTTTGAAATTTTCGTACATATTTTGACTAGCAACAAAATCTAATCCAGCATATTATGTGAATATTCCAATAATCCAATGTATTTTGTAGCGTGTCAAGCTTGCATGATATATATATATATATATATATATATATATATATATATATATATATATATATATAAATATAAATATTTTTTTCGATATCTTCCAACAAAGTAGCAACCAATTTTACCGTATTTGTTGACAGGATTATTGTTCATTTTCACATTTTCCTGCTACCTTTATGTAAAGCTAGCATTGTTCAGGATTTTCAGAGATTGGTTTTAGCAACAAATTTGATTTTTTGGCAACTAATTTGCAACAAATTAACAATAAATTCTCGTTTTTTTTTTAAATGTCCGCTGACACTGCTGGCTTTATGGATCTAAATCATACTCTTATTCCATATAGTTAAATCTTGTCGATTCTCTGGGTGGCATATAACGCCGACAATATAATTAAACAAATAAAATTGGTTGCTAGGATACAGCTTTTAAATTATGACTGCTAGCAAAACTGCCGCCTACTATATTTCGAAACTTTTGTCCAAGATTGTATGGAAAATAGGTCTGGAGAATGGTTGGTTGCATAATAATAATTGTTCCTTGTAGCGTCCGTAAACATTTTCGCAGGGCATGTGTAAATGTTTTCGCACGCTGTTCGAAATTAATGATTTGCAGTTGAAGTTAGTAGTGTGTTTTTTAGGTATTTTAAACACCAGGTGTTTATCCTTAAAAAAAAGGTATTTTAAAAGTAGTTGAAAAAAAAATACATTTAGTTATAAAATACATTCTCCCTCGCTGGCTTTTTGTAATCAACTTTATTCGCTATAAATATAGCATAACTCTTTTTCAGTGTGTGGAGTTGTGGAGAGGACAAAAATTAATACTAATTATAACTCTTTTACTGATCTACTTTTTAGGTATGAATAAAAAGATCCAGAATTAATTACCTTAATTGAATTTTTGCTTGCTTGACAGCAAAACAATAAAATGGTTCACACACTCGTATTAGGTAAATTAAAAAGTTCCATTTAACACTAATATTTCATGTATTAGGAAAAACTCACGCGCCTTTAAAAACGATTTCCCATGTTGCTTGTCTCGGAGGGAGCAAATACAATCAAATTTGACGAATCCTCCAGGGCTCACAAAAAACTTTCGGAGTGGCAGGTATAAATTTTGTTGTTTTTTAGTTGTTGACTAATTTTTTTAGAGTAGCAGCGTACACTGTAATAAGAATTAAATATATAAGTACAGTAAATTCTGACGTTGTAACAACCCTTTAGCGCCATTTTTCAAACCTAGAAATTTTCAGCCAGATTCTCCAACGCTAGTCCGGCCTAATTTGACAACCAAAAGTTTTAAACTGACAAGTGTAAAGCGCACCTTACACGATCAATAATACTGACAATATGTCATTATATTGACAAAAATATTGACCGTGTGAGGTGGATATATTGATGGTTTGATGGATTGAACTGACGCGAATTCGAATTTCCCAATATCACGTATCAATATCAGCGAGTAGAGGGATACTGTCAGTATTACTGATCGTCTAGGGTGTGCTGTCAATATGGGATCAATCCTTAGTGTAACGTCAGCTGCTGTCAACAATGAAAGCAGCAAGCATGCTTTTTTAAGCAATCTTTCATCCAGCGCTTCCACTTTACTGTAAGTTTTATGCCTAAACTTAAAATTATCGTAATATATGCTCTCTGTCGAGGATCCATTTTCAACAGGCACGGATAATAGTAGGTTATGTACTGAAGGAAATATTGACAATTATACTTATCGTGTAAGGTTGAAGAATATTGATACAGGGATTGAAGTGGATTGTTGAAATATTGTCAGTACTGATTGATATCAACATTATTGACCGTGTAAAGGTACGCTTAAGAATAAGACATTTAAGTTTGATACTATGAACTTATTTCTGAGCTTTTTCGCAAATTTATAAAGAAAATGGCAATTTTAGTACGTATTTTCGACAATAATAGAATTAATGTGAATAATGAGCAACTCGTTCCAAAATGAAAATCATTTGGAAACCCAGCAAATCGCTGAAATATCAGAATATTTCATAAGTTTTTAATGACGACTTATTAACAATGACAAGACAAAAACCTGTCAAAACATAACTGGTCTACTATAAGATCTTAATTTAAACCAGTACTAAATCTTAAACCTCCTTAGTGAATCTGAACGTTTATATTTTGCATGTGTCACCTAGAGACTCGACGATTTAGTTATTAGACTACAAGCATCGCTGAGCGTTAGCTACTTCTATCTTAGAAGAAGCTAAAAATAATGCAGAATTTTGTAACAAAATTATCTACGTAAAATTGAGAACATGTTCTCTAAACGACCTGGAAATTCCTTATACAATAAGGATTTAAACAAATCATGGTAAAACAGATATTCTCTGGGCTATATGCCCCTCTGAGGGCTGGATCATTTACCAAATTTTGCATTATTTTCTTCTAACACTGTTAGATAATAAAATACTTGTTTTAAATGCAAGAAGCTACCAGGAAGAAGGAAGCTTCTTCTCTAGTTAGGCTGTCGTCACCTGCAGACCGGTATCGAACTCATTGGTTCTCATCAGTACAGGATAGACGAACATACCCACCTTCCGAAAAAGTTTATCCTTAACGCTACAATGTCGAACTGGTTAAGCGGTACGACACAGACAGCGCCATCCATTAGCAGTTTCAAGCAGTCGGAGTATAGAGTTTACTGTACCGTATTCTTGTCCTTTTGTGAAATTTGACACAATAAAAGTATTATTATTATTATTATTATTATTATTATTATTATTATCATTATTATTATTATTATTATTATTATTATTATATTAACTTTTTGTCTTAAAATTGAGTAAGGAATAATACCTGAAGTTTCGCCCCATTCTTTATTAACACCCTGTACATCGGATATTTTCAAAATATTGTTATAGGCGGATATTCTGAAAAAAGAAGTTTAATGAAGAATTTAGTAATGTAGAAACGCTGGCTAATAAGAAATGGTCACAATATAATATCGTTAGCCAATTGAAAACCGAAAAGCGTTAAAATAGGAAATGCTTGGCCAATAGTACACTGATGCATTCACTGCCGGCGTCGGGTGTCAGGTGTGCATTTGCCTGGATTGCTGCATGATTCTTTGTCGGTAGTTTTTTTTTACTCAAAAGCGGTAGAACAAACGATTTCAGTTTTGATTGGGTTTCATACTTTCCCAAGTTACAACCTTATTAATAAAAAAAAAACATGAAAGGTTCACTTATTTCCGATTCTCCTGTGTTTCTTTTCATATAAACATTAGCACTCTTATCGTCTTTCCTTATGCGCAATATTTTTTGTTGTCTTTATACTTCAATATCAAAGTGTCAAAACTTGGAAAGTTACTCTGAAAACTTTATCGGAACTTAATAGTTTGGTGTCGATAGAGCTTAGAGGTAAAGTGGAATATTAGGCGGTGATGAGGGTTCGCGTTGCCCCTATAGGTGACTGACAGTCGAGTTTATTGGTCGACACCTTTTTATATGGGGCTGCCGATCGTGTCATAATATTGATTTCCGAAAGGGTGGCGTAAAATATTAGTGCAACTGGGATAGGGGCACAGCTCTTTAGGATATTTGGTGCCACGGTAGTGCCCGCCAAGTTAAGTCGGGCATCCTTTTCTCAAAGCGAGTCTGCGTAAAGTAAAAATCAAGCAAGAGAAAGCCAGGAGCGTCATAACTGACAGAGACCGCAATTATTTCCTTCTCTCTCATCTTTTTCAAAGTAGATTATTCTTTATTTTTATGATAAAAAAGTGATGCTGAATGAACTGGCAACGTTGCACGATTTTGGATTTGGCCAAATCAGAATCGAGATAAAATCCGTCCAATCAACATCCCATCTCTTATAAATGCGAGTGCCTCTCCGATGTTGCCGAATGTAGAATATGATCAGATTGTATAATGATGTGACTTGGGATACCTAATACAAACTCGGCACATGCTTTAGGTATACAAAACAGAAATAGACGAACTCGGCAAAGAGTTTAAAAGATACCCTTTAAGATGGTTAAATTCGGCACATGAATAATTTCTTATGCTTCTGCTTGCAAAAAATACATTTATGTAATCTTTACAATAAAATTAATTTTTTTAATAACTAAGGCTGGGATTTTCGCGCGACCTCGCGTAAGGGCGTTTTCACTAGAGCGAAACGAAAATGTGGATATATATCAGTACTAGCTTTTAGGGTTTCAGAAATAGACCTTAGTTGAAGAAATCCGGGATTTTTTTCTAATATTCGCGATATATACAATTTTAGATTCGCACCAATTTCATTAGAAACTTGCATTAAAATTGCAACTATGAAATATTATAGTTCCTTTATAAAATCAAACAATAGCTTTAAATAATTTATTTAAACGACGCAGAATTACTAAGTCAGCGGTTTCTGACCTAAAGTCAACGCTCCCCAAAAAGAGGGGAAAACTGCTGACTGGGTGATAGAACGATCGGAAAGACGAGAGTTAGAAAAGACACTAGTGCACGATCCCCGGTCCGATGCGTTTGTGATTGTGATAAACTGTAGAAGACATGATCTTCAAATCTGTAATGTAAGTAATAGAAAATTAAGTTGTCTTTCGAGAGTAAATTACATATATGTGTTTTCTGTTTATGTCAATATAACTGATCTAACTATGCGTAATACTTAGTTCTCATGGGAATATATCTGCCGGAAAGTTTTTATCCTATCCTCGTAATTCATTAAAGAAATCGAATTTTATTTTGTTTTCCAGTAAAACAATGCTTCGCAAAAATTCTATATAAATATCTCCATCAATATGGTCATTCCCTGGAATACAAATTAGAGCACGTTTTGATTTTTTCCTGTGGCAATATTTTCCTGAAAATCTATTTCCGGGATAAATTGGATACGAGGAAAACGAAAAAATCATCTTGGTCATTCTTTTAAAATGAAAACAAAAAAAATATTTATATTATATATAGAATATTATATATATATATATATATATATATATATATATATATATATATATATATATATATATATATATATATATATCGACCTCCCCATTTTCTATATATTTATATATAGAAAAACTTCCTTATATTATCGTACAGTGGTGCAATTGTACTGTCGAAGAAATTCGATGTTATTTTACTTATTATGTTAGCAACCAAGAGTTTTGGAGCAACATACGTAAAAGAAGTTTGGCGTGAGCCACTACATCTTACCCATCCTTGTGGAGCGTTTTGGATATAAGCACGATACATGTACAACGTTATGCTACGTTATGAATCAAGAAACGTCGTGGCCGCGCAGATGACGTTACTTCACAACATATCACAAAAATGATAGATATATCGTCGCTGGAACTATCGGGGCGTAACTCGAAAACCCGAATATGCAAATAAAAAGTTTTGTTCTGTTTAAAAAACCTAGCAATTTAAAAGAAAAACATTCATACCAAAAGAAAATCACTTTTTCAGAAAATAAAAATATTCAGTTGCATACTGCTAGACGTAAACGAATAAAAGCATAAAGAGATGATGACGGGTCGTACAGACACAAACCTGCCATCGCATCCTCTAAATTAAAAATCTCTTTTAAATTCAACATCGCTGGCCCGAACAGTGAGCTGTACTTTCATTTTAGTTCTTGCCAGAGGCAGACACTTTTTAATGAATCTAAATATGAAATCGCAGGACATGCCCAACCTATTTTAATTCCATCTCTCCAGATTGCAAGTAACTAAAAATGCAGTTAAGGGAAGTTTTAATTGAATTTTAACAGCGCAGAGTCTAATGGTCTTTTTTTAAACAGATTGAAGATACAAGGTGTCCGAAAAGTCTTAGTATAGGCAAATATCTCTGCTATTAGTAAACACAGATACCAAATTTTAGGTGTATCTTATCGGTTAATAAATTCACTTTTTCATGTAATTTAACTTTTTCAACCTTTTGAGGGGCGACGCTAGGGACTTGAAGTCACAAATTTTAAATGCAACCCTATGCCGTGTGGTACCTCATTTTAAAAGTCTTCAAAAAAAAAAACGCTGTAAACTCAAGGTGCGTATCTTAATTTGTTTATAAATGGCACGCCAAAAATTAAAAATCGTGAAATAAAAATGTAATTACCTTTATTTCTCTTATTACTTTAAAAGTTGTTCAAAATGACCACCATGAACTTCTTGGCAGTAATAAAGTCGATTTTCGAGCTCACTTTTCACATTTTCGAGAATGGCAGGTGTTACTTCTTGGCAGTCGTTGACAATTCTTTGGCGTTTTTAATATTGTAGAAATAGAATAATTCTTTTGGAACTCCTTTAATGCGCCAATAAAAAAAATAAATAAAAAAAAATTATTTTTATTTTTAAAAATTTGTAGGTCAAAAACAAATTGAGACACAGACCCCAAGTTTACGGTAAAAGGTTTCTTTTTTAAAACCCTTTAAAATGAGATACCACACGGCATGGGCTTGTATTTACAATTTTTGACCTTAACTTTCTAGCGTTGCCGCTCAAGGGGGTTGAAAAAGTTGAATTACATGAAAAAGTATATTAACTAACCAACAGGTTACCCCTAAAATTTGGTGCCTCTATATGTACTAATAGCAAAGATATTTGCCAAAACTAAGATTTTTCGGACCCCCCGTATAAGGTAAATTGGGCGGGGGGTTGATAAGTGTCTAGCTGACCATAAATTTATACGAGATAAGGTATTTAATAAAAAGTATATAAAGCGGCTTTATATAAAGCCTGACAGGTGACAGAGTAAAATAGCTATTCCTCATTCACTCGGTCAGTTAACCATTATGAATTTAGACTAGGTAGGTTAAAAAGTTAAGCTGTACACTTCAAACGCGGCGAAGAGATTACATCAAAGCTAAAATATTCATGACAAGGCCATAAAGGATTACGCGGACCTTATTTTACGATGAGGTTTTAAAAAATCTGACAAAGTCCTTGCACAGAACGTCCCTCGAGAAAATTATAAAAATAAAGTATCACTTAATATTAGCAACGAAACGTCCATTCTATCAAGAGTAAAAATCACAAAAAAAAAACAAAATTTAAGTAAACTCTTAACAGGACGTATATCATATCACAAAAAATTGTGAGACCGAATATAGGGATTAGTTTTATCTGATTTTGCCTTTGCCGTTCTATATTCTTAAGTCAAGGTTAAAGCTCAAACTCTTACAGTAATTTAAGATTTTTATAGTTCATACTGACGTCACATATTACGGATGACGTCATTGCCTGTAGGCGTCGAGACGCCGTAAATAAAATTTGATAATTTCCTCGGGCTAATCCTAGTTTTGTGATTATTTCTTGCCACCCACTTATGAAATAAAGCTTTTATTTCTTCCAATATAAAGATAACTAAATGGCAAATAGGCTGAAGTATAAAAATTTTATTGCTTATTTTAGTAAACTCGTTCTGAGCAAATTCATCTCTTGGCGAAGAAAGGATGATTGGTTATTGACGAAAATACATTCGATTCGGCTGGTGACGCTTGCAGTTATACAGGGTGGCAAGGAATGGATTTCCCTTTTCAAACTCTAATAACTTGGCAACCGTGTAACAGAGCAGGGTGGAGTAAGCGAAGTTCGATAGTAGATCGATGCGGAATGCGGATTATTTAGTAAAAATGGAGCATTGTTCAGGTGTGCATCGCGCATTCAGTATTGAGGCATTATATGAGGATTAATTTACTAGAAAATTTATTAATTGAAAACAATACCAATCCTGTCATAAAATAAGATATTTTAGAAACATTGGCAGTGTGTCTAGCAGGCGCGGCCCGTGAAATTTCAAAGTTGAATATCTCTGTTGCTACTTATGGGACCCATACCAAATTCAGGTTTTTTAATAGTGAGCCTACTAGGAATGTTTTGGTACAGAAAAAAAATATTTTGCAATTTGCGAAAAAAAGTTGATTTTTTGAATTGACCCACCTGGGTAAAAAATTAACACTCTTAGATATTTTATTTATTATTTTTTCTGAACAAACTTCACATCATTTTGTCGACAATTCTTAAATTCTAAGAGAAAAAAATGTGTTAGTAGAAAGTTATAGTCATTTGAATTTTTTCAACCGAAAAATAATTTAAATTTTCGGTTGCAAAAAATTCAAATGACTATAACTTTCTACTAACACATTTTTTTCTCTTAAAATTTAAGAATTGTCGACAAAATGATGTAAAATTTGTTTAGAAAAAATAATAAATAAAATATCTAAGCGTGTAAACTTTTTACCCAGGTGGGTCAATTCAAAAAATCAACTTTTTGTCGCAAATTGCAAAATATTTTTTTTCTTTACCAAAACATTCCTAGTAGGCTCACTATTAAAAAACCTGAATTTGGTATGGGTCCCATAAGTAGCAACAGAGATATGCAACTTTGAAATTTCACGGGCCGCGCCTGGTGTCTAGATGTGTTTGTAATTCCTTTAATAAATATATTATGTGTAGGAGCCTGAATTTTGATTTGTGATTAAATATCAACAGATAAGTATATATTTTAAACAATTTATTATTATTTTCTTCATTTACTTATTGTTTTGCAGTGGATTCTCAAGATAATAAAAGAAGACTTTTAGGGAAAGGGCTAGATTGAAAGCCAGGAAGAATCATAGATAAAACCTGGAGCAATAAATGTATTTTAAGCAATATTAGTGTTTACTTTTAGTACCCAAAGCCTCAAATGAACAGTTTGTAATGTAGTGTTGATGCTTAGGTTTGTAAAAAGTATTTGCGAAATTACTATGTTCTTAATTGAATTTTATTGCAAAAGGTAAAAATATGTCGTTTGCAAATTAAGGTATGGAAGTAAAATTCCGCACTAGTCGTTTTGACGGGCAAAATACGTCCTTTAAACGTTCAGGGTAGCTTCTTTGAGAAAATATTTGGTCCTTCCATGGGTTTTAATGAAACGTTCCTGAAACGTATTAGGTGTATTTATAACTGAAGTCTTCAGTATGTTTATTGGACGTAAAACAACGTTTCTAACGTCCGGTTCTGGTACATTCTTTTTGTGGACAAACTACGTTCCACGAACGTTAAAGGTAGGTCCAAGGTATTTTGTAAACGTTCCTGGTACATCCGCTGGTCTCTATAGAACGTTCTGTGAACGTTTTAAGTATATTTTTGTGTTAGTAGGGAGTACTTACTGTCAATAAAAAGTAGAAATACATTTTAAGAATTTTGCTTACTTAGTTCAGAAATACAATATAAACTTTTAGTAATTTTTTCCCATATGGCAAGAAATCAGTGTGACACGCTGTATATTAAATGCAAAGTCCTGACTGATAGTTAACGCCGCTTAAGCGCGTGTCAACCCGATTACTCCTCTTAAATTTGAATTGCAACAATGGCGAGTGTATCGTATACAGGATAATTAATTAAGATAATGATGGCAACAGTGATAACACTTCTCTCAATGGTTATTGAAATTGATTAAATTTACACTATACATATTTGCTTGGCGTAATTGTAATTTAACAACAAAGTTTCAATTTCGAACACCCTACGATGAACATACACACATTCTATTAAAATGTTTAAATTATTTTATTTCGGAGATGAAAGAGACTGTTATCCCTAACGGAGAGAAACGGAAACGGCAAAAAAGGGACACAATTTAATTTATTATGGGGGAGACCTCTTTATGTCAGCTTCAATATAAAGCATCAACACACGACACGACACGCAGGCGTTTTTGCGGGATTAACCCTTGTTTTGGAACTGTAAGATAGAGTAAAAGAAGAAAATGTGTTTCGGACAACATGTTACTTTGCTATCTGGGTAGTTTAATAGGGCTACATTTGATTTTGGGAAGTTAACGTTGGTTCAGATTTAGTTAGGTCTTCTGGATGACCAGTTAGGTTTTAAGAAGCTTTGTCCTGTTTTTGTTAAATCATCATTAAAAATTATACATATAGGCATTCTATTGTTTAGCGACTTCTGTAAATGCGTGCGTATTAGATACGCACGCATTAGTTAAGCTGTTAGGCGAAGTTATATACCATACTATTAAGCAATAAAAATCTTTCAAAGTAGTTGTTAAAATATATTTGGCTCTAAGTTTTATTGGGGCAAATAGCTTGTTCTTTATAAATTTGCAAAAAATAATAATATTCTCCAAATATCCCCCTCAGCTGTTTCTACCATTCTTTGTGTTAAATTCAGGCGCGGCCCGTCCATAAGGTCATTGGGTCAACGACCCACCTAAATTTATTTTCAATGATCCACCTAATAATTTATTTTTTAAAACCAAACTTTTCAAAAAAGTTCATGCGAAAACTCCCCAAGAAAGAATCAAGCCAGGCCATCGTCGAAAGATATCCAAGCTTGCTCCGGGCTGGGTCGTATTTTAAGGTCGTTTAGGTTTAGATGGACGATATAAACAAGTTTAGCACTCAAGTAAAAGCTATACTTGCATAACAAGTGTTCATCAGCCCCCCACTCAACCAGAGCAAACCTCGGCCGACGGATCTCTGCCCATCTGCCGCGCTATCCGCCGCCGACGGCACCAACGCCGTATCACATCGTTTATGCGCGGACCTGAGTGGGCCAAATTAAAATTTTCGAAAAAAGTGTCACAACAAAAGTTGTTGTGTTGAGAAATATTTTTTGTCAAAAAACTTTTTCTCTAAAACCAATGATTTAGCAGTTATAAGGAAATGCTTATTAAATTGTTTATAACCATTCCCTAGTGTTAGGTAAGAGGGGCTTAAGTCAGAAATTTCTGTTTTCCAGAAAATGAAGTTAAAAATTGCATTAGTGTTTGTAAATCTGATTATTACAAAATTTTAGAAACAAATATTTGTACATAAGTATTAACAATAGAGAGGCCTGCAGTCCCAATACATATTTTACAAAAAATGAGTACTTACTTGGATTTTGCTAACTTTCGAACCATTTAATTGGTCCTGAATCTCCTAAATCCAGGTAAGTACTCATTTTTTTCTAAAATATGTATTGGGACTGCAAGCCAGTTTATTTTTAATACTTATGTCCAAATATTGCTTTCTAAAAGTAATAATCAAATTTACAAACAATAATGCAATCCTTAACTTTATTTTCTGGAAACTGGAATTTCTGACTTAAGCGCCTCTCACGCCACTCAACTCTAGAGAATTGTTCGCGTTACAATTTTTCAATTCTTAATCTCTACCTAATTAATTCTTAATGTTCATGATTTTTTTCAGATTTTTCTGAGCGATCCTTCTGGTGATGAGGGTGAGGAACAGCAATTTTTAAGCGTTTTTCTCCAAAAATTTTTCAAAGCATGAAGAAATACATCATATATATCATTGAATTCGTGCTTCAATGAGCTTTCATTTGTCACCCTACACGATGCCCTTGACTTTTCTTTGCATTGCCCAATTTACCCCCCGAAATTAACCCCTAGAATCACAATTTACTTTTTATACTTTACGTCTATAATTGGGCCACCTCACTCTATCTCTGTGTTAAATTTCAAATTTTTACGTCGAATAGTTTCAGAGAAAATCGCCTGTGACAGACGGACGGACTGACGAACACCGAAGTGATTTCATAAATGTTTCGTTTCACATAACACTAAAAATGATCTCAATATCCAAAAATATTGGCTACTCATAGTTGGAAAAAAACTGACCATGCCTAAAAGATGAAAATATCCTATAACGTCCAGCATCCTCGATTGAGGACAGTCAAATTTGACGGCTAATTACAGGCCAAGAATAACAATTGACGGAAAAAAACTAATTTATTTTGAAACTTGCATGAATGTAATTGAAAATATAGTTGGAAAATTTTTCTTACCTTCAACAGTGGAAAAAATATCACACATGAGATTATCATGTCTCAAAGTGCCTCAAAAAAAGAAAGTTAAGATTTAAGCAATACATAAGGTCGTGCTGGTTACTTAAGGGTTGGATAAATTCGTTTCAGTCGTTAATGGTAATTAATGCTCATATCCACTAGATATTTCAATGCCTTTGCAGCCACTATAACCGAAATTTTCAGAAAATTAAATTACCTTTAACCATACAATATAATTAATATACTATTACAATATATTATGACAAAGAAAGGTAAACACCCATTTATATTTAATATATTTTAATAATTTTTGGCTTACATGTTTAGTAGACAATGGTTAATAATTGATTCGGTTTCCAGCCAAATCCGATAAACACCAATGGAATTAAGTTCAACAATGTGTCGAATATCATCGGTTTCTTATACACTAATTGACATGCCCGGGCATTGTTCTGATAAGATGGTCTATATCGTCTTGGGGTATCTCATTCCAGGCTACCTCATGTCTAAGTGCTGCCAGAGTCTGAGGGGGGTGCTGTAAGTTTAACAACTTGCGACCAATGATGTCCCACACATGTTCGATCGGTGACATATCAGGTGATCTTGGTGGATATGGTAAGCGGTTAATGTGGTGTTGGTTCATGAAGTCCAGTCTGTCCAGCTATATGCGGCCTGGCGTTATCTTGTTGAAAACTAGGGTTCTGGAGGGTTTCCAGATATGGAAGGACATGTGGTTCCACTACTTCCTGAATGTAACGGCGCGCTGTCATGTTACCTCTAATGAAGACTAGAGGTGTCCTGCTACCATATGCAATGGCACCCCATACCATTACCCCCACGGTATGACGGACATGCCTCTCCATGTCAAACTGTGGATCACGCCTTTCACCACGTCGCCTTCTTACCCTTGCACGACCATCATGCATACCCAAACAAAAGCGGGATTCATCGCTAAAGACCACTCTGTTCCATTCATGGTTCCATTGTAGTCTGTCTCTGCACCATTACAGTCGATTGCGTCGATTCTCAGGAGTGAGGGGCAACACCCAATGGGGACGGTAAGAAAAAAGACCAAAACTTCTTATCCGTCGATATACTGTACGCATCCCAACCAACCTTCCATGTTCTTCAAACCACTGATTCGCAATCGCCCGACTGGTACTAAAGCGGTCTCTAAGAGCTAAAAGTCTAAGACGACGATCTTGACGCTCGGTTGTTCCCCTGCGACGTCCAGTGCCCCTAGCTCTGTGTTCACGGGCTTCTTGGGTCCATGCCAGCCAACATCTCAAAATGGTGCGTAAAGATCTGTTGGTTCTTCTGTTAATTTCTCTAACTGAAAGACCTGCTTCTCGTAAGCCCACAATCCGCCGCCTCTCAAAGTCACTAAGCTGAGGAATTTGACCAAGTCTACGCACTCGCGGCATAATTATGCCTTAAAACAACACTTTGCAAAACAGTTTTTATCAGTCAAGCCACAAATGTGAACAAAAATAGCTAAAACTACAATCGCATGCAGCTCAAACCAGTTTACAATAGCCGGGTAAAAACGACAAGATAGTGCATAGATAAGGCTGAAAATTTAATCAGTTTTTATTTGAGCCAAAATCAATTTGCATGCAAAAAATTATTACAATGACATTATAAATACTGGGTGTTTACCTTTTTTGTCACTTAGTATATTTAAAAACGTTGTAACTTGTCTTGCGTTAAACCTAACCTCTTATTGAAAAGCAAATTATACACATTATTTTGCCCCAAATAATGCCAGTCACTGCAATCCAACAGTGTTTTAATATAAACCGATGGGTTCTTGTTCTTAAATTAACCATAATCGTTGTTGCTAAAAATGGGTTAAGAGTTGAATTAAATATATTTAGTAGCCGTTTAGGAATAACGAACATAGTCTACCATTGTTTAATGTCTGTCTTTTTGGTACTACATTAGTGTTTTTGTGGGCAGTCAGTCTTGCAATAAACTGAAGACTGAGGTTTATTGAGGTTGTGAAATTCAGCCTCACTAGTAGTAAATCTCTCCGTTAATGAATTTTTTAAGTTTAAAAAATATTCTATTGATTTATACATTAATAGATTTAATTTAAAAAATCGAACAGATTATTCGCCATTAAAAAAGACGTATAAAAAGAGACCCGAGCAATTTTATTTATTAGAAAAGAAAAGAAACCTCGATATAAAACCCGCCCCGACATTCGGGCCTTGCTGTCAAATCAATCTTTGTTTTTCATCTGTAAAACAGGAAGAAAAAGAACGAACCACAATGTGTGTTGTAGTTGTATGAGATTTTTCTTGGGTTTGAAAGCATTGTTAGTTTTTAATAAGACAATTATTAATGTCAATGTCAAAAAGAAGTTGCAGATAGTTAAATAAATTTCAGTTGTAATTAATTTGTAAAGGTAAAGAGTAATGTGGGATTAACACACAGCAGTTTTTAGTTATGGTTGAGATGCACCTGCATGAGAATTGGATTCAACTTACTTGTGAAAAGAAACTTCTGGGTTTAAATAGTCCAATTTTATGCAAACGGCACTGCCGCACCATATTTAAATGTTTTTTTCGCAAAATAATGTTAGCTTCTTTAAAAAGAACACTTAAACGCTTCTCGCAAACACAAAAAATACAATCCCACTCCCGAATAACGTCGCAATAGTCAGCGAATTATATGAATGACCGCATGCGTCACTTCTCGATTTTTAGTAAAACTGGTAGTAAACGGTAAAACAGCGTTGCCACTTTTACTTAATAATAACTTACCTAATATTTATCACAGTGTGAAGGGAATAGGATTTTATTCGGCTATGATGCATAAAGTAGAATAAAATGTATTAATTTTTTACCACTTAATACTTATGTATGCTAATTTTGTTAGATGAAGATATAGTCAAATAAATGTCGTGTAATACTGTATTGCTTGGATGGCATCAATCAGAACATTTTGTATCTACACTTTGGCAACCTTCTGCAGTTGACCGGTCAATACAATCGACCAGTTTTTAGTGCAAATCGAATGATTGATTGCTTTGAATAGTAAAAAACTTTGTTTATAGCTTTTTAGACGTCTATGGACTCAACTCTCTTAACAAGCTCCGCCCCAAATATCGAATTTGGTCAGTTTGGACCAACTAATGTCGAGAAATGCTCTGAATGGTGGAAATGAATTATTGGCTAGGCCAGGGCTTATTATAAAAGGAATTAACATGGGATGACGGTTGAACATAGGAACACGGTTTTTCGCCTGAAATCAGCTATAAAAATACAATAGGCATATGCTAGACAAGCAGTGCTGAATGCTGAGTGCTATTTACCACGTCTTATATGGTGCAAACCCGAGATTCGCGCTTCTTCGTCAAAAATTGGAAGCCTATTTTTCGTATACCGTCCATATACAGTGTGTCCACGGATGGACCTAACTATACTTGTAAACTTTCTTATTTTGCATTTTAGAAGAAAAAGTTATTCTTCAAAGCAAATTTTGCTTATGCTAAAAAGTCCACCGCCTTATTCGAAATTTCGAATTAACATACAGGGTCGATAAAAAACGAGAAAGAGTGAAAATAAGTCAAGAATAAAGTACCTGTTATTTGAAAGAAAGGTGAAAATGTTACAGAGAAAAGAAGTTTGTAATATCAATAAAAGCTTATATATACAATTTAAAAGTTGTATCTCAAAACTGATTTATTTGACTTTAATGATTAAAGTAATAATAATTACACAAGGATTTTTGACTTTAAATACCTAATTTGGGTTAAATGTCAACTGAGTTTATTGTTGTTGTGGATACCTGCAATAATCACTGGCTAAATTTGTATAAGTATTACTTAAATCCTAATAAAGGCAAAAAAATGAACTTTGAGATACAAGGTTCCAATTTGATATCTGAACTTTTATTAATATTACTAACATCTTTTCTCTGTAACATTTTCACCATTCTTTCAAATAACAGGTACTTTATTCTTGACTTATTTTCTCGTTTTTTATCGACCCTGTATGTTAATTCGAAATTTTGAATATGGCGGTGGACTTTTTAGCATAAGCAAAATTTGTTTTGAAGAATGACCTTTTCTTCTAAAATGCAAAATAAGAAAGTTTACAAGTATAGTTAGGTCTATCCGTGGACACACTGTATATTAGTTTAAATTTATCGAAATGTAGGAAAACTTAAAATTGTTACAAATTGAGTTAATCGACTCGGTTTTTGACAAAGTCTTGTAAATTTAATTTTCTATAAAATGGGGCCAGTGGAAGGGTGTTTATGACCGAGGGTATCGTCCCGAGTTAAGGTGAGTGTCATATTTTGGGTTCACATTTTTTTGTGGCGATTGCTGGTATGCTATCCAAACCATGTGATTTTTTAAAAATTTAAAGTAATAGAAGAATCCCATTGACTCAAAATTGTTATTGTTATACAACAGAGAACGTTCTGTCCCTTTTTAAAAGACCTTAACCAATATAGCCACCGGTATTTCAAAATTTGCATGGGTATTTAGGGGTCAAGCCAGGTAGAGGATACCCGCAAATGATTTTATTTTCTAGAGAATAAAGTTTAGTTGATGAAAGTTGTATTTATTTACACTTTTTTTATGGTAATGAGCTAAAATTATTTATGACAAATTAATGAAAGTTCTGTTTCTATGGTCACAGTATCCATGCAGAGAACTAAAAAGTTTTTAGTAAACAGAGGCGGAGAGACTGAAAACACTCTTGTCAAGACTATGTCTTTTGACGATTATCAAAACAATCAATTAACGGACGTGACCGGCAGGCGAAGGAAGACCGGAGGCCTTATTCTTCACATCGTAGGTTTTTCAAACGTGTCGTTTGATATGAGAACTATAAAAAGCGAACGGAACGCTAAAGATTTTCTTATATACGGATGTCGTAAAGAATACCAAACTATAAATTCCGTTTCTCGAGGTGAATAGTAAGTCCTCTGACGCTGGCTGGTTGTTTTTATAACACACTTGTGCTACGATCGCCCAATGAACGGACGTGATCGGCAGGCAACCGAGGACTGGACGCTGACTAGCGTCTTAAGTTTTTCCAACGTCGGTTCACGTAAGTATTTCTCTAATTTTGACTGTAAACAATGGGCTCACCCAACAATTTTTTCATTTCATAATTCAGAATTATTCCATTCGGAATGCTTACCCCAAAAAAATTTAAATTTTTTCTAATCAAATTCACCCTCAAAATAGCTACCAAGAATCGGTCATTATAAAATGGAGAGATGGCCTCTGGCACAGCAGTCTTCAACTCTCGAACCACAAGTCGGCAACGTCTCAAACAGCGGAACACGTGGGCTGATTTTATTTCGTTAATAGTATATCTGTACTAATAGCTCTGTTCGCAGAGGAATCACAAACCAGTCAGAGCCAATGAAATCACTGGAAAGCAGTCGGCAAACTATCATGTTACCAAATAACTGAAACTTGATTGACGCTGATCAATTTGTGATTTCTGTACGAACAGAGCTAATATATAAAAGAGTAAATTGACTGACTGACTGACTCACTCATTCATCGACGCCCAGCCAAAACTACTAATGCCAAAAAGTTGAAATTTTGCACAGCTTTATTTCATGCCGTAGACGAAGAAAGGATTTTGCAAAACTCGCCCTCTAAGGGGGTAAATGCAACCCATAAAAATTAAATTATTTTTTATTTTAAAAACTACTAAGTTTTAAGGAAAACGCCAAAATATATCAATTTTAGTTTATTTTTTACATAAGACTACTTTTTTCCGTGTTGGAATTTTACCCCTATGGGATAAAAACACACCCCTATCACTGATTTAGCAAGGCCCAGCCCTACCTATCAAAGATTGAAGGTTGAAATTTTGCACACAGCTTTATTTTACGCCGTAGACGACCACTAAGAAAGGATATTGCAAAACTCGCCCTCTAAGAGGGTAAAAGCAACCCCCTAAAAATTAAATTATATTTTATTTTAAAAACATTAAGTTCTAAGGAAAACGCCAAAACACGTCAATTTAATTTGATTTTTTACATACAACTACTTTTTTCGTGTTGGAATTTTACCCTTAGGGGGTGAAAACACACTTTTACCACTGATTAATCAAGACCCAGCCCTAACTACCAAAGATACAAAGTTGAAATTTTGCATACAGCTTTAGTTTACGTTCACTAAGAAAGGATATTGCAAAACTCACCCTCTAAGAGGGTAGACTCAGCCCTAAAAATTAAATCATTTTTTAGTTTAAAAACCACTGGGTTTTATGAAAAAGGCCGAAACACGTCGATTTTATTTAATTTGTGTTGAAATACCCCTGAGGGGTAAAAACACCCCCTCACCAAATCTCCTAAACCCTCCGCCCGTTTTGAAATTTGTCATGTTGGTTTGCATTGCGGTCTTGGTGCAAAATAGTAGCGGGTGTTATGAAAGTCTCTTGCCAAGGAGCTAAAGTCATTTCCGAAAAATTAAAATATTTTTCATTCCAAAACGACAGATTGTATTGGCAACGCGGCGCCGGACCGTTTCGATTTTATTTATTTTCTTGATAAGGACCAATTTTTTGTGTTGTAATTTAATCCCTATACCCTAGGGGGAATCTAACACCATGTGCAAACATTTTTATTTTATACTTAAACTAGCTTGTACCCGCGGACTTCGCCAGCGTGTTTTAAACATGAAATATATTTTTAGAAGTGGAGGAGTGTATTCTAGACGTAAATATAAGTCAAAAAACAGAAAAGTTGTAATCGGATTTTTATTTTTTCAAATTACAACGTTTAAAAAATATGATAAAGACGCTTTATTTTAATTTTTTTTTGTTGGTCAATAGGTGATAAAAAAATAAAAATTGAATTACAACTTTTAGGTTTTTCTGACTTACATATATTTACGAGTAGAATACACTCCTAGAATTTGATGCGTTCCTTTCGACTCACCCTGTATATTCTAAAAATAGATTTCATGTATAGAACACGCTGGCGAAGCCCGTGGGTACCAGCTAGTACAATAATAAAACGTTACACTTTTTCCTGAACCTTCCTGAACTTCCTGAACCCAACCTGTCAAACGGTATATATTTGAACAGACTTTACGTTCAGTTGTTTTTCGTAGAATGACGTCAAGCGAGAAACTGAATTTTTTTAATTTGGTCGAATTTTAAACCTTAATATTTTTGTTGTTATCCGTCCAACTAACGTAATTTTTTGTTTGTGTATTTCGATTGACTAATTGTGTAATAATATGTAGATACTAATTTATTGAAAATGCAAAATGACTGACTCCCTCTGTTACTTAAATCTCATTTCCTTAATCCCAGTTTCTGACCATGTATTTCCTAGACGTTAGACTTTAAGCCCGACTACAGCTTACCAAAGCAAATATTTATAGCCCTTTGGCCGCTGTCGTTCAAGTCCTGCAGCTTCTTTACCGAAAGCAGGAATATATTGACCAAGCTTAACCTTTTGTTGAGGTCAATCGCTTAGGATGCTTTGATAATTTAGTACACAAAGCGTAGGAAAATCAAGCAAAAGTCGTTTGTCGAGATATATCAAGAATTGAAAACATAATCGGATCATCCTTAAAAGATAAATTGAAGTCTTTGTTGGATTTGCGATATTTATTTGGTTATTTCTTAAAGGATAATACACTGAAGGAATTTATACAGGGTATCCCCGGATGGGGTGGTCTATACTAAAGATGAACCTAATTTTTAATTTCTCGAGAGAAAAATTATTCCTCCTAAAAGTAATTTCTCAGTGATACGACTTTTTAATAATCTGACGTGGGTGAGTTTGTGCTTTTCTGGATATTTTCAAATTTGTACATGATGACTTTCTCCAATAACTTTGCTGACAGCAGAAAGAAGAGAATTATGTCTATAATTGGATGGAAGGGATTTCGAAATTTTTGTTCGGGACCGGCTGCACACAAGTAGTCTTACAGCTGTCTGGGAAGATACCCTTGTCATAGGATATCTGGAAAAGACCAGTTAAGAGAAGTACAAGTTCTGAAGCGCATTTTTTAAAAATAATTGTTGGTTTGTTATCCAGAGCGGAGAACTTTTTGGTGTCAAGATATAGAAGAATATTTTGATGTTGTTTGACCTTAAGTATTATGTCGGATATTTTGTGGGCTACCGACGTAGACAGATGGAGAGGTTGGCAGGAGGAATAGTTCAGCTCTTCCTTTAGAGGTGGAGATAATTTCGTTGTCAGAGGTCTGGGGAGGAGCATTAACGTAAATGACGTGACACTGATAATACTCTGAAAAATATTTCTGTTAAATAGTTTGGTATTTGTAAACACGATGACGCTGTATTGGAGAGCCCTCCTGTTTACAAAATTATATATTTGTTCGGGGCAACATCGAATTACAATGCATTATTCTCACAAATAGTTGGTTCTAGCGACTTTTTTTAAGTAAAAAGGTAGGGGAATAAGAATTCCTATCCAGAAATTCTGTACAGTGAAGTACAAAAAATTTGTGACTTTTTAAAATGCCATTTAATGCCGTATGTGGCTCCCCCTACAAAATGCAACGAATTTAGGGACGGATTTGATTTTTCCATCCCAAATAACCCCCGCCTTTTGCGAATTTGTCTAGTATCTTTCAGAACATATCGATAATAATGTAAAATAAAATTTTAACTTTAACACCCTGTATCTCTCCTATTGTCAATTGCTAAGGTACCATTCATTACCAAATACCCTATATAGTGTATCTACAACAAAAAATATGAGCGATCGTATTCAGCTCCCTCTCGCTGGTTAACTAATAATGAAAACTACAGTGATTGAAAATGGAAAATTTGTTTTCCAATCTGCTGTTTACCCATCTGACACACACTAAAACCGAGATACACGCGTGAATAAATATTGGATATGTTTTTGGCAGCACTACATTATCCAGTAATATAATGAATTTATTTGCGGATTCCTGTTTTATCTCGATTCCTAAAAAATTGATCAAGTGTGAGACTGGCGTTGCTGTATTTCCGAATCCATTTACTGCACCAGTACGCTGATTAATGAAGTAATGTTTACGTTACAGTCTTAGTGCTATAACAGTGGGTAATTTCAGTAAATTTTCATTTTGCTGGCATTGCTTGGAGCAAGAAAAATTAGAATTTTTCATGTTCCTTTTTGTATATTCATAGGATTTTTCACTATTCCACTAATTATTTTGTACGGCCTATCAAAAGATAGCATTAATAGAGCTTTACCTGTATTTCATCAAAAAAATTATGAGAGGTAAAATTTTGCCGGCTTTTTAAGCCAATAAGAGCTTGTAAACTCTCAAAGATACCCTATTTTGAATCGAATAAATTTGGTTACCAGGGAATTGTCAAAAAATAATTAATCCAGAAGCTATACCGTATCCAATTTATTTTGAGAATGATGACAGAAACCCATTTTAAAACGGAGAGATCAATTATGTCTCTCTCTCATGTTCTTTCTCTCTCATTTTTTTCTCTCGCGTCTTCTTTCTCTCTCATAGTCGCAAAATTTTTACAGCTGGTAGAAAATTAGGTTATGAGAAAGATAAACATGACATATTATTTGAAGCCTGTCCCATAATATAAGTTTATTTTGCAGTGTAAAAACATACCTAAAAAGTTTATATAAAGTATTAGCAGCTTAAATTCCTGTGTCCTGTGAATCTGGGACTGACTAACAACTATTGAAATATTACGCAAGATACATTATTTGTTCTCCTTTACATTACTTGGACCGGGCGTTATGGGAATGAGTAACAGGAACGTCGACCCGATATAAAGTTGAGAATAGTGGACATTACAGAAGATTTCTTTAGTTATTGAGAAAGTAGTGAAAATTGCGCCCTAGAAACGTTTGGTTTCCGTTTAAAGCTCAAGTCACAGTGCCATTACAAAGTGTATCTCTATTCTTCTGGATCTAAGACTCAACATTTATTTATTATAGATCCATTTTCATTATACATATATCGGAAAATAGGAAATATTTTTTAAACTTATGAGTTGCTTATCTTAATAAAGATATTTACTCATTTTTGTTATGATGTTGATTGTCCAGATGAGCTGCGGAGGAAGCTCTTTCATTTGCGCCTTTAAACTGGTATGGAAAGGTAATGAAGCCTCTTACTGTAAGACCGACTATTTTCAGGATGAAATGGACATACAAGGAAACTTTACAGGAAGAATACAACATAACCCTGTGTTTTCTAAAACTACACAGGGTAGCTCAACATCTGTACAAGTAGTACGTGGTTAGTGGGAAACACGAACAACATCAGTTTTTGTCGAAATCGATTTTTGAAGAAACTTTTAAGTACACGAAAAATAGCGTAACAACTAATCGTTTGTTTTTAGGAAGTGACTCCGCTGTCGGCGCTGGCAGCGCTAACGGTAGCCTTGCTGGGTGCCGGCACTAGCAGCCGAGCCTGGTGCCGGCAATATTAGAAAATTAATATCAAAATAAGATCAGAATCAAAATACCTTAATTCTGTAAAAAAATAATAATTTATTATAATGTAAACTTTAACGAAATTTAAATCTTGCTACCAAAATGTAACAATTATTATTATTCTGGGAATAAACAAATCATAATATTCATCCTCGTTCGCCAACAAGCAAATAGCTACAATCTCACTCAGGTCGCTTCTATCTTCTACCATTATTATGCAAGTCGCAAACCTTAGATCTACCACGCAATAGGTACCAGGTGCGATCGACCGTCCATATAGTCTTTTGGTCAGTGACCCACCTAAATTTATTTTCAATGATCCACCTAATAATTTATTTTTGTATACAGCCTAGTTTAAACTTCCTTATAATATATTAATTGTAAAAAATGTTTCAAATGGTAAAAACAAATGAAAAAGCGTATATCATACAACACTAAATTATGAATACATCTAAAAAACGTGTATCATAATTTTTGAAATTATGAACACACTTTACACGTCTTAAAAGTTTAAGATTTAGTAGTACTGGTTTCAATAAAGACCTATTTGATCAGTTAAGTGTTGACAAGTTTTTGTTAATAAGTCATCAAGTTTGAGTAATTCTAATATTTTAGCGATTTGCTGTGTTCAAATGATTTATTTCTTGGAACGTGTTGCTAAAATGAATGTAGTCCTATTATTGTGGCAAATATACACTTAGTGTCATTTTCATAATAAATTTGCAAAAAGACTAACAAACTTAATTTTCCCATTCTTAGTCTTGGCAGTTTAAACCTTTTGATTGTCAAATTAGATCGAATCTAGCGATAGAGGATCAGGAGGAAATCCAGAGTTAACTAGTACTCGTCTAGACGTATACGTTTATTTCCAAAGTGAAGGTCGGGTATATTCGGGACAACAACAACTCATTGTTTGCGGCTTTCTTGTAGTCTACCAAAACGCAATTAAAATTTTCTTATGAAGAAAATTTATCACCTACTATCATGTTTCAGAGTTTTTACGCAAAATTAAAACTACACAATGTTTACATATCATTTAAAAGAGGTAACTATTATTATTTTAGGTTAGAACTACCGACATTCCTTTTTGGCCATATCTGGACTTCGGCGCCGGCATCCGGGAAATTGAAATTGCGCCGGTATCCATGCATCAACATTTTGGGAACCGGCGCCGGAAGCGGAGTCGCTTCCTTGTTTTTAACCGTAAATCCTAGTTGGAGAAACAGAAGTTGGTTTACAGACATGCCTTTAGTTGTAAACAGTATTAAGCTCAGATCCCTAAATATCACAGCTCATGAATTATAAAAGTGGTAAAGTCCTTTAAAGAATTAATAAACCTATTTTTGGACCCGCAAGGGATTATAATAAGTTTTGTTTTATTTTAATCAATAAGGCATATGGCCATATTTTTTTATTGCATAAAGCGTTTAAGGAAGTCATTACAAAACAAAAAAAAATATTTTGATGAAAATTGCTAGGATAATTTAGCTACAAAAAATGTTTACTTTTCGGTATAATTTATTACAATTTAAAAAGCAGCCATTTGTCCTTAGTGAAAAGTGACGTCAGGAGATCAGCAAAAATCTATATGTTAACGTAAAGCTTAACTTAAAGTCGAACAGGTTTGATTTTCTCGGAAACAGTCACAGGGAGAGTTTGGGTTGATAGAGGAATAGTTCAACTAGCTTCGGTAAAAAATTCAGTTATACAGGATATTTCGTTTCGCAGCTATTTAACGTCAAAGTCGAAATTTCCGCGATTTCCGTTGAAATCGGGTACAGGTCGCAAATGTGAATTAAATCGATGTAAATTTTCGGAGATTGTAGGGGACCCGGAGCTTCAGAACTCCACTGAGACTGGTGAGGTTCAGAAAATCGCAAGTAATTCTTTTGAATTTTTTTGAGGTCGAAAAATCCCCTTTCCAGACCCCTCTGTCAGATCGAAAAACGGACTCATAAGTGAAACTTTAAAATCTCAAATACTTTTTTTGCAATACATTTACCTAAACTTAAAATCACTGGACAATGGAAATATTTGGAAAAACCTCTAAATTTAGATTTTTGACCCAAATTCTTCAGGGTTTTTAATTTTTTGTGAGGTCAAAATGGTTCAAATTAAAATCCCATATACGTCATCAGAAAGAGCTAGTCAAAGTATGTGTTATCCATATTTTTTAGTTTCTACATTCTCTATAGGTAGGGAGCAATCGCCGATTTAATTTCGATTTTTCTACTTATTTTGCCCTCGACATCGGTACATTTGAATCGCTCTGTATTTTTTCCTATCTATTTTTTCCCCAATTTTTCAACACTATCTTATAAATGGGTCATCCAGGAGCGTATTTAAGGGGTAAAATTAGGATTCTTTTTAAATTTTTCCGACAAATCCTATTTTTAACCGACATTATTCCACACTACTTACCCTATTTAGTGATCCTTTTTGGGTTTATTTTATCCGATAAGTATCTAGGAATACCTCCCACTAATTTAAATCGCTTATTTTTTCGGTAAAGTTATAAAAAAATAGGATTATTTGCATCGGGGACATCTAAAATTTGAAAATGTTTGAATTTTCGAAGATTGCCATGAATATAAAGAATTGCAGTTTACTTACTCGGAATTATTAAGATGATATGTCAAAATTTCGCAGAAATGTCAATTTTTATTGCAAAATTGAAAGGTTTCTGGACCGATTTCGGCTGGAAGTATACATGAATAAGATTTTAGGAACCTTCTACTTTAAGTGCAGAGATATTTCATTGGATCAGTTACGCATTAAATACCATTTTTATTGAGTTGTCGATAACCCTACAACACTGGAATTCGCCATGTACTCATGATGAGTCATAAGTTCAGTTTTGACGATACAGCCAATGGGAAGTTTCGAAATTCACGCGAAAATTTGCAGTTTTAAATCCTCTTTTTTTTGTTAATAGAGACCAAAATAAATGAATAACAGCAACCGCCATAAACATTTAATTTATGTAGAGAATATAAAAAAAATATTTTAGATTTATTTGGGTTATATGCATATTCTCCAGTCTGCCCTTTTATTTCTACTTACAAGCCTTAACTTCACTAACTTAGCATTAGAATAATAATACAAGATTAATTTAACACGCAACTATTTTTGGCCAAGTTTTTCACACTTTTCCCGTAGTCCGGCGTTGAAAACAGAGCATGTAGCGATAAAGAAAATCGTCGCGTTACAAAAGTGCTTAGTAGAAACATATACAATGCTACTGCCTTCCTTTGGAAAACATTTAATAACCATAAAATGTGGATTTTACTTAGAGTTGCCACCTGTATCGTAACAAACTTTTCACTTTGTCAGTTTACATTCCGAATTCAAATTGTCTCCCAAGACAAATCCTCTTATACAATGCCATGAAATGTGTCTCGGTACTCTGCATAAGACTACATAAACATAAACCGTATCCAGCATAATAGTTTTATTCATTTGGTATGCAAGCTGAGCCAGCGACATTGTCTGAGAAAAAGTTTTACTAAGATTTAGGTGTACAAAGTTATATTGAGCACGGCAAAATTATCATTTTATGCTAAATATTTGATTGTATAAGTATAGCTCAAGAACTGCTTGAAATATAGTTACACCCCATCTTTTGTATGTTAAACTTAAAATTGCCTAAATAACAAATAAGGTTGATTTTGGAGAAAGCCGTCTTGAGCCACTTTTTGTTGGTAATACCTTCATGGTATATTATACGTATGGTACGTTGGTTACGTACATTTATTCGTACGATTTATGATCATTATAAAGCAGTGGTACAGTTTTGCGGTCACAATGTGGCTCATTATTGTACTAGTACAATAAAATTTTTCAACAGTATGTCCGTGGATGGGGTTGGTGGATGGACCAAATTTTGCACGATACGTAAAAATGTCCCTCCTAATAAAAGTGTTTGCTTGTAAAATAAAAAGAGTCACGTTATGAAAAATTTATTTTTTTATATAGGGAGCAGCATAAAAAATACGAAAACATTATTTTGCGTAAGAGTAAACATACCTTGTTTATCATTTTCTACCAAAAGAACAAATACGGAATATGTTTTGAATTAAATCATATATATATATATATATATATATATATATATATATATATATATATATATATATTCATTTAGTCTGGACATGTTCGTAATTTGATGCAGTTCGTCAACAGTGTGCGAAATAATTTGCCGATGTAGCTCACCTCAAGAATTTGTTGACCAACAGTGTTGTCGGGAAATACTCGACTGGTTGTGATAAACTTGAACACAATGATTAAATATTATAATTTTGCTCATTTGTTTTTAAAGCTTTGATTCCTTTTTTATTACAAGTAATCTTTTTCTTTGGTTGGCAGTTTTTCAGACATTTTTTTTTAAATTTTACCCCATTGCTAAAAGTTTGTGTTTTCTCAGGTGCAAATCTGGCAACCTCACATTTCGAAAGCAGACAAAAATTTGACCAAATAATTAATGATTTTAACAAGACTATAGCGCAATATTCATTAATTGACTGGCGAGCCTTTTAATATATTTCTTATAGAGGCCTAACCTTGGCCTAGATTGTGTGACGTCACGTTAATTTTAAATTAAGCACTGAGGCTTTGTATTTCAGGAGGTGTTGGCGTGTTTCGCCCACTGATTATGCAATAATATTAACGTATTTACTGAAAGCGCTAAATGACTGAATAAGGATATTGTAAGAAAATGGCGAATTCAGAGTTTTTAAATACAGGATTTAAGCTGAGGCCCGTGCTAAAATTTTAAATTACTGCCTTCCAATGAATTTAAACGAAAGAAATCGGTACAAAAGCGAGCCTGTTTCGACTTATAAAAGTCACACTTCAGCGGTTTTTTAGCTTTTGTATCTACCACAAAACCATTAAATGTAATTTCTCTTGCCCCAGTGATCAGTGTCTCTTTCAATAAAGCTTCGACACGCGTGAATCTGTCACAAATATTCCCTACGCCACGTCGCCTTTCGACGAGCACAATCGATTTTTCTCTTGTGTTCCGTTTTCTGGCATTCTGGGTCTTTAGTATCTGGAAAATGTGGATTTCGAGTCGTTTGACCTCGAGAAATGCTGGAAATGCTTTGAGGTTTTTTTTCATTTAATAATGTCCTTAGAACAAGAAACTATACAAGGTGGAAAATGGTTAGTTGGCCAATTTTAAGTTATTTTTATAGAATGCCTTTTGAATTATTTTTTTATCTGCGTAGCGTGGGCGTCTAAACAGAAGGGAAATGTAATTTATAGGCATGGGATTTGAGGTTGAGAGGGAAAAGGAAAACATATGCAGGAAATATGTCCCATAATTTGGAGACCCTAGGTATAAATGAGCGGGAGAAGTGGGATGGTCTAGGCTTTTGTAGCTAGACAATAATTAGGTAATATACAAAATGTGAATCATGGTTTTAAGAATTATAACCTTCAAAGTTCTCGCATGTAAAGTCTTCGAGTTTAAATAAAATGAACTTATTTTATACTAGCTCTTGCCCGCGGCAATGTTCTTTATGCACTATTGAGCACTAACATTTGTGGCGTACCTCGCAAATAATAGATAATATACAAAATGCGAATCAAAGTTTTAAGAATTATAATCTTAAAAGTTGTCGCATGTAAAGTTTACGAGTTTAAATAAAATGAACTTATTTTATACTAGCTCTTACCCGCGGCTATGTTCTTTATGCACCATTGAACACTAACATTTGTGGCGTACCTAACAATTAATAGGTAATATATAGTTTTAACAATTATAAACTTCAAAGTTCTCGCATGTAAAGTTTTCGAGTTTAAATAAAATGAACTTATTTTATACTAGCTCTTATCCGCGGCTACGTTCTTTATGCACTATTGAACACTAATATTTGTGGCGTACCTCGCAAATAATAGGTGTTTGAAAACTATATTATGATCTGAGATGTCCGATATCATATGAGACTTGATCACTATTTCCGTAATAGCTTCTTGAAATACACTTCAACAAATAAATATAGATGTTGCCACATTTCAAAAAATGTAATGAATTAATTATTTTTTACCCTTTTTAGAAATTATATTTATATACAGGGTGTCCGAAAAGTCTTAATATGGGTACATATCTTTGCTATTAGTAAAGCTAGCGACACTAAATTTTATGTGTATCTTATTGGTTAATAAATCTACTTTTTTATGTAATTTAGCCTTTTCAACTCCCTGGAGCTAGGGAGTTGAGGTCAAAAATTGTAAATGCAACCCTATGCCGTATTGTACCTTATTTTAAAGGTATTTAAAAAAGAAAAATTTAACCGCCAACCCGAGGTCCGTATCTTAAATAATTTTTTACTGGCAACCTATAAAAATTAAAAATGGTGAAAAAAAATTAAAAATGTAAGTAGGTACCTTTATTTCTCTTATTACTTTAAAAGTTGTTCAAAATCACTAATATTAGCTTGTTGATGCATGTGGATATTGTGATGAAAGTAAACCTTTTATTGAGAGATTTACTTCATTTTTTTCTAAAATTAACAAATAAAAAAATATCAAAAAGCAAGAACACAAAAAGCTCTACTCTCCTTGCTCTTTGCAATGCCACTAAAGATAAAATTTAGTTATGCATATAGAGTCCATTATTTAATTTCTTCATTCCCTTGGGGTGTAATGCTCATTGCCTGTGCTCATTCCACCATAGCTAAAGTTTAGAACTACCTAACCCTACACTAAAGAATTTAACTAAAACTACTGCAAAAACCCTTTTTGCACGCCAAATATTGTAAATAAACCAGCTGCTTCAGCCCATTCACAGGTTAAATTGTTAAAATATTCCGCAACTAAACATACGTTTGTCCTTTCGCATCCGTAATGGCTCGATGTCGTCGTCGTTCCGACGGCGACGGTCTCGAAATGGGACGAAGCCAGAATGTCAGGTAATTGCATATGTCTGAATATGCTTATTCCGCATGGGTACCGCGTTTACGGATGTCATTTCATATCATAAATGTATCGTAGCTGGAGTGTTGATAGGGATGCGACAAAGTAACAGGTATTCGATCGGTGTACGTACATAAAAGTAGAAAGAGTTAGCTTTTATCTGCACTAGAAAATAATCCCGCTCGAAGGTAGGGTCGTCTCGGCTCGAGGGAAGAGACAGCTTATTTTTTATGGTTAACAAAATTAAAACGATGCAGTTTCTTGTTATATAAGCTTTCGTTGATTCTAAAAGTTTTTTTTTTTGGTTTATTTTTTGTCTTTGTTGTAACGAGGGATATAAAGCAATATAATCCCGAAATAGTATATAACGATACATAGTCAGTAAGTTTCTGTTATGACGGAGACCATTTGTAGGAAAACGAGGCCCGCAGAGCCGAGTTTTGTAAAGTTTCGAGATCGGTGAGCACTCATCTACTAAATATTGTTGGTAGTGTTGGTGGGATCACCCCAGTTATTTAAAGAAACCGCTTTTGTTTTTAATGCCGACGTTTCGATTTATTTAATATCGTCCTCAGAGCTCTGCGGAAAAGGGAACAAAAGTACCAATTAGGCATTTTTTACCATAAAGGAGAATTATACATTTATTTCTATTATATTATTGGTATGTATAAGAAAATAATATGTGTACGTCTTGCCATAATACTTTAATAGTTATTTATGATATAAGTGTTAAAAGTATAATTTTACGGCACGAATTTGAAAGTTTGCAGAATGAGCGAAGCGAATTCTGCAATTCAAATGAGTGCCTTAAAAGTACTTTTAACACATATCATACAAAATTTTTTCTACAAACGACAATAAAAAACAAAAATACAATTACAATTTTTAGAAAGTTTAACATATTCGAAACACATAGTTTTAAGTAGCATCGTAGATATAATATAAAATTATGAAGTTGACATTTGTCAAAAAATCTAACAACCATTGTTGGCGTCGTAGTTGCCATAGTAGTACTTTTAACACTAGTGCGACAAAGTACTTTTAACACTAGTGCCATAAAGTATCATTTTTAAGGCGTCTGCGGCGATTTAAAAAATGCATTTTTAACACGTTTGTAGAAAATAATTATTTAATGTTTTAAGGTATAACACCAAATAAACAATAATAAACAAGAAAACAGAATAAATAAAACACTTACCACAAAAACGGGTTTTCCGTGTTAAATATATAATGAAATTTAACATGGAAATCCCGTTTTTTTTGTAAGTGTCTTATTTATTGTGTTTTATTGTTTATTATTGTTTCCATTTTTTATTTGGTTTTATACCATAAACCATTATTATAGTATTATAGCAAGACGTACACATATTTTCTTATACATACCAATAATATAATAGAAGGAAATGTATAATTCTCCTTTATGTTAAAAAAAGGCCTAATCGGTACTTATTGTTCCTTTTTCCGCAGAGCCCTGAGGACGGTTTTAAATAAATCGAAACGTCGGCATTGAAAACAAAAGGGTTTTCTTTAAATAACTGGCCAGATCCCACCAACACTACCAACTATATCATGCAACTGGCCACAAACCTTTTCAGCTACTAAATATTGTGTACTATTTTTTGCCCAATCATATTAATATTTACGGAAAATACAAAAACTGGTCTAATTGGTATAAAATATTGAACGTTCGTAACATTATAATCGACAGGCGCCGTCCATAAGGTCATTTGGTAAATGACCCACCTAAAATTTTCAATGATCTACCTAATAATTTATTTTTTAATTTTTTAAAACCAGGAAATAATCTTTTCTTTCAAAAAAGTGCAAGGTCCATGAGATAACTCAGCGAGAAAAAATCAAGCCACCGTATACAACGGTTACCAAGCCACGCTTGCTCCGGACTCGCCGTATTTTAAATTGACCTCATAGGTGTATATGGACTACATAAAGTGCATTAAAGCTAAGAGAGAAATAAACATACGCACTTGAGGAGGTTAAAATGAGACAAAATTTGTCGATGGCCCACCAGTAATATCGCTTTCGGGGCGCGCGTGGCCGTCAACGCCGCCACGCCGGTTGTCGCAATTTCTGGCTCACTAATTTAAATCTGACCAATTTATTATTAGAACAATATTCGCGATACATTTATACGTTTAATATAAGCTATTTTGGTAATTACTAATAATAATAATAATAATAATTGTAACTTGACAATAAGTTGACAACGTAGGATCCCTTCTATCAATTTAAACCTGCGGGCAAGCGCTCTAGGTTGTGTTTTCCTTTCTTGTCGATGTGCAGCGTTGCCGATTTGCCAGTAATTACTGGCATTTACCAGTAAATTAGGACTCTGCCAATAAAACTGCCAGTATTAAGATAATGCCAGTAATCTTTTTTTCATAAAAATACATACATTATCTAATGACATTATTTAAATGTTAAATAAAAATTATTCATTATCGACATTTTTTCTAACCAATTCAATAGCTCAAGTCCAAGGATCATGTTAGTGGCTTGGTGGTTGGCGGCTTCCATATCCCCAGATTTTTATATTTTTATTTTTATGGTTTATAGTTGGGATTTTCGAGAACATTGATCCGATTAATCAGATCATTAGCTGTTATCTTTTGTCTCTTTTTAATAGGGTCAAACAAAAAGGATACGAGATGATAAGGGTTGATCGAATTAATCGTTTTCCGAGCACGCTTAATATTGTATTATAATATGCTTTCATGTAACCTAACAAAAGTGCCAGTAATCGCAGACAAAAAAGACAGTAAATGCCAGTAATTTTAAAAAGTTTGACCAGTAAAAAGGCAGCGACACACTGGCAACGCTGTCGATGTGTCAAAATTAATTGCGTACATAACCACAGAATTTGTATTTCAAATTGTTCAAAGACTTAGTAAAGAGGTACCAAAAATATTGTTTAGTTATTTATTAATTATTAATCTGAAAAGCTATCATCTGATGCAATGCACAAAATATTACAGCAGTTGTAGAAAAAGTATAGGGACAACACGTTTGAAAATACCTTTTTACACTGGTTCGACTTCAATCGTGTGAAAAGAGTCATTTTCAAAACTTGTTGTATAATATACTATTACGTATTTATGATAGGTAAAGTATAATAGTAATTCAGTATTCAAGTATGATATAATTCAATAATACATTAGTAAATTATTAATAGAGAGTAACATTTTTAGTTATTTATTACTGAGCGTAATGATAAGCCTAATTGTGTTCAACTTTAAGTAACTTGTACACCAACGTTCTAAACTTTGAACCTTCTTATTAATTGTTTATGAATTATCATTACACATCCTTATACTGTGAAATTGCGCTGACTTTAAAGTTTGGAACTTTGTTTACAAGTTACCTAAATTTGACCCAACTTAAGCTAACCATTCACCTTAAGAGCAAATGAGTAAAAATATAATTTTACACTTTTAGAACTTTTCTTTTTTTGAAGTCGGTTTATTTTTTGAAGCAAAAAATACGTCATATGATTCATTGCCAAAATAGGAATTACACTATTGTAATACTATTGAAGTACCCTTTTAGCATTCGTTAATAGTAGAACTTTACTTTTCTCAATTACGGTCCTCGAAAGTTTCCTCTCAACAGTTAATTTATCTTCTTCATTAATAATTCGAGAAGCAGGAACATGTAGTGCGAAACAATAGGTGACAAATGTTAAGAAAAACAACAATGACAAAACTTTGCGGTTGTTTACGTCCGCTTTCATTTCAAAGAAAGCTTAATTTAGAAATTTAAGTAAAATGGACACAATGAATGGGAGATTCTTGTCTATAATAAAATGTTTTATTCTTGAAACATTCATTTTAATTTTCAATTATACGGCTGCTTTTCAGTGGCTCTTCATTTAATTCTTTTAGTTAATTATTAAATCAATAATTAATTAGTAGTCATGAATTTGATTAAGATTGTTTATTTATTGGCATACCACGGAATTTGTGTAAGAGTGAGTACTGGTTCAAATATAAATCTTCTAGTTGGTTGAAATTAGGTTTTAATACGTTTTTGTTTTGCCATTGATAATAAGCGCCATTGAAATTGAAAACGTAGTTGGTATTTTAATTTCAACTATAGTAACACTTTGAATGCGGGACGGAATCCGGCCAACCAGGACATTTTTGGGACGTTGCAAATGCGGGAAGGCTGGTCTGAAAACTGACCGTCCCGCAAAATCTGGGACGAATGGTCACTTTACCCATCATTCAAATTTGTAATTTTTTAAATTTAATATGATTATATTTTTAAAATAAGTTTAGGTAAAACTAGCTGCAAAATGATGTTTAAAAAAAATTCGAACGATATCTATTTAAAGTGGGTAATGTAGGTCTGTAAGTCTAATTAATTAACCCTAAATTTGCATTTTTCTGTCAGGTATGATTCTTTCTATGCCCAAAAACCTTCAAGATTTTAAATTTTGCAGGAAACATCCGTATGGATTTAACCCTTAACTGGTATCGTCGGGTCAATTTAGACCCGAGAGGTAAATTTTTACTTACACCGCTTCCGTGACTTCTTCCATCACAAACGGGCACATTAGCATGTTGGATATCAGTCGGTTGTTAGTGTTCCGAGTGGGTGGTTTTATTATTCATTTTTATTACATTATTACAAACTTTACATTTTCACATGAGATATACACTGTATAAATCTGCACAAAATATTTTTCTGTTCAATTTTTGCAGTAAGCTCTTAATTTTAAAAATGTTCTTACGTAAGGATATAACAATAAATACATATTAAACTGAGTTTAATTTAGTCCCTTTTTTTATTTATGCAAATTAAATGTTGGGTCCAAATTGACCCGACGATACCAGTTAGGATTGCTTAAGGAACGATACCAGTTAAGTTAAGAGGATGTATGGGGTGATACCATCTCGGTCGAGGAAGAATTCATCTACCACCTTCCTACAATTTTATTAACAATCACAAAATAGCCATGGTCAAAGCGGGATTCGAACCCGCGAGTTTTTTTTGTTTAATTATATTCTAGGTTTAAAAAGTTCAAATGACTATACCTTTCTAACACAATTTTTTTTCTCTTAAAATTTAAGAATTGTCGACAAAATGATGTAAAATGTGTGTAGAAAAAATAATAAATAAAATACCTAAGCGTGTTAATTTTTTCCCAAATTACAAAATATTTTTTTTACCAAAACATTCCCAGTAACAGAGTCCGAGATATACAACTTTAGCACTTCACCAGCCGCTACTACACAATGACCTAGCCTAAAGCAAATTTAATACGAAAACAGAACGTTGTTCAGTCTATAAAGCCACTAACGTCTTTTGTGCAATAAAAAACATTTTTCCAGTTTCCACATCCCATTCTTCCGACCGTAACCCTGTTAGGCAAACAACTCAAAATTAAAATATCATTCAGCTTTAGTACCGACGTAATATTTTCATCCGCCGTCTTCGGGCTTAGTTAATGCGCGAAAACATTTCGGGGTTGTTTATTTTCACTCCTTAAACGGCAAAATATTTCAAATTAAGCCAGATATACATAAATATTTTGAGTAATTTATTTTGAGCAAAGGTCTCGGCTCGGCAGGCTATATAAATATTTCTCGTTAATTTTTGAGAGGGTTCATATCACAACGTGTTTAATTTTTTATTAAAGTTTTTGTGGAAAAATTAAATATTTTTATGCTACAGTAAAATCACAGCAGGAAACTTAACGAGGAGCTCTATGCACACAAGAAAACGGAATCGTAAATTAATACCAAAAATCCTCTAAAAAATTTGCACCACGTTTAAAATAGCACGATATTCATATAAGAATATACAGGGTGTCCCGGAATGAATATTAATTTTTAAACTCAAATAACTCGGCCACCGTGTAACGTAGCGGAATTCGATAGTGGATCGATGCAGCTTATTAAGTAAAAATGGAGCGTTGGTCAGATGTGCATCGCGCGTTTACTATTGAGACATACTTCAAGAGTAACGATTCCTACACAGTTGCAAGACGAATATTGTGTGATTACTTAGACGTGTGATATTAAACGTGAAATTAGATGTGAAATCGTGGGTGCGGAGGTTTAGAGAAACATCGCCAGCTATAAATGTGAAACCTCGTTGTCGTCCAAGGACTGCAACTGCTCCTGAGAATGTTGAGGCTGTACGTGCAGCGATTGTTCGAAATCTAAGTGGATCAATTCGTTAAATATCACAAGCTTTGCAAATGCACAAAATCATCTGTACGCATCATTTTAAGGAGAGATTTCCTCCATACAAGATCCACATATTACAAGAATTGTCAAATGACTTTTTAAACCGCCGTTCTTTCGCTGAAACAATGATAGATATTTTTGTTGCAAACCATCGAATTAAATATATTCTGTTTAGTGACGAGGCACACTTTCACCTTTCAGGCACAGTTAATAAGCAAAACTGTCACTATTGGGCACCACACAATCCAAGGCAAAATACGAAAAGCCCCACATCGCCCAAATATAACTGTATGGGATGCGCAAGGCCGAGTTTTGTAAATTTTCGAGACAGGTGAGCACTTACTGGCTAAGTATTGTATATTATTTTTTCACGATCATATTAATCTTTAGGAAAAAATACAAAAACTGGTCTAATTGGTTATGAAATATTGAGCGTTCGAAACATTATAATAGATTATGCGGAATCTTTATATATGTTGCTATGCAACAGTTCGTGATAATTGTTGTTACTGTCAGTTTGAATTTGTCGATTCCGATTATTCAAGAAACTTTTGATACAGAGAAACAGAGTGAATCTAAATGTTGAGATGTTCGGGAAGAAAGTTTTAATGAATGACAAAACGTTGATATTAAAATCGAGGAAGGATGGAGGGCTGGTTGTTTACAGCTAATCCCACTAAAATCATTTGAAAGGTACGAAAGTGCATATAATTTTAAAAACTAGCTAACCGAGAAAAACAGTGTAATTAATGAGAAAGCTTACCGGCATATTCTGTAATGAAAAGTTCAGGTTTGAAATCTCCGGCAAGCTGTGTGCTGAATATTCACTGCTAGGGACAACAATTAATTTGTACTTCTAACTTTAATTTAAATACATAAATTCTATATTATGTGTTCTCTTTTTCTAGTTAACTTTAACTGCAGATATAAGCACACTTACTGCACTAGTGCAGTAAGTTGCACTTGCCGACCTAGATACGACTTGTACACTTTGGTTGCTAGAAAAAATATTAATCGTTCAGTAAAACAACAGCGAGTAACAAAAAAACATTATCGTCCAAAAAATATAAAACATATCTAAAAATTAGAACTACCAGACCTTTTGCAAAGTCAAATCTACCCTCTACTGGATCATAATACCCAACCTAATGACACAAACGACAATAAGCAGAAGCTCTATAATGACTTCGACAAAACAACAAATTTTAAATAATATCAAACTTTACCGCTCGTCAAATTTATTACTCTTGAGAATGGTTATAAAATATTTAATAACCCAGTTCAAAAACAAACAGCAAGAGAAATGAGCAGATGAAACAGGGGTTTATGGAAAACTAATTCAATATGTCTAACGACGTTGCATTGTTGCCAGTTAGTTCTCAATATTCATAATTTAGAGTTGTATGACATACAATTTTTTGTAATTATATTATAAGTAATATAGTTTGACCTTTTAGTACAGTGGAGAATTTAGGAGGCGCAGCCTCCCCGCCCCTGAACTTGTACAAAAAGGATTTCAATAGAGAATTTTATAAAAATAAATATTGTAACGTTAACCATTCCTACATATTCTACAAAATATTATAAATAAACATTTGCCGTCTAAGTAAGGTCTTTGAAATGAATTATACCACAAAAATATAAATACATGGATATGTTATGTAAAAAGTGCAAGCCTTTTTTGATTAACATGCTCTGTGATTGTTTCTGAAAACATTTCTTACATATCTCACTGCGATGATATCAAAATTTGCTCCGGATCGCTTTGTCTTCTAAAGAAAACAAATAACCAAATAGCTGTTCTTTACAAAAAAAAATGTCTTTTGAAAGTAAATTTCTTCTAATAATAGGTTTTTCGGAAACGGATTAGCCATACTTTTCAAAAATATGTTCTCGAGTACACATATTTCAAATATAGATTTTTCCAAAAATGTCCTGACAGCTTTTTCAAAGATGCTTTTTTGAAAAGGGTTTATGAAAAATTTTCTTTAAAACACGTATTTCGAAAGTATATTTTTTCAAGAATGTCTCCCAAAAATTATTTTTATAATATAGGTACATTTACCGTAAATATATTTTTTCGAAAACAATATTTAGAAAATTAAATTATAAACTCTAGTAGCTTGGAAAATTTTAATGAAAAAAGACAAAAAAAAGGACTTGAACCAACCTAAACGCACCTTTTTTGGGTTTGATCAGGTTTTGTTAGGTTTGGTACGTTACTTTCTCGTAAATTACTTTTTCAAGAAGCCGTTGTTTGAAAAAATTAATATAGGAGTGGGAGATATGTATTTGTCCCAATATCTGTTAATTGCTGTGACTTTTGCTTATACAATGTGACAGTTTAATCTTGTTGCTGTGAGTTTTACTGAGTAGCATTGTTTAAAATTGTTTATTTGAAATAAAAGACAAACTATGTCTGATTTCCACATTTATATATATAAATGTGGAAATCAGACATAGTTTGTCTTTTATTTCAAATAAATTTTGTAATGAATTTCCATCAAGTAGAAGCCAGCACCATTCAAAGTTTAAAATTGTTTAATTTGTACCTTAAGTTAAGCTGCATTATTTTTATGCAACGGTTACGCCGTGAAAGTTTGTCTCTTGCCTTGTTTTCAGGTTGTTTCCTAGAAGTGTTGATTTACTTGTCTGCCTTTTATCTCGTCCCAGTCAGCTTGTTCATTGGCTCTCGTGACTTGTGGTCTGATTTAACGTTGTTCTTTTGTTGTGGCCCTGAATTTCGTTTCCTTCGCCTTGCTCAAAGTCCTCCCTATGTATAGACGGTCGCTCTTAATCTGTTTATGCTAATTAATTGGTTTTGCTTACCTTTTTTTTATTTCCGGAAAGCGTTTTGTTTACATTTTCTCTCGACATTGGATTGGATTTAATTTTTATGTTTTTCATTCCCGCTGTGTCTTGAATTCCGCCCTTGATCTTTAACATTCTGTATTATTTAAACGGCATTCGTTTTCCCAGATTTTATTTTTAAATTCTATAATTAATAAAATTCTTATATTGACAGGTTAGTTTTTATACTGACAGCTGTCGGTGTTTTTCAGTGTTGCCAGTCTGGAGGTTCAAAATTTTTCCTGGTAGCCTTTAGGGATTTTCAAGTGGTATGGTGTAGTTTTGTGTTGCTAATTGTTTTAAGCCATCGGTTTGTAGCTGCCTTCACGACTTCCACTGGGGTTGTCGGCGCAGGACGGAAATGCTCCATTTTGTTACCATGTGCCGGTAGGGGGGATGGGGAATGACATTTTGTTTATTCGAGAAAAAGGCCTGGATGCCAATTTTGGCTTTCGACGAAGACGTTGCGGTCTCAGGTTTAGGCCATTTTAGGGCCCACGAATTTTTGGATTAATTCCGAGACCGCGATTAAATTCTTTTGGTCAATTTTTGCCTGCTAGATGCAGGGTTTTGTTTGTGACTTCGGTCGATATCATCGAGAAAGTCATCCCCTGGTGCTGCTCCATGCTCCATTTTGTCACCATGTGCCGGTAGGGGGGATGGGGAATGACATTTTGTTTATTCGAGAAAAAGGCCTGGATTCCAATTTTGGCTTTCGACGAAGACGTTGCGGTCTCAGGTTTTGGCCATTTTAGGGCCCACGAATTTTTGGATTAATTCCGAGACCGCGATTAAATTCTTTTGGTCAATTTTTGCCTGCTAGATGCAGGGTTTTGTTTGTGACTTCGGTCGATATCATCGAGAAAGTCATCCCCTGGTGCTGCTCCATGCTCCATTTTGTCACCATGTGCCGGTAGGGGGGATGGGGAATGACATTTTGTTTATTCGAGAAAAAGGCCTGGATTCCAATTTTGGCTTTCGACGAAGACGTTGCGGTCTCAGGTTTTGGCCATTTTAGGGCCCACGAATTTTTGGATTAATTCCGAGACCGCGATTAAATTCTTTTGGTCAATTTTTGCCTGCTAGATGCAGGGTTTTGTTTGTGACTTCGGTCGATATCATCGAGAAAGTCATCCCCTGGTGCTGCTCCATGCTCCATTTTGTCACCATGTGCCGGTAGGGGGGATGGGGAATGACATTTTGTTTATTCGAGAAAAAGGCCTGGATTCCAATTTTGGCTTTCGACGAAGACGTTGCGGTCTCAGGTTTTGGCCATTTTAGGGCCCACGAATTTTTGGATTAATTCCGAGACCGCGATTAAATTCTTTTGGTCAATTTTTGCCTGCTAGATGCAGGGTTTTGTTTGTGACTTCGGTCGATACCATCGAGAAAGTCATCCCCTGGTGCTGCATGCCTGTAGCTGCCCGCTTGAAGAAGGTTCTTCGATAGGGGCTAAGAACTATCCTACCTTATTCCGGTGGGCATTACAGAGTCTTCCTTTGTTTTCCCGGCTGGCGTCGGTGATAAGGAAGTTAGTTCGAATTTTCAGAAAATAGTATATTGTACAAGTTTTGAAAATTACTGTTTTCACACGAGTGAGACGTTTTGGAACGAGTGTGAAATGGTATTTTCCAACGTGCTATTGAACGCTATGCTTTTTCTATAACTGCATCAAATTCTAAATGAAATTGACCCATTTATCATGATTTTTCTAGGCATCAAATGGTGAATGAATCATTCATAAACTGATATGTCTGCTCAGAGTATCTCAGATTAATATTTATTGCGCGAACAAAGTGTTGCATTATTTATCTGTCTCAACCCAAGCTTATAAATACGGCAACCTTTAGAGCAACAGAGATTAGTATTCCATTTCGCTATTCTGTTTAATCTCGAACAAGTATGTAGTTGGCCCCTCTTTAAACCAGAGCCTAGTGCTTATATTAATCCAAAAATAAAGCCGGGGCTGAAGCCAAGAACACAGACATAGGTGAGTACTCATGTATAACAGAGACTCGAGAGCGAATTTTCATCATTTGGAAGCTGAAATGCGTACAGAGAGTATTCTGTTATAGAAGCCGTGTTCCCAAATCGAAATACTTGAGCCGACTTAATTTAGCACTCTTTACTACTATTTTGTTCTTTCTAGCATTGTGGTTGCTCAATTACTTGCTAAAGGGTGTCCCGAAATGAAACCACATTTTAAATTTCGCGGCATTTTCATTTCTCATGTATGGCGATTATTAGCCATGAAACGCTTCACGTTGTTATTGTGAAAAAAAAATTGCTAACCTGAAAATCCAATAAAAGTCTTTAATTTAAAATCACATGATTTAAAGGAACCAACTAGAAAAAAATTACAGCGGGAACAGATGCCCATGGTTAATTTTCACTTCGTTGCGTCACCATGAAAAAGTTTTAATTTTGAAGTTGTCAATAAATACATAATATCAAAATGTCACGTTTTGGTTGTAATGTCAGTGATAAAATAGATCAAATAATTAAATGTAACGTATCAAAAAATACTGTTTACAGCAAAAATAATGATGATAATAATAATAATAGTAATAATAATGATAATAATAATAATAATAATAATAATAATAATAATAAATAATTTATTTCAGACTTATATCGTAACAATATAAAGCGAAATAGGGTCAGAAAAAGAAAGTGTCCAAATAAAACAAAACCTACAGTCCACTAACAACTCCCAATTCTCATGTAACATTCTTTAACACTGTATGGTTCCGTGTCTATTAGAAATTTTAATACACACTTCTTCAGATTTTTCATATTTTCAGAAACTTTAATATTATTAGGAAGACTATTGTAAAATTTAATACAGTTGTAATATGAGCATATGGAAAGGATTTTTGGACTTTTGCAATGTCGGAAATTATGAATTAGATTGAAATTGAACGGTGGAGGAACTGGCTTCTATGATATGGTACACTGATAGAACAGTTGATTAATACGTAATGTACAAGCATAATTATTAGTCCATGGCTTATTTAAATATGGCGCAATTAACGTTGATTTATATTAAACATACTATTGATTAAAACCAAATTTATTAACTATAAAAATATACTTGATTCTGATTTATAACTACCTCATACATAAAACTTTTTCTAAAATCAATTTTTGTGAACAAATACCAGAGACTTATTTATAGAAAATATATTTTTTTATAATAACTATCCAGAGGTAATTAGAAGTCTATATTTGCATCAATTGTTTACTTATTGTACTATAAATTATTACTTATTAACCAATTGTATTTTTATAGAACACTACAGGTATCACTACAGGACTAATTGTAAAAAATTGTATATTCAATTATTTGTATTATTTGTGCGTATTTACACATATTTATTTAATATAATTACTGGGTGGCTTTGCAATTATTCATATTTTTGGATATTGTAGCGTTTCGCTACAACGTTATGTAAATTTAATCATAAATTAGCGTGTTAATTTCAAAATACTTAATTTTAAAGTGCTACATGGGTACTACCTAGTTATCTGGCGCACTCGGCAAAAGTACCAAATTCAGTAGGTACTACATATTGCAAACATCGCGAGTAATCATTATAACGGGGTATGCGTACTTCTTCTTGGGCAGGATTACTTATGTTAATTTGTGTAGACAATATAGTTTTGGAATTCTATCCTTTTTCAACTTGGAATAAATTTTATTGAAAGTTCCACTTCCGAGTTCGTTGACATGTTCTTCGGAAAGGCTTTTTTCCTGTTGCTGGGCGGTTCGAGACACTTCCTGCGAGCCCGTGTGTCTAGTGTAGAGAGTGTGGTGTTTTACACACGAGAACCATCCCTTACCCAAAATGGGCTTTTGTATCTTAAGTTTTTTATTATAAAATGGTTCCTATTACCTTATTAACAACTTTTTTTGGACACTGTGCTGATGCTGAATGGCGAAGAGTGTGTAATAGTCATATTCCTCCATGTCTTCATTCTTCAGTCAGTTCAGTCTTATTTCAGTTCTTTCATTAGAATATGCCTTTATCTACCTTGAAGTGCCTGTATTTTCGTCAAAAAATGCCTGTTTTGATTCAAAAACTCTCAAAGATATTTTGAGGTAAGATACCTTCAACAATGTATAATATGCCATTACTTATTGCTTTTTAATTAAAATATTAACATTAACATTTTTAATTGAAAATGTATTTTCGAAAATTTCTTGTAAATCAGTCCAAATGGACAGATTTAATAAATAAAAAATGCTAGAAAATTTCTAAGTTAAGAGACCAATTCTTCTGTTTTCGCAAGAACAGGTTTAGATTTTTTTATCCATTGTGATATAGTATTTATTTTTTAGAACCCTAAACAATAAAAAAATAATGCCGCACTCAATAATAATTGCGCCCTCCTAGATACAGAAAATATTGCGAAGACTTCAAAGTTATAAAACAATATATTCTTAAGAGTACGATGATCAAAACAACAAACAACAAATTTCCGAACGCCACTGGTCCCCAAATCAAATCAAATCAAAAGATACCCTTAAGATATTTCAAGGAAAACTGTTACTATCTGGAAGTCTATCGTTTGTAACATATTTATTACCCAAACCTTGCTGATATACGTGCCTAAAATCATCTGGACAAGCGAGATGAACTTCGCCAATATAAAAATTCCAGAGCCTGTTGTATGTCCAGCCGGGAAATTATTTACGCTTAAAAGAGTTTTGTAGAGCTTATTATTCACAAAAAGCGAGCCATAAATATTCTGAATAACTTATTCTGCACAAAAGTTTAGAGAACGGATGGCTGGTTTTTTGGTCGATCAGTTAATTATTTTGTGAAAGCTGAATATGTAAACTTTAGAAGAAACATGCGAATTTAATTAGGATGGTTTATTACTGGGAGTGTTTCTATTAAAGGGTGTCTCAATAGGTACTTCGGAAATTTAATTTGGCACCATTTTTCAACAACTTAAACTAGAAATTTTATATTTTGTATGTAACATCTACAGACCTGACAATTTAATTATGAATGGAAGAACGTGTGAGAATTGTTACGAAACTTATTACAAAAGTCCCTCTTCTTGTGTGAAAATTCCTAAACTTCGTTTAATTTATCGAAATGTCTTGCCTCCCGGTATCGGTAACAGATTTTTACCGGTAAAATTGGTGACGTCACATTTATGACGCATTGATTACCGGGATTGAAACGAATCCCGGCAGAAATAAAGTAAATAAAAATTGTAATACCCAAACTATTTTAGTGAAAACTGGTACAGTATTAGAGATGAATGGTCAAATGATCAAACCCAACCTGAGCAAAATATCAAATTTTATTTTCTTCTTTTTGATATCCCCATAGCCGTTAACTCATATCCCTTTGGACACACATTAGTCTAGGTCTATAACTTTAGACCTGAATCTTTTTCTAGCCCTTATTTAATTTTCTTTTATTAGCATCTTATAAAAGTAAAGTTTTTGCCATTTTCCTGTTTCCCTATGAGAACTTTCTCTCTTGTGGTAAAACATCAAAAAGAACTTTACTTGTTTCATAATAATGGTTGTTACTTAAACCTTTAACTTCGAGAAATTTTCCATTCTGAGAGACTCTCAAAGAAACAAGTGCAGGACGCGGAATTTCCTTACTTCTTTTACATTATTTCCAGAATTACGAAATAGTTCATTCAAAAATACAGCAGAAAAAGAGATTGGATTAAGTCCTAGTAATGTTAAATAATAAATGTACGGACCTGGGAACAAGAAATCCTTCTTTTCAAAATGTAGATTGCAGACATTGATATATTTAGAGACCGGTATTCCAATGAGAAATACTCTACACTATTTTGTCAACATCTCAACAAAATTGAAAAAAAGTCCGCAAATCGGACTTTTATCCGCCAATTAGCAACATTGTATTAGACAGTTGCCTGGGTTGTTGTGATGTCGTTTTGAAGTTTTATGTCGCGTCACAAATTAAACTTTTTCTTTTAAAAATATTGAAAATGTCCGATTTCGCGACTCCAACTGATATTGAAGAGGCAGCTCAAAACGTGTTATCTTCTGTTGTACCTTAAAAGTCCAGAGAGAAATACAAAATTTTTATATTTTTCCTGTTCGAATTTGTAAGTCCCGTAACATCCCCAAACTAACTCTAGTTAAACGGTACTCCCATAACGTGTTTGAAACATGACACTAGGATTTAAACAGTACTTTACAATACCTTTTTGATATACACATATTATGTAAACTGAGTGAAAATACAACAAAATTACTGAATTATAAACTCTTTTAGACATAAGAATGTTCAGTATAGACGGGCAATAAGAAAAAGCAATATAATAATAGGTATTTGTCGGAACTATGGTCTGATTAATCCGATCGGCATTGGTGACTTGTTATACTCCTCTAGTAGCTGCAAATAACAAAGGATATCCGATATCAGCTAAGTACATGATTAACATAATTACTGTTTTCGTAAAGGCCTCATGAAATGCACTATGTTATCACTAGTTTAATGAATTATTAACACTTTAAGTTATTTAACCCTTTTTTAAGAATAATACTTACGTAAATTGAGGCCAATATTTCAATTACCATAAAGATTATCTAAAACTCTGTAATTTAGGCTGCCGAAGCAAGAAAGACAGTTCTACATCAAGCTTTCCATCTTACTTCGATTTGACTATTTTGATTACTGCCATCACTCTCTGAAGTTTTAGTCACTGTTTTTGTTCTAACACAGATAATAGTCACGTTTCATTCTTTAGTTTAAAAAAAAAGTAACAACACAAAGTAAAAAAGCTTTTGAATTGTTATTTGGTATTAAACCAATTCCTACATTTTTCAGTTAGACAAACAATACACTTCAGCATTTTCGCAGCCTTATAAGTCTGCCGATAGCGTTGCGCTCAACAGGTATGCTTTAGCTTTAGTTAGCTATATTTGAGTGTAGAGAGGTTTTTTCGTTTTATTTTTTATAAAATCTGCTAGTTTTTAACAAATATTGACGATTGCGTACTATAAAATAGGTTTTGTACATACAAGCAACCTAAGTAGCATCTGCAAGTAATTTAAAATCAGTTGCACCATAAAACAGCTTGTAAAATTGCGAAGCAAGAGTATAAATATTTGGCGATATTAATCATTTGGTTTATTTTAGGTGTGGCTATAATTCATTTTTTTTATGTAATAATAATTTAAATAAATTATTAAATCTACTGTGAGGTCATTATAGTCAAAAACGTATGCATTCTATTTTCAAGTAATACTAACCCAGTTGGCCTGCATTTATAAAACGTTTATCATATCTCCAAAACTTGTGACAAATTTTTAAAAAGGGAGTATCGTAACAATTATAATTATGAAAAAGTGTATGTCATAGAAAATATAATTATGGCAAAGTTCGTCCACTGAACTTACCGATATAATAACGACGGCTGTATCCAATAGCACCAAGTTAAAGGTTATGAATAGCGCACTATAAGTCACCCACTGCACCGACAAAACCACGAGAGAAAGTACTACGTACCAAAGTACGTTTCTACCATTCGAAACCGTTTCAACCGACAAAACCGTTCAAACCGGCGCAACCAGCTACTGTCGGCGCCTTCCCCGTAGCTAAACTTCAGCTGCTAGTTGCAAGGGCGCCAGGCGAGACGCAGCCCGTTCGGCAGCTGAAGGTCCACTGCGGCCTGGGCGGCGCGCGCCTCCACGAGTCCTGGAAGAGCCCCCAGAACCCGCCGCCACCGGGGAACGGGGGAGGCTGCGGCGGACGCGAGATGAAAAAAGGAACAGAAAGAAACAGAGACTAAAGATTAAACAAGTTTGTATATATATATATATATATATATATATATATATATATATATATATATATATATATATATATATATATATATATATATATATATATATATATATACAGTCAACTTCGGATATAACGAACCACCAAGGGGATCTTTAAACAGTTCGTTATAGCAGGGCGTTCGTTATATCCGAAGTGCAGAGAATAAAACAAATATGTACTATGTACATTCATATGTATAGGTACTTTTTATGAGTCGTTTATTATAATCAATACATAATAGTATTTTAAAATTATGTACTTATTAAACATACATATTTGTATAATTTCTACAAAATCAGTAATTTGAAATTTTTTCTCTTTTCTAGTACATGTTTTTCAATTTTAATTTGTAAGCAATCACCTGGCTCAATCAACACTCTTGTTGTCAAAATTATTATTATTAAAATTTACGAATATTAATAGTCTTTGACTTTTGCAACTGATAGTCCCTACAGATTTTGGCATTTACAACCCCATTTTGCAGTTTTGTAATTATGTCAACTTTTTCTGCAAGTGTTTATAAACTTTCGCTTGCCGAATTTTGGCGCGCTCTGCTCTATGCTAGAACAATATTCCCTCGCCTATTGCCGAAATTAAACTACAAATTGAAATGGCGCCTGACAGGTCGCTACTCGACCCGTTATCCGAGAAACCAACCATAGAGAAGCGACAAAACGTGTCGGTGCCTTTGATATTTAGGGTAACCACTTTTGCTGACCTTGGGCAGACACGTATCCACAATATTGAACGGAGAAAGATATTTCGTCACACTAATGATGCGCTATAGACAGAAGTCCACATTATCGTCGCACATGCCCTGTGAAATCTTGTATTGTCTTTGTCGCTTCTCTATGGTTGCTATTCTCGGCCGTTACTTTACGAATATGGAAGTGATACGTACGTGAAATTTCGACAGTTCGTTATAACCGAACTTCCACAAGTAAAAACTAATCAAAATAGGGTTCGCTATAGCCGATAGTTCGTTATAGCCGGGTTCGTTATAAACGAACAAAAAATACATACATTCTTATGGCGTTTTGGCCGGACCATAATTTTTGTTCGTAATAACCGGTGGTTCGTTATATGCGGAGGTCGTTATATCCGAAGTTGACTGTATATATATAAATAGATAGATATATATTTATTTGACAACGTTACATTCTTAACATGATTGTTGCAAGTCAAAGGAAAAATGCATAAAAATAGATAATAAACAAACAACACATTACTAAATAACAATTGTAACCAACTAGATACAGAATATATTTTTATTTTTAGTAAAAAACACAAAAAAAACATATAAATACAAGTATTTAGCTCACAGACGGTGCCTCCATGTAGTCATTAACAGAATAAAAGCAGTTTTCTAAGAAAAAAATTTTATTTTAATTTTAAACTTTATGTAGTTTAATATTTTTACAGCATTGCCAAGGTTGTTATACAGAGATACATTTAGTGCATTTCGCTCAGCATTTACAAGTCGATACCTTGGAATCAGTAATGTGTTCGAAGATCTTGTACCGTACGTATGATTGTATGATAGTTTGGTGAATCTTTCAGAGTGGGAGTGGATTTCAAGGAGGGTATGATAAATATAAATACAAGGAAGAGGCATAATACCAAGTTTTTTAAAAATTGCTCGACATGAATCACGGGGGCCAAGACCATCTATAGTCCTGACTGCCCGCTTTTGGATTTTAAATGCTTTGTCGGATTGGGATGCGTTACCCCAGATAACTGCACCATAACTCAGCAGAGAGTGAATGTTGGCAAAATAAACCATTAACAGGATTTTTTTATCGAATGTTTTCTTAAGTTGCCTAAGCAGATAAATTTGACCACTCAATCTTGAGCAAAGATTATCGATATGAGAAGACCATTTTAATCCATCGTCCAGCAAAAGACCCAACAGTTTGACGTAATTGCCCTCAATGGATGCGCTACTAAAGCTAAATGTTATTTCTTGCGTTTTGTCGTTCTTTAGTTTAAGACTAAGCAGGTTTATATATATATATATATATATATATATATATATATATATATATATATATATATATATATATATATATATTTATATGTATATATATATATATATATATATATATATATATATATATATATATATATATATATATATATATATATATATATATATAAACCTGCTGCAATCCGATTGTATAAAATTAGTAAAAATGAGTTAAAATAGCTATATTGTCACAACGGGGGTTGTCACGACTGAGACTAAGTAATTGTTTCTGGGATCGTATGGAGGCAATGAAGTTAAAGCAGGTTATAAAAAATAGAATTTAATAATTAAGTCATCAACAATCATAAAATAAGGTTTGGCTTCGAATAAATACAATGAAATACTTAGGTGCTTCCTTATTTACTTACTTCTCTTACATCTTCTCTACAAGGGCAGCTCTTCTCCCGATCAACGGGCACATGTCTTATCTCGACATCTTGGGAACGACAGCCTTTATCATCCAGTTACTGATGATCAGTGCATTGCTAGGTCAGCTTAACTTGGCTTACTCCGTAAAGTTAAACAAAACCAAGCTGACCATCAATGTCGTCACCAAGTCCACCGAACAAGAAAGTGTCTATTTATCGTTATTACCATAATATTTATATAAATAAAGTGTAATTTTAAAAATAATCAATACTATAATCGATAATAAATTTTAGATCATCATGACTATGAAAACATTACTTGTAAAAAATGTATAAAGATATGGAAAAATTATATACAGTGGCGTCTCTAGTAATTCAAATACCGATCGTGGTTGATAATTTATATTTTATTGGGTTTATATTTATGTTTTATTGACATAGGCCCAGAGTAGAATGCGTAGGTACTAAACTGTTGTATGACAATTAAATAAATTTAATGCCTGTACATTTTATGCTTTAATTGAATAATGTTGTATAAATCAGGAGTCAAATGTTATCTTTTGTGACTACTAAACTACCTACATGGGTTGCGAAAGTTCTAACTATTCCAGTTCTATAACTTAAATTCAAGCTGATATCTGAGTTATGACTTAAGTTTTAACTTATAGTGTTTGGTAACGAATGTGTCATGACTTAACAGTGGCTTCCCTAACTTATCCTAGTAGAAAAGTTGATTATAAGAGAGATACAGGGTGTTAAAGTCAAAATTTTATTTTACATTTTTATCGATATATTTTGAAGGATTCTAAATACATTTAGAAAATCGGGTAAGCGGCGGTTTTTGGGATAAATAAAACAACCCCGTTCTCAAATTTGCCATATTTTGTAAGGGGCGCTACGTATGACATTAAATACTATTTTAAAACGTCCCAACTTTTCGTTGTTCACTGAGAAATTCCTACCTTATTAATGTTTCTACAAGCAACTGTTTTTGTGAAAAATGCATTTAAATTCGGTGTTGCACAGAATAAATAAAAAATAATAATCTTTTCCAAAAAAATTATCCAACTTTACAAAAGAAGAAGCACTAAAAAGTATGAAATAATATTTTTACCTATTGAAAACTGTGGTTAATGGTAAACCTAATTTTGTTCAAAGTAAGGGAACTTGTACACCATAGTATAATAGGAATCCTTGATGACAATACATTAATAAATTGTTAATAAAGAGTAATATTTTTATTACTGAGTTTGATGATCAGAATAATTGCGTTCGACTTTAAGTAATTTGTACACAAGAGTTCTGAACTTTAAAGTAAGCGCAACTCCTTATTAATTGTTTATGAAGTATCATTACGAATTCTTATACTGTGAAATTGCGCCGACTTCAAAGTTTACAACTACGGTGTACACGTTGTCTAGCTTAGAACAAAATTAAGTTTACCATTAACCACAGATACGTAAAAATATTATTTTATATTTTTTAGAATTTTTTCTTTTGTGAAATTGGTTCATTTTTTTAAAATATTTTTTCTTTTTAGTTCAACTATTCTCCCTCCCCCCTTTTCCCACCCGCTGTTTTCGCCCCCCTCCCTCGCCGTAATTTTTTTTACATCCATTACCTAAACTTAGCTTTTCTGACCTCAGTAACCCCGAAAATACGTTAACACTTTCGAAGAAATTAGCAGTGGCTCCTCTATATTCCCCCCACCCCGTCAATTTTCTTAACATCTGTTACACAAAATTAGATTTTCTGACTTTAATAACCCCAAAAATGATACATTAGTTACATTTTCTTTGGGTGTATTAAAGGTAGAAATAAACATTTCAATTTTTGATGATTTTCTTACAGTGTAATAACTGACAATACTGTCGCTGAACATGATACAAGGTCACTGAAAGCGGTCCCCTTGAGTTCAAAAGATTCGACACACTCTTTCGCTTCTGTATGGTTTAGGAATTCTATGGCAATGCCTGGACGGCGCGGCGGCATAAGCCGATTCGGTTGGGTCGACTATTCAATGCAGCCGAAAGTACTGCGTACCCAGCACCAGCAGGCGATACTATCGGCAGTATTGCCGGATTGTCGTATTTCGTTTGCATCGCGAGTCTCGCTCTCTTGAGTGATATTAAAAATGGAATTCAAACTGGGTGAAACTAAACTTTTTAGCTATCATGAACAGTTAACTGTAAAAGTGCGCTGTCGTCCTCCGCATGGCTGATCCAAATGTTAAAGTTGCTGGTAAAAGTCATAGAAAAATAGTACCTATATGAAAGACAATTTAACAAAGACATATATTACAGAAAAAGTGAATTTGCTGCAAAAAAAATCGCCATATAAAATTAAAATTTAAGAAAATAAGCAGAGCTTATCGACATTTATAATTTCATTAAAATGTCACTGGTTATTTTGTTATCTCATTAAAGTTGAGGGGGGATGACATCTTCGTCCCGCCCACAAGAGGAAACAGTTTTTTCCTATTTTTAAGACCTGCCGTGCAGCACACCCAGTAAAGATTGTCACGGGCCGCCACTGCTAAAATTACAACTTTAAAATCTGATAAATTAATAAGAATAAGTACTTTACTAAATTATAAAACTTAAATTGTAACTCTAATTGTAATCTTGAACAACACTTTGAATTTGCTACATGTGAAATATTATTGGAAGGTATAAATCTGTTAATTTGCTTTCTATACCGTTCCCCGTCGGGTGATTTTGACCTATTTTTTAATTCTTTAACTGATTTGCTTTTAGAATTCCTGAAACCAAACTCGATTGTTTCTTTTTGTGGAGATTTTAATGTAAAATTTAACGATGATACATGCAAAAATTCGGTAATGACTGAAAATTTGTTTCTTTCATTTGGGCTACATAAGACGATATTTGATTATACACGTGTTCATAATGACAGCCGATCAACCCTTGACAACATATTTACAAATATAGCTATGAGTTCGCTTGATTCTCGAGTAGTATATTGTGACGTTTCGGATCACTTTATGCAAGAAATCTCTTTTTCCCTGATACAGAGAAATATAAGTAAAGAACCAATGCTTAAGCAATTTTTTTATAGAGAAAAAAATATAAACAGTTTTTGACTTGAAATGTCCAAAACGGATTGGTCTTTTTTGTGGAATGCAGGTAACTTGGATGATAAATTTGCGGTATTTTTCGGAGTTATTACTAAGAATATCGGTTTTTGCTTTCCTTTTGAGAAAGTGAAGCCATCTAACTCCGTTAATAAAAAGCCATGGTTGACTGCTGAGATAATTGAAGAGGGTAAAATTCTTAGGGAAATGCATAAAATGTGTAGGTTTTCTGATGATCCGCCACTGCGACTTCAATACAATGTCCTAAAAAATCAGCATAGTAAAAGAATATCTTTAGCTAAAAAAACTTATCACAACAATCTATTTATAAATTCTGAAAATCGATCTCGTACAGCATGGAAAATAATAAAAAATGAAATAAACATAAACAAGGGCACTGACCTGCCTGAATACTTTGTTGACACTGAGAACAATAAAATTTCTGACCTAAATTCGGCTGCTGAAGCTTTTAATAATTACTTTATTGATTCCATTGAAGGGTTGACTTCTAAAATAGATAGTGCAAGTTGCGGGACAAGCTTACCCAGTAAAAGCTGTAACTCTTTGTTTTTAGAGCCCTATTCTGAACATGATATGTATGAAATTATTATTTCCGTAACAAAAAAAAATTCATCAGGGTTTGACGGGATTCCCTGCTCCTTTCTGAGGAGTATTGCGGACTGCGTCATTGAACCTATTACGCACCTAATAAACGAGTCCTTTGCGGAGGGATGTTTTCCTAGTGTGCTTAAAAATACTGTAATTCGGCCAATTTTTAAAAAGGGTGATAAACAAGACATTTCTAATTATCGTGGCATAGCACTTTTGTCTATTTTTTCAAAGATCTTTGAAAAAGCTTTTTATAGACGACTGATTGCGTTTCTTGAACACCAAAAGTTCTTTTCATCGCGACAGTTTGGATTTCGTAAAGGCCTGTCTACTCAGCATGCAATCGTCGCCCTTTATAACAGGATCTTGGAAAATCTTGATAAGAACAACCAGGCAGCTTGTCTGTTTTTTGACCTTAAAAAAGCTTTTGATATAATTAATATAGATCTTTTGCTTGATAAACTTAATAATTATGGTATACGCGGTAACGCACTAAGTTGGTTAAGGGATTTTCTAACACAAAGGTCTCAAAGGGTTGTACTGAAGCAGCACCATAAATCATATTCCTCCACTGCCAAAATGGTAACTAGTGGAGTGCCGCAAGGCAGTTTGCTGGGGCCATTATTATTTATAATCTTCATCAATGACATTGACTCGGATGGCTTTAGAGATCATTATATTTCCTTATTTGCTGATGATACTGCGGTGGCTTGCGCAGGACCTACGACTGAGGACCTAAGTGGGAGTGCCTGTGTTGCAGTTTCCCTAGTGCAGGGATATTGCGAGAGAAATGGCTTGATTCTGAATGAAGGTAAGACCGAGTTGATTCACTTTTGTCTTAAAGATTTGAATAAGAGCTTATTAGTTAAATTGAATAATCAAACCATTGAGCAGTCGTGTGTCGCCAAATTTCTGGGAGTCTTCATTGATTCAAAATTGTCATGGAACCAACAGGTGGATTTTGTTCTGAAAAAACTTGCTGTCTACTGTTTTGTCATTTGGCAATTGCGCAATAAAATTGAATTAAACCTTCTAAAATTATATTATTTTTCGTACGTCCACTCTTGCCTCAGCTACGGAGTTTTGGCTTGGGGAAACAGTACTAGGGTAAATGAAATTTTTATTCAACAAAAAAGAATTATAAGAACCATGATGTTTAAAAATCGTACTTTCTCATGTCGGGAACTCTTCCCGCATTCTGACTTTCCATTCTTTGTTTATATTGAACTGTTTAATGTACGCAAAAACTAATTTGGAGACATTTACGCGGACGCGGGAATCAAGTGAACAATATTACTTCAGACGAAATTTGAATATTGATGTGCCTCGTCACAGATTGTCGGCTGTAGCCAACAGTCCTTTGGTCTTACCAATTAAACTATTTAATAAATTACCAATGGAGATTAAACGGTTGTCACCAAAAAAAATTTAGCTTGACTGTGAGGGGTATTTTAATGAGAAATGCTTTTTATTCTGTCACTGAGTACCTAAGCTATAAACAACTGGAATGTTTTAACAAAAAATTATTTTTGTTTGATAAAAAATAAACTGATAGGACTGTATTTCTATGACTGAACATAATGTGTATCTTAGAATAGTGATGTTGGTCCTACTATTTTTATTGTCTATTTTTGTAAATGTATTATTTCCGTATTATTGTAATTGTAATAGTAATGACAATATCCCACACTTACGGTGTAAGTCCCAGGGGAAATAAAAGTTTTTTATTTTTTATTTTTATTTATTAAAAGTAGATTTTTTTTGTAATAAAGCTGCATATTTTACACTTTTTTAAGCCATTTCAAATCATAAGAACTTCTTTTTGTTACCTTTAATATTCGCACAGAACAGTTTTAAAGATCCATAAACAGCACTTTTCACTGGTATCTTGTTCTCAATACAGTAGCAGAAAAATCCGACTAAAGAAAGAGGGCGAAGGAGAAAGGGAGATACTGATTTTTGAGTATAACGCAAACGATAATCTTCGATCAAAAACAGGACCTGTTGCTTGATATAGAAAGTAAAATTACATGCAATATTTGTGAATCAATCCTATGAACTTCCATAAACTTACTAAATTTTTTCGTTTTAGTGCATCTAAATAATAAAAGCTTCTTTTTAAAAAGTATTTTTTACAATATTTTATTTTTAGTTAGATACGTCTTAACCTATGCATTTGTAGGATTTGGTTTTAGAAAGACAGAGTGTACGTTCAACATGTTAAACTATTACCAACTTAAAAGCGATTGGCACAATTTTCAATATGTTTACGGCCCTGCTATAATAATAATTTTTATTTTTCCAATAAATTTAATTAAGCAGGAGACTTCAATTTGTTGACTTTTACAATTGGGTGACTCATATAATACAAGTAATGTAATGTAGCACAGTCTCATTAGGCTCTAGACAAGCAAATTAAACACTGTATGTATTTTGTGCTGTGTTTTCGCATTTCTTTGTTTGGCATTACCAAGGGATTCTCTTTAATCTCTTGAGCGTGCCTTTGTTTATCCTTTAGGACTTTTACAGCTTGAATCGTGGTTGCCTTGTCCCTTTTTTATTTCACCTTAGGCAAAAACAATACTAGTTTAGACCTAGAAAATTCCGGGCGAATTCACTATTGTTAAGACGGCTCTAATTTGGCAATACAAGGTTTTAACATGCGTATACGATTTAACATGAAATGAAAATCAGCAAGAAGAGGTGTGGTTTCGGTGACAAGTCGAGACACCTTATATTTGGAGAGATGGAGGCTATTTTAACCAACTTTTACAGCACGACCATCCTTAAATTTAGGCTGTGTACCGTTGTCAAACCTGGCTAACAGTCGGTAACCAAAGGTACCTAACGCTGGTTCCTGAAAGAACCGGTTTTACTACGGACCGCAGATCGGTCGTTTCTGTTAGCTGGCAAATTATCAGGGATCAGCGAATCACATAACCTAAAGATTTAAATATTTTTGTTTTATTTTTACGAATTTTGACTCAACAATGTTCTCAATATTGCTCAGTTCTTTAATGAAAACTTGCCAATTTTGGTCTGTAAATTTATCAGTTTACGCAATATTTTTCTGTGCTTATCAAAACACTGCTAATATGGTGTTCGCAAAGAACTTGGCATAATTTTTACATTTCAGGTATTTTTTCTAAATAACAAAACACCGTCCTGACGAGAACTTGGCCTGTTTTTTACATGTATGATTTTGGTGGGATTAAAATTTCACCAGCCGCTACTGATTTGTTGTTATTTTATAAAATATGTTTCCTGTTTCGCGTTTCAAGTTTCTTTGATGTGCCTAACAGACTGAAAAACTAAAACTGAGGCAGCATCGTTTTGGTCATATTTCTTCTTTTTGAAATTCAAAACCGAACTAGTTCTTTAGAACTTTTTTATTGTGTTGTAGATCGTCATTTCAGTTATTGGGATTCCAACAAATTTCTCGCTAACTTATTCCATAATGTAGCGATATGATACTTGACCATCCCCATAACACTGGACTGTAAAGTCCTTTATTCAGTAGATATAATTTTGCTGACAAGTATTTTAAATTAAATAACTACTTCATTTAATAAAGATATTCCAGATATTGACAAACATGTCCATAGGAGTCATTATTGTTCAATCTGTAGGAACTACTATTCTGAGGTGTAAAGAGAGAATAGTGTTCAAAAAGATGTGATAAAACTCGTTACTTTTAATCAGGCGCGGCCAGGGTCGTATCCAGCCCTGCTTTTTAGGGGGGGCTAAGCAAAATCTTGGGGGGGCTTAATATTGTTTCTACATTATAGTGTAGAAACGTTAAAAATACATAGAGAGTTTTGCTTTTCGTTTTCACGGAAATTATCGTTTAAAAAAACATTTCTGCAAAACGGATATATATATATATATATATATATATATATATATATATATATATATATATATATATATATATATATATATATGTATCTCTAGTTAGGAACCCGTATCTAGAAAGGGCAACGTGCCTTTTATTTTAAAAATAGGCGCTTTTGAAGAGCAAACGAAAAAGCTACAACAGAAAACGGTTATAATATTTAAGAATGTAAGAAACATTTTGAACCAACTAAAATTTACTCTTTACTCTACCAACAAATAAATAAATAAGAAATAGGCAAGGTGTTTCCCGCGCGTGGCGGCCAGATTGTCGCTCTTTTATAGTACGACACAAAGGCCGTGTGCCGCGTTTATAACACCGCTCGATCGATGGGTTTTGCGGGTTGCCTAACATAGGCCGCAAAACAAATAATTTTAACTTAAATTTTAAAGCGGTGTTGCACGTTCCAACGTCGATATAAACATTTTCGTTTAGAAATATAGGTAACTTTTCTAGGGGGGGCTCAGACAAGCTCTAGGGGGGGCTCAGCCCTCCCTGGCGCCCCCCTGGCTACGGGCCTGGGCGCGGCCCGTGAGTTATTTTACAGGTGGGTCAAAATTTTGTGGGCAACTATAGTGATATCAACGCAACAAGCAAAATACACTTTTTTAATTAAGGAAGGTTTTTTAATAGCTAGTGTGCCCAGTTTTGCCAAGAACTTATTTACCTACAAATAAACACCGCAAAAATCATAAAATAGGTACTGTTGTATATTGAACATTGCTACTCTAGATGTTTATGACTTTTTTCTGTGTTTTAGTGCTCTAGATTGTTAGCGGCTTCCCGTTTTGATATGTTTAGCGTCTCCTCAATAGAGGTCGCGCCTTGTACTAAAAGCCCAGAATAAATGGTGGTGTTTATTCCGAGCTAAAAGCACAAAATAACTATATTAACCAGAATGATATCTCTCAGGCGGTACGTTTGATCTAAGCATCTAATGCCGAGGGACCTTGAGTCAGCGTTGAATCAAAATTTTATGATATTGCCATAGGCGTACCTAGGAAATAATATAGGTATGTTATAAATATTTTTTCTAAAGTAACTGACAACGGTCGTTGTAAGTGATGCTGGCAAGCGAGATGCTAATGCTTTACAAATAATTTTAGAAGGCCTTTCGGATAATATCTTCTTCAGCTTTCCTTGTACACGCATTAGAAACAGTTTTTCTAACTTTTGTTCATGTGCCTCATGATTGTGAACGCTATCGTTTCTTAAGATTATGTCATCAGGACCAACAGCATAAACTTTACAGTTTATCCCCTTTTGGCTACACCTCCAGGAAATTTCTCCACTTTTTAAAACTCTTGTCTCTTGAAAACATAAAATTTTCGAAGACCAGCAAATCTTTTCCACGTTCACTTTTTATTACTGTAACTGAATCAAAATGCCGATGCATTGTCTACAATTTCTCAGAATATTATCAATTACCTATTATACTGCATTTAACTACCTGAAGAGGAGCTCCTGGGCAATATTACGATTAAAAGACCCTTTTGAGAATACAGGTACAGGAGATATTTTTGGGCCCAGTTGGCCCCCGCCGTAACCTATTACATATTGCAATTACCCCAAGCCTTTATAACCTGCCTTATCGTTTTACAACTAGGAATTTTCGGAAATGTTTACTGAATATAAATTAACATTTGCCTTTATTACCTGTCTTTACCGTTTTTACAGGTTACAATTGAAATTTATATTTTAAGAAATGGCAATTTTATTATAATTAGAATTTCTTCTTAGATTTCTAATTTTATAGCTTTATGTAAACATATTATACAAAGTATTTTAAGAAAGCATGAGATTATAATATCAAGAGTCGATACAAGGTTATATTGTTACACCCCCTTTAACTTTTTTATTTTGGGAGTTAAAAAATTAGCTATAAATTTAATCAACGAAATATCTTACTTTATTTATTTTTAGCATCTAGATTACAGGTGTTCCAATATCTCTGTACCGATATCAAGTAAAAATAATGTAAAAAACTCCTTTATTTTAAACCGTTTTGAAATATCTTATGTGCGGGTTGAAAAGTGCTTTCAAAGAAACGACTCATGATAGACATAATTATGTTTATATATACAAATGTCTGCTAAAATTTTTACTACTTAATAAACACTAAGAAATGTTAATTAATGATTTCTCATTGATTCTTCTTGTATTTGTTTTTTCAACCCTTAAAATTAAAAAGTTAAAGGGAGTGTAAAAATATACACACTGTACCACATTGAGAGGGTTGCTGTTTAAATTTTTGCCATTAAAAAAAAGTAGCAACTAAAGTTTAAAATTAATACGGGGTGTTCTATTAAAAAAATCATAAGTTTTGGTAGTATTTCAAAAACAGCATATATAAAAATTGTTTTTAACAAGATATTCTACTTACAAAATCTATATAGTTTAAACCTTATCCATATATTAAAGTTTTTGTAAGCAACCCTCAAAATTAATAATTCTGTATCTCAAGAACGAATATTGTGAAAACGGCAACTTTCTATTTCTATGTCTAACAGTTACTGGCATATCCTGTAGTAACAATGAATTGGAAACACCCTGTACTTTACCTATATACTTTACTATTATACTACCTTTCAACCTCTTGCGGAAATCTATAAAATTTATCGCACCATTTTGATACCTCTTGACATGAAAGTCGCTACTGCACTGGCAGTTTCGGGTTAGATGCGCTGTAACGCCACGAGCAGGTGGCGATCACGGGACCGGAGATATCCTTCTGGTTAGTATACTTATTTTGTGCTAAAAGTATGATTATTCGTAAAATAAAATTAGGAACGCTGCCAAAACTCCGTTTTCTTTAACGAGCACAATACTGGCGACTAGATAGTAAAATACGATCTTTGTCTACGCACCTGCAGGCTGCCAGCTGTAGTAGATACGAGATTGCCAATAATTTTAAAAATATTTTATCGAGGAATAAGTGCTATCTTGTTGCCAATACACCTTTTAGAGCAGATCTAATTTTTTAAATAACAAAAATTTTAAAAAGTCTACCCTAACACAGCCTCGAACCCACCACCTCTTTGTCAGCTCGCTGAGATTCTACCTCTGGACTACGCTGGTAATGTAAGAAAATCGGTCCGATGCCGGTATATTTGAAGACTAGCGCTGGCGTGGCTGAGATCATATTTATAAATTTTTATGTTTACCGCTAATTAATAATACAATGCGCATATTAGCTACCTAATTAGTTTTTCTTTTTCCAAACGAAATGTTTTGAAAGAGTATATTTTACGGGGCGGTTGGATTGTATTTCCGTAGTGGGAATGGCCCGATATTATTGGTGGATCGCCGACCAGTTGTGTCTCTTTTTAACTTCCTAAAGCGCGTATGTCTCTTTCTCTCTTAGTTTTAATGAATTTATATCGTCCATTTAAACCTATTCGGCCAATTTAAAATACGACCCAGCCCGGAGCAAGCTTGGGTATCTTTCGACGATGGCTTGGCTTGATTCGTTCTTGGGGAGTTTTCGCATGGAACTTGCACTTCTTTGAAAGAAAAGTTTGGTTTTAAAAATTAAATTAATAGGAAATTAATAGGAGGATTATTGAAAAAAAAAACAACGTATTTTGTGCAACTATCATTTATTGACATATTTTATATACACTGTAGAAATGTACTGTGATGTCGTCTACAAAAGTCGTCATAATAAGGCCTCTATGGCTTGGACATTTTTATACTTATTTCTTTCGGTAAATATAATAAACATTAATATAATCAAAATTATATACAACGCTGTAACCATATAGTTAAAAATAATAATAATTGTACTTAGATAGTAACACCCACGAGTTTTGGATATTTTTAAGACGAACATTTTTGGGAGGTTTATCTGTGCCACTTTTTCAATCATAAAATATCATCATAAAAAAATAAGCAATAAACAATGTAGTACGGCCACGATAGGATTAACGCTCTTGGCGATTCAACTTCAAGCCCAAGCAAACCTGAATTTTAAATAAGTTTTTGTTAAGGTGTACTGAAAACATTTCCTGTGTGATTTAAATTCTACAGAGTGTCAAAAACTATTTTAAATATCTTAAAATCGACTCAACATCTTTAATTAAGTGAGTATAAATTTCGAATTTGAGGTACACATTTTTATTGCCGAAACTGTACAGGCAGTGCCGGCTTATGAAATTTCAAAGTTGTATATCTCTGTTCCTACTTACAGGACCCGTACCAAATTTAGGGGTTTTAATAGTGAGTGAGCCCCCTGGGAATGTTTTGGTAAAGAAAAATAAACATTTTGTAATTTGCGAAAAAAAGTTGAATTTTTTTTAGCCCCCCCTGGGGAAAAAATTAAGGCGTTTAGGTATTTTATTATTTTTTCTAAACAAATTTTACATTATTTTGTGGAGAATTTTTAAATTTTAAAAGAAAAAAATACGTTAGTAGAAAGTTATAGTCATTTGAATTTTTTTAAACCTAAAATATAATTTTAAAAAAATTTAAATGACTATAACTTTCTACTAACACATTTTTTTCTCTTAAAATTCAAAAATTCTCGACAAAATGATGTAAAATTTGTTTAGAAAAAATAATAAATAAAACACCTAAACGACTTAATTTTTTTCCCAGGGGGGCTAAAAAAAATTCAACTTTTTTTCGCAAATTACAAAATGTTTTTTTTCTTTACCAAAACATTCCCAGGGACCTCACTATTTAAACCCCTAGATTTGGTACGGGTCCTGTAAGTAGGAACAGAGATATACAACTTTGAAATTTCATAAGCCGGCACTGTGTACAGGGCGAGTTGCAAGTAGTTAAGGTTGATTATTTGTTTTCAATAGAATGTTTGTTTTGATGGATCTCGACAAAGCTCTTTGACAGGAAATTAGCCATACAGAGTTTGATCTTGCTGACTTTATCTTAAAGAGCTCTAACGAGATCCGTAAAAATAAACATACGGGGTGTTTTAATTTAAAACAAAAAGTTAACCATACTAGGGGTCGCCCTGTATATAGCTTCGACAAGGAAAATGTGAACCTCTTATTTTCACTCTCTGAATTTTAATAAAATATGCTAAATCGTTTTTAAGATATTTGAAATATTCCAAATTTTTTTGACACCCGGTATAGCGTTTTCAGTTTGCTGCTCTCAATAATTGTTAGGGCGGTGACGCAAGCGAAAAACAATTTTCTAAAACCTATTGCATGCATCAAAAAGCTTGTTCGTTTGTGTAAAATACCCTGTATCTTATATCGGGCAAATCGCCTTTCAAAAATAAGTGAAAGATGGTTTTCGATGTATTTTTCCTCAGCTTTCCGATGGTGTAATTTATGTTTCAAAATTCCGCGTCCTTAAACTCAAAAAATACGTTTAGTGTTTTCTGTGAAAATTTATTACAAAGTAATCTTTGCGGGAATTATTATATTGAATGATTCAGAAGATACTTATATGCATTGACGCCATTTTTTCAATAAAATTATGTTCAAAAAATTATTAAGTAGACTCGGCCTGCCCTGCCTACCCTCAAAAGCCGCCACTGCCAGAAAAACCTGTATTTAGATATTCACGCACCGGGCAAATATAAAAAATCTGTCTTTTTTTCAAAAATAGTTCCATTTAGATATAGGGTATGGGACATGAAATATGATTGAAATTTCACGCAGAATAAAATAATTAAATAAAAATTGTATATGACGTTTATATAAAAAAAAATTAAGTGGTCACCCTGTATACATCAAATTTAGTTTAAACAATGCGCACCTAAAATCAAATCTTAACGTGTCCGAGCCTGCTATGTCCTCGGATTTGACCCCCCTTGACTGTTCCTTGTGGGGTTTTATAAAGGACAAAGTAATGGCAGCAAAAGCTGAACTTTTTCGCAAATTACAAAATGTTCTTTTTCTTTACCAATATATTCCCAGTGAGCTCACTATTAAACCCCCTAAATTTGGTACGGGTCCTGTAAGTAGGAACAGAGATATTACAACTTTGAAATTTCACCATACGCCTCTGGTGATACCTGAAAATTTACAGCGGGTACGAAATTCATTTAGAAAAAGAGTGAGAAAGTGTTTGAAAGTTAAAGGGGGACATTTCGAACAACTTCTCGAGCATGACAGACGATAAATAAGTTGAAATGAAATGGTAAATATTTCTTTTATTTTTAACCTAATAAATTATAATTCCGTAATCGAAAGAACAAATCAAAAATAAATTACACACATACGTAGTTTTGATACGTAGATTCAAATTTTATAAACAAAAGTACATCCCTCAAGATAGAGAGGGGGTAAATGTTAAAAATATGTCCTCAAATCTCCCTATTAACTCACCATAATTTGATATTTAATATATATATATATATATATATATATATATATATATATATATATATATATATATATATATATATATATAGATATATATATATATATATATATATATATATATATATATATATATATATATATATATATATATTTATTTATTTAATATTTAAAAAGAGGCAACACTGTCCAGCCGTCTTAGCTAATGTCCCGTGTTGCTAAGTTGCTATACTCTCTTCAAAACGGTATAACGAAATCATAGTAAACGAGCTTATTTGGTTCTAAATTGCAATTCCAATTTAGGTGACAAAAATCAATATTCACTGCAAAAGTTGAAGAGTTTATATAATATAAAATAAGTTAAAATGGACAAAACCAAATTTTAAAAAATCGCAACTACATATAGTCCGGGATTACAGGCAAAAATCCCCCCAACCCCCCTCCCCAAATTCCGAAACGGCTAAAACCTACTAGATTAAGATTAAATTGCAATACAGAAAATAAATAAAAAAATAAATTAAAAAAAATTGGCACTTCGAGCACTGGAACAAAATAAAAACCAAAAGACTAGTAAGGAAATATTGCAACTAAATTTCTGTGGGTGTCGAGAAAATTACGAACTAAAACAAAAATATACAACAATAGGTAAAACATTTATATTTTCTTTTTTTCTTCTAAAAACGTCCGATACAAGGTAATGTTTAAAAAAACAGACAAAACTGAAAAAATGCCCAATAAGCACATGTATATAAATATATTTACAATCGGGGAAAACAGTTTATTTTTAATGGCACCATCTGATTCCATTTTTATTAAATGTCATACTTAAGGCCATTTTTTAACTCAAGAGATTTTTATATTGTAAGTGCAATATATATTTGTACATTTTTACATGAATATGCAAGAGAATTCTTGCTACAAACAACATTTTTTACTTTTTGTTTCATCAAAAAAGTAATTTTTGTAAAGAATTTCCTTACATTTGTGTTTACATATATTATGATTTCGTCGGAGTGATTATAACGCGGAATATGCATAATGTCCGGTTTTTGTGAATAATGACAACACGGATGAACAGTTTAACCAATTCCACGTTCACTGTTTATCATATTAACTGGTTATACTACGATGTAACCCAGCAAAGTAGGTAATATTTGGAATAATGAAGAAAAAATCGGATCAAACCTGAGTAAATCTGACCAAACCCAAAAACAGCGAGTATGTGCAGATTTGATCAAGTTGTTTAGACTTTTTTTTATTAATCATATCATATACAATGTGACCAGTAAAGTCCGCATCATATGGGATTTTTTTTATTAATAGCTTTATTCCAAATTTGACTTTGGCATCAATTTCTGCTTCGATCGAGATGAAAATTAACCAAAAAAAATAGTAGTCACGTGATTCGTATTATCTGACAAATTTTAATTTTTTCGAAAAAAAAAATCAAAAGTGGTGTTATTTCTCAAAATATCGAAAAAAGTTATTAGAAAAAGTTTTTCTAAATGCAATTTTTAGCCCATACGCAAAATTTCAGCTGCATAAGATTATTTTGACTTTTTGCCCATTTTTTTTTTAAATTGCACCACTGTTGCAAAATAAGACTCAACGCAACCTACATAAAACTTCTTAGTTTTGACAATGCTTTATTCCAGACACATTTTCTTTAAAGTAGCGCCGTATTAAATGTGTGTTTTTCTACAAAATCCAAATAGGGCTATTAAATTTTGGTCACATGTGATGCAAAGTTTATTTGTTTTTGACCCTGTAAAAGGTAACATAATAAAATAACTATTTTTGAAAACGTAGTTTGTGTCTAAAAGTAATACACCTTAATATTAGGATTAATATTAGAAATATCATGCGAGAAAATAGTTTGTTATTAATTAAAAAGATTGAATTTTAAATGCGTTTAATTTTCATATTGTGATTTTTTTATTAGAAAATTTGACTCTTTTCAATTAAACTATTTTCCTAATATTAAGGTGTATTACTTTTAGACACAAACTACGTTTTCATTTTATGAAGTTACCTTATACAGGGTCAAAAACAAACTTTGCATTACATGTGACCAAATTTTAATAGCCCTATTTGGACACACATTTAATACGGCGCTACTTTAAAGAAAATGTGTCTGGAATAAAGCATTGTCAAAACTAAGAAGTTTTATGTAGGTTGCGTGGACTCTTATTCTGCAACAGTGGTGCAATTTACAAAAAATGGACAAAAAATCAAAATTATCTTATGCAGCTGAAATTTTGCATATGGGCTAAAAATTGCATTTAGAAAAACTTTTTCTAATAACTTTTTTCGATATTTTGAGAAATAACCCCACTTTTGAATTTTTTTTGGAAAAAATTAAAATTTGGCAGATAATACGAATGACGTGACTACTATTTTTTTGGTTAATTTTCATCTCGATCGAAGCAGAAATTGATGTCAAAGTCAAATTTCGAATACAGCTATTAATAAAAAAAAATCTCATATGATGCGGACTTTACTGGTCACACTGTATACACCCAAGCCCTGTCAAACTCGAGCAGTATTCATAATGACCAGTCAATTATATAGGGTGGTGACTAAATATCGGATAAATTCAATAAAAGTTCAGGTAAATTTTTTTCGGAAAAATCCTCGTACACGTCAATTTTTATTTTAGTTTCTGCATTTTTTATCTTATACCAGAATATACAGGATGTTACATAAATGAGATACTATGTCAACCTTACTTTTTTAAATGAAACCCCCTGTATATTATGGTATATCTGGCTTCTACAGACAATTCTACACAACTTTCTTATGAGGAGGATAGACGTGGATCAATGGAGTGGCCACCTAGGTCACCCGATCTTAATCCACTGGACTATTTTCTTTGGGGTTCAGTTAAAAACCAAGTGTATAAAGATACACCACGCACGCTTGATATTCTTAAAGAGCGCATTCGAAATGTAATTAGGAATATTTCTCCAGATACCGACCGTTGAAAATGTACAGCAAGAATTTATTGATCGCTGTTAATGGTGGCTCCTTCCAACAGGACTTTATGTTGTAATAGTGTTATTTTAATATTAAAACGTAAATATTTCGGCTCACTTAAGACACACATTGTCTTTAGAATCCAAATATATTATAATATACAGGGGGTTCCATTTAAAAAAGTAACGTTGACGTAGTATCTCATTTATGTAACACCCGGTATAGTCTGGTATAAGATAAAAAAAGAATTCAGAAATAAAAATTGAAGTGTCGGAGAGTTCCGAGAAAATTTGTCTGAACTTTTATTGAATTAATCCGTTATTTAATCACACTATATATATATATATATATATATATATATATATATATATATATATATATATATATATATATATATATATATATATATATATATATATATATATATATATATATATATATATATATAAGAAGAAACTGACTGGCTGACGGACATATTAACGCATAGCCCACACCGCTGGGACTAGAAACTTGAAATTTTGCATCGAGGTTTCCTACATAACGTGGGCATCTACTAAGGAAGGGATTTTTTTTTAAATTCAACCCCTAAGGGAGTGAAACAAGGGTTCAACTTTGCATGGAAAAAAATATTAGATGGTCCTATTATTTCGAAACTTCATAGAAGTAGGTACTGTAAAAAAATAAATGTTTAAACACGTGTTTTACAGTTTTTAATAATTCATCCCCTAAGGGGGTGAAATGGAGGTTCAAAGTTTGTAATGGAGTAAAATTGTTATACCGCGGACGAAGCTGCGGGCCAAAGCTAGTATGAAATGGAATTTATTAAACTGGCCATTCCGTTCAGCATTATTCATAAAGACAAGGTATTATGTAAATTTCCCGTTACAATCACTTGGTTCACAACATATGTACAGGGTGGTTCATACGTAAAAACCACTGCAAATGCTATAAATCAAAATAGAGAGATTGGACCTTAGTCAAATGTTACATATACAGGGTGAATATAAAAACGGTACCGATTGCTTTGAAAACCACCCCAAAAAAGCAAAAACAGCCTTAAATACGAGCCCTTATTCAAACCTTAAACGATAATAAAATACTATAAATAATAATTTTAAAATTAAAAACATCTTTAGATTCCTAAAATGACCAAAAATCAAAAAACAGGCACTTTGGTCCGAAATTGTTGTTTTTCTTTTAGCGTATCCAACGAATTTTAAATATTTAAAAAATACGTTACCCAAAAAATATATATATAACACAACATAATAAATATAAGAATTAAATAATATTATTTATATTAATATAATAATTAGAGAATGTAATTTAGGTATGATTGAAGTAAGTCTTACACAAGTGATCTGTATGAATATTCACAAAAAGTTACCGTACTGGAGCGAATATATTTTAGACAAAAAACTTAACAAAGCAAAAACACATGGAATAATTATACAGGGTCGTTAAAAAATTACAAATATGGTCGGAAAGTTCAAAATATCAAGATTGGCATTTTTTACACAGGATGTCGTCCACAAAAATGTACAGGGTATTGGTTACACAGTAACCAAAAATTTCATGTTCCCTGTATTGAAATAAGCATTTTTCCCCGAAAAAAAGGGTTTTTTCGTCGACCACATTTTATTCGATTTTCAACCTAAAAAATAAACAAATCTTAACGTGCAATGACTCATTATGAAGATATTTTCAATACCTATAACTTTCATATTAAACTTTTTTTTGATCCGATCTAAAACCAGTTCTCTTTCCGGAAGAAATGACTTTAATATTTGTTTAAAAAATGCAACACCCTGTAGAGCAATATTTTATATGCAAAACTGCTCTTAGTTCCCCTTTCTTATTTATCCGTCATTTGATATCCCTGTAGAAGCCCGAAAACATATCGTATATGGCTTTGTCACCCTGTATATTTTATTTTGCTAAACGACGTGCAAAGAAAAATATTAACACCCTAACGCGAAATGTCATTTACTTTTTGATTTATTACTTTTAATACTTAACGCCTAATTATATTACATAAAAATATTTACAACAAACAAATTTAATAGCAAATACTATGCAATTTTTACACAAATTTACATTTTTCCTCGTACGGACCAACGATTTTATCAAATAATAAACCAAACAGCTGTAACGAATATACACGAAACACTTATAAATTTTAAATAGTAATTTTAACCCAACAATGCCCTACTTCTACAATACGGTAACTTTTCAAAGAAACAGTAAAATTACCCTAAAGCACAACAAGAGGTTGTTTTCTGATTGAAAAAAAATTCTTACGAAAAACTCCTTTCTCGACACCTGAGAGCAAACCTGAGCAAAATAGATGGTCTAGCAGGATGTACAAAATCCCTTCGAAATTATTTTTCGAAAAGCAAATATTCGGAAATAATTTTTTTTTCGTAAATCCAAAACCTTCTTTTAAGAGAAACATAAGACACAAATGACAACGTCGCAAATAGCTCCGCCCGTGGGCTGAATTTATTTCGTTAATAATATGTATTATATGCATATACGAAAAAACACATAAGGGAAATAGTAAATATAAATTATATAAAAACAAAATAACACGTGTTTTAATGCTATAATCCCCCAAATAATTTATAAAATGCACAATATACGAGAATATTTTAGCTGCTTTAAACTGTAAAATATAGTAAAATTGTGAACATACATTAAATAGGTAATATAGAAGTTTACTAACCTTATACATATTGGTGTAGTCCAGTATTATATCGGTAGGTTAGATGAAGATTCTCTTGCACTGTAGTGATGTAAGGATACGTATCCAAAAATCCGTTGGATCCGAATATTAAAAGAATCCGGATTATCCGGAACTTGAATACGGATTCGGAATCAAAATAAATTCGCATCGGGTGGTTACTAATGCAAAGTGCAAAGAGAAAACGGAATCGGAATCGAGTGTAAGCGAACAACACGGTCTGCGATTTGGCATATTTGATATTGTGCTTTCTCTTTCTAATGACATTTCCTAAAAAAAGATGGCATAGTTATCGGGGTAACGGGTATCATATGAGATGAGACCCATTGGTTAAACTAGTCCCGCCTCACCCGAACCGAATTCAAACGAGAACGGCGCGACGCGGTGCCTTCTTATCCCTAAACTCCGACTTCGACTGGTATGATACCGATACCGCATCGACCTACCTAGCCGTGTATCCGGATAGAAAATGTTTTAGTCTGTTGCATGCATACGTATACATGATCTGTAACCGCTTTCGCGCGGGTCAAGAAATGGATTCGTATTCGGATAATGGATACGGATATTAGCTGATTCCGATTCCGTATGATTCGGATATCTAATGAATACGGATATTTACAACACTATTGCACTGTCTTGCGCTTTTATTAACATTTTACATAGTAATTTAAGTTCTTATTGCAAAATTACACTTTGAAATTAAATGTCACAGCTAATTTAAGTTTCGAAAAGGTAACATGTCATACATGATACAAATCTGAATTGGTTCTTTGGTAAGCACTTCAGTCAATTGAGGTTGAAAGTTTTCTTTTTTTAACATCTTTTTTTGGCATTTTTGAAGATGTTTTAGAGGACATGGCATTATTCTTATTTTCAGTATAGTTATTCAGAACTATATTAGTAAGAATTAGTGCAGCTTTTCGATATATATGAAACGCGGTAAAAAAATTCCACTTTAAGGATTATCGTCTGCCCAAGATATTTGCAACTGGCAAAAGAATTTAAAGAATGCAAGGGAAGGCTTAAACAACGCTGCACAAATATGTTTGTAAACCAGATATGGTAAGAAAAGTTTAAATCTTATTAACGAAAAATTAAACAGTTTTACTAACAATTGGCAACGTTGTTTAAGCCTTCCCTTGCATTCTCTAAATTCTTTTGCCGATTGCAGATATCTTGGGCAGACTATACCTATAGTACGCCATATTAGCAAAACTTCCAGGAAAGCACATCAAACAACCACCCTTTACACTTTAAAGTAAAAATGTTTCTTGTTATTGTTCAACAATATCGTTGCCGATTATAGAAAACAATATATTTAGTTTTCAAAACCGCCGCGCGCCGCGGCCGTTTATCTTTATTAAACTTTTAGGTACTTTTTTCACGTGCACACGCTTTCAGCGGATACGATATAAATATATGTTTCCAGCCGACGTGCCACGTTGCCAGATGATCCACTTCATGGCTCTCTTGTTAAAGAAGGCTGTGGTAAAATACATTCTGTCGAAAGACACTTTTTCGAAAAAAAAATTATACAGGGTGTCTGAAAACGAATAGGAATTATTTGAATGACAGTTTCAGGGAGTAGACCGCATTGTTGGTCTAAAAAAATAAGTACAATTATGTTTCCTTAAAAACGTATAGGCCTTTGAACTTCGCATTTTAGTCTACATTTTTTTTCATTTTCGGCCACCCTGTACAATAGCGTAGTTACGGTCTACTAACTTACAAAATTCAATATGTTCTAAACTTATTGTTAAGGACGGAGTGCTATTTTCTTTTATACAGGGTGGTCCAAAGTAATGGCACACAGAGCCAGATTCCCTATGTCGCAATAATAGGATTTAATCAAACTTGCCTAATTCCAAAGTTGATAATAACCAAGATACAGGGTGTCAAAATTTTAATTTTGTTTTCCATTTTATTCGATAATTTCTTAACAAAACGATATAGCGGCCCGAAATTAGGGATTTGGGGGTTTTTTGAGGGGAGGAATTCAAATTCGCCATACTTTTTATGTCACTGGTAGAGGGCGCCACCTACGACATACTGCACTTCTTTTAAATGACATAACTTTTTTAAGCTTGATTTTTTCTATAGTCAGATGGCTATACTAAGGTTAAAAAATGTTATGTCGTTTAGAAAAAGTGCGGTATGTCGTAGGTGGTGCCTTATGACATCAAAAATAGGGACAAATTGGAATTCCTCGCATAAAAAAAAAACCCAAAAGCCTAATTTCGTGCCGCTATGTCGTTTTGTTGAGAAATTATTGGAACAATCGAAAACAAAATTAAAATTTTGATACCCTGTATCTTAGTTAATATCAACTTTGGAATTGGGCAAGTTTGAATAAATCGAATTATTTCGACATAGGAATCTGCTGTTGATCTGTATATCATTACTTTTGGACTACCCTGTATAAGGATCGGACTCCGGTTGAGAAAATATTAATAGACCGAAAAGTCTGAGCAAACCTAAGCAAACCTGACCAGACACAAAAAAGGTGAATCTGTGCAGGTTTGCTCGGGTTGGTGTAGGTTATTTCATTGCCTCCCTTATTAGTATTTTCAAAACTAATAATAGTTTAGGTCGATTTTCGAAGATCTGTATTTTTAAAAAAAATTATTATTTTGAGAATTTTTTGCACATTTTTGATTGTTAAGAAATTACTAAAGAAATAAAAATTTTAAACTATAAAGCGGTATAACTGTTCCCGCTCGGCATAAGCATGCGCGTTATCAATTAAAGCATCGCCACTGGCCGTCAATATGTGCCCAGTCAGTTGCCGAGCTGGCGGTTACGTGTTGCTGGAACAGTAGAAAAAAATTACCTACGTCTCTTGTTCTGCTTCAGTTTAATTTTAAAAGGATGAAGGATGAAGATGAGTAAATTCTTAAGTGAAGAAAAATTGCGTGAGTTAGGTACCTAATTAGAAAATATTAAGTCCAGCCACCATTGATTTTCAAAAACTAATTATGTACAGTCGAGTTGTGGTCAATAAAATCGTACAGGTAACTTACAATCTAAACGTTTTTTAGTGACCTTTCTTAGGGAACCGTTAATTTGAAGTTTTCTTGTCCACGAGTCTGCTCTTTAAGTGTTTCCGATTAAGAATTCAAAAGAAGAAAAGCTAAATTATTATAATAAACAATCTTATTGTCTTATAAATTAATTTAAAACTTTAAATCCGTCAACGCCGTCGAATTTGGCCTTGGAATTTTCACGTTTTACCCAAATAAGAAAGAGAAAGCAAAAGCGTTTAAATGAGTTAGAGCGAGATGTGAGCATGAATTTTTTGAAAACTTTTAAAGAAATCTAATTTTTTATATATTTCATTTATTCATTCAGATTATTTCCGGTTTCTAGTAGAGTTTTAGAGAAATTAGCACTGTTTACTTGTGATGTATTTGTAGAAACTGATTCCAAATGGTGGCTGAGAAAAAGTATATATATATATATATATATATATATATATATATATATATATATATATATATATATATATATATATATATATATACATATATATATATATATATATATATATAATTAGGAGAATTTTTAAGAGATTAAATTGTAGAAACAACGAGGAAGAAATCCTATAAGATAAAAGAGTTATAAATGCAAAGCCGCCGTTTTTACTTTTATTTTTAATATTTCTAATAAATAACTGTGGCAAATCGGGGACAAATAGTATATTTTATTTTACTGGAATATAGCAGTACCCCACAAAAAATAAATAAATACGGAAAATATTGTATAGGAACGATCTTTTTAGAGAAATCTGGGCCTGGAAATACAATAATTTTTTTTCTCCGTGTAAGATTGAAAAAGTTCCCCAAAAAAGCGTAAGAATATTTACACATACAGAAAAGTCCCAGAAAGGTATCGATAATTGAGACCCGTAAAATATTTTCAAAAAAACATCAAATGTTTGAACCATATTTTTAAAAATAAAACTGGCGGAACATTTTTTTTGCTCGGGTTTGCTTAGTTTGTTTAAATTTGCTCAGGTTTGTTAAGGTTTGTTTAAATGTGATGAAGTTTTTTTCTTATTATCATTTAGATAAACTTTCCATTCTCTTTTGTGTTCGAAAACTTGATTTTTTTAAATCAATCGGTTCGAAAATGGTGTTTTCAAAAATTTAGTTGTAAAAAATTTACTTTTTCAAAAAACCTGTTTGTTTTCGGACATTCAGATACTAATAATGCTGATATATGAAACGTGTTATTTCAATTCTTTTTTCTATTATTAAAAATAGAGAAATCAAAAACTGTCGAACATTCTAAGTAATCGTCCTGTCCCGAGCACAAAAAAACTACTCAGAAAAATAAAAACGGTACGTTTTGCACATTAAACCCTTCAAAAATTCAAAAACCTTAACCAAAAACCTTAAGGAATTGGTACTCTTATCGTGTTAAACGTTAACCATTTACTTTTAAGTCGTATTGTGTTGTCCTAACTAAAAAAAAACGTACTTGGATTGGTGAGCAATAATGGGAATTTGTTATTCTAAAAATTAACGAGGTCGTAATCGAAGAGGTCAGCCAGACCCTCTGAAGTGTCCAGGCTGAAATTGTACTCGGGTTGCATGAGAGGTTCCAGGGGCACGAAGGGCTCGCCGCAGAAGAACGGATCCATGCCTAAAAGGTGTTAAAAAAATAAATGTCATAATTTCATTACCTTCCACTTATGACTGATTAGACAGAAATAATCAGAACTTCTCTGAAAAACAGTTATTTTTATCATTAAGTTCAAATTCTTTATAAAATGCTACAACCACATACTCGTGTTTCACTGGGGCAAAATGAAGAGCTCTTGCTTTGGTTACTGTACAGGGTGAACTTTTTAAAGTGTTACAGGGCGATATCTAGAAAACAGTTTAAAATATTTTCATGAAATTTCGGTGAGTTAATAGGGGGGGGGGGGGGGGGGTATATTTAACCATATTTTTAACATTTACCCCCTCTCTCTATTTTTAGGGGTAGGAGTTACTTTGAAATTTTAAATGGGATGGTGTACTTTTGTTTATAAGATTTTTTATTAAGATTTCGTATGTGTACATTGATATCCAAATAAATGTGAACAGACCTTACAACTTTTTTATTTTTAAAGATGGGAAAAAATGCTAAATATGAAAGTTTCAGATCATTCATAATCAGTAAAACAATTGAGCATCGAATAAAAAAAATGTAGTATAAAACATCGATTTCCTCGGCTATTTTAAATTGGATGGTTGATTTTTATCATATTTTTGGATTCTAGGAGAAATTCTAGACATATTTTGTATAACATACCCTATGCGGCTCTTCAATCATTTTTGAAATATTTCAGATTAAAAATTATTTCGCATAAATATATTTTAAACATAACTATCCAGGTTGCGAACGAAATACCTGCTACCTTTTTAAATTTTCTAATAGTTTAACACTAATACTTTAGTCACCGTGAATTTATAATTTTATTTTTATGCAAAATGAGTTATTCTATTAATGAGATATAAAATGTTATGTTATTATGTTTAAAAAATAACAATAATGTTAGAGCGGCTCAAAGACAATATGAAGAGGCACAAAGAACTCCATCATTAAACACCATAATAAAAACAAATAGAAGACCAGAAGAAAGAGGGATTCTAGGCAATTGAAAAAGAAGAAGAGAAAGAAATGAAGAAAAGGAAATAGCGATTTTATCATATTTTCAAGAGAATCCAAAAAAATCAACTCCCGATTGTGTGCGATCTCAGATATGGAAGAAGAGATAAAATGTTGATGGAACAGTTCAAAGAACATTAAAGTATTTTATATAAAATTATGCCAGTTCAAAAGCTTAGTGCCGATCAAAAAGAAAGGAAATATACTTTTGTCACAAATATTAACGAAAGAATGCGGCAAGATTCTAATTTATTTCATTATATCGTTTGGATAGACGAACCAACATTCTTAACTGCGGGAATGATGAAAAATCCTTTTACCCTCGAAGATATTGCTTTTCAGGGACGTACTTCAATCAACGTTTAGTGTGGGATATTACAAAATAAAATTCTACGACCACTGTTTTTTTGGGGAGCATTAACTGGCCAGCGCTATGTTAATTTTTTATAAAATGAAATCGAAGATATTCTCCATGAATTGCAACTTGAAGAACGTCGACGTATTATATGGCAACAGGACGGAGCGCCTCCCCATAATATAATTGAGGTTCGCAATTTTTAAAACCATCATGGATATGGATATGGAACGTTACATTGGCCTGCAGATAGCCCAGACCTCACATCTTTAGATACATTTCCTTAGGGCCATTTGAAAAACGTATACAGCAATCATAATGAAAATATTGAAGAAAAGGGAAAATGAAGTAAGAAATCTGAACAAAAATGATGCTGAAAGTATTATAAACACACTTCAGAGGCAGAGAAGAATGTATGAAAAGTGCGAAGAATTAAACTGCGGACATGTTGAAAATTTCTTTTGATATTTATTCGCCAATGTTACCATTTATCTGTGTCTGTGTATTTGTTGTTGTTTATAATCACTGGTTATTGCTTTTAAATATTAATAACTAATAAAAATCAACATTTATTGCTTAATAGAATAACTCACTTTACTCACATAGTTACGTTTAAAGTACATTGATGCGAAATAATTTTTAATTTGAAATATTTCAAAAACGATTGGAAAACCGCATGGGGTAATGTTATACAAAATACGTTTAGAACTTCTCCTGGAATCCAAAAATGATAAATATCATACCATCCAATTTAAAATAAGCGAGAAAATCGATGTACCACCCCCCAAAATAGAATAACAGTTTAAACCGTTGTTGAGATATCGATTTGTAACATTTTAAAAAAACTCGCCCTCGTGTCGTGGCGCTTCGTTCCTAAATATCTCACTCGTCTGCACAAATCACTTACCAGACTAGTATTATCAATAAGTATTACCAACATTATAAGTTTGACAAAGATATGAAAAAAAACGAAAGCAATGACATACATGAGTTATTAAAGCTAAAGCACCTGTCTGTTATTTAAGCCTAGTATCCCAAGCTGTTAGACGAACCGCGCTGAGCTGAATCCCATGGTGCTACGAATTAGGGAGCAGCCCGCACGGGATCCAGCTCAGTGCAGCTGCGAAGCAACGTCATCCGACGAATGGTCCACTCCATGTGTTGAATTTATCACATCGCACACAAACATGAATAATGTGAATTTAAGACAGTACAAGGTATATTCCGTTTCAAAATATACAGGTGACCTATTGACTTCAATAAAATTTACAGGACTAAAAGGTTTTATTGCAGCCAATAGGCCAACGGTATATTTTGAGCGAACTATACCTGCACCAGATAGACCGTGTGCTGAGTCAGGCAGTAAGTACCCAAGGTGTACTTCTTTCATTCAGTGATATGTTATAGTACAATAAAAAATGTTAGACATATTTTTTACGTGCCAATTCCCCAAAATAAGGGAGAAAATTACCCCTGATGATCATCCCCAAAAATGGATTTTTCTACGAGAGTGCGGAAAGTAACTACTACGGTCCTACTTACATCCATTTCATAAATTATTTACCTTTTCTTTCCATGTAAATGAATACATATAAGGCAATTGGCAGGCAATTTACTAATCTATTATTTTAAATTAATTTATCCCTTTATTTACAGGATTATTTTAAATCATATACTTTAAAATTTGTATTATAAGCAGGAGGCAAAGTATATTGTCAATAGAATTTACATAAAATCGCCTATAACTAACGTAAACTCTATATTGCGCGTTATAAGTTTCAAAAATAACTCACAGCGTGACGTCATGCGCGAACCTGGACGAATTTGACACGGTTTGGTATCATATCTTCCGTTTTTTGTATCTTGGGTCGTTTGCAAAAAAATGGTCCATCATTGTTCAGCAAAAAACGGCGGTTTACAAAGTCATTTGAGTTCAATCTTGCACTATTTGGATCTGGTATGGATGAAACTTCAAATCTCTTCTTAAAATTGTGTGTACGGATAATTTGTGCATTTGCAAAACTCGTGATGTTTTACGAATATGATCGACTTGGATTTCGAATAATCGCGGCACGCACAGCCTCAACATTCTCAGGAGCAGTTGTAGTCCCTGGACGATCACGGGGTTTCACATTGCTGACGATGTTTCTCTAACCTCCGCATCCACGATTGTACCAAATTTTTAGTTGGGGAGTACTCCACACGCCAAATATTGAAGGGAGAACAAAATATTCGTCTTGCAATTGTGTAACAATCGTTACTTCGGAAGTATACCTCAATAATAAACGCGCGATGCACACCTGACCAACGCTCTATTTTTACTAAATAATCCACATCGATCCACTATCGAACGCCGCCAACCCGATCCCGCTGCGTTACACGGTTGCCAAGTAATTCGAGTTTGAAAAGGGAAATCCATTCCTGGAAGCCCTGTAGATAAAATCGACCAAAATTCGTTTTTTGAGGTAAACTTGAAGGGTGGCTTTCTCCATTATTTTGGGGAATGAGCACGTAAAAAAATATGTGGCTTATATGTTTTTATATTATATATCAATATTACAAGTCTCCAAGTTGGTTTCCACGCACCTTTTAAAAACCTAACTCATTTCTGCCCACTCTTATTATTTTATGGAAACATTTTAATTCAGTTAGTACAAATAATGGTTCCACACAATCCAGCTTACCTTATTACCTAGGTACCTAAAGTACGGAAACTTTTCTAGCGGTCTAGTGAAAAACGTAAGCGCATCGCTAGAACTCTGCCTGTGATGCGACTTTCAATACGACACAAGTCACAGATAGAATCCCAGAATGCAGTCACTACGGCAACAAGCGCTATAACAGGAGGCACGAGCGTTAAAACTCAATTATTAACAGAAATTTAATACTACTTCAGTTCAGTATATGCCCTGCGAGGGCACCAATGACGGTAAGACAAGCATAGATAAAAAAAGACATTTCGAAACTCAAAAACAAAAAAATTCATGAGGTTTGATATGACAAAAAGGAAAGACAAGGTTAGGAAGGAAAGAATAAGGGAAACAATAAATGATGTGAATGAACGAAAGATAAAAAAAATAAAATATAAAAATTATTGATTCTATGTAATTAAATTTATACTTGTGTCTTACCATTCGAACTGCTGCCGGTACTGCCGAATCCCCTGAGTCCCCCCAAAGGACTATCGCCAAAGAACGCCACTTTAAAGGGCGTCGTGAGCCCCCCTTGCGACGGCTTTGGGTCGTTGGGGGACTCCAGTCTTGGATCCAATTGCACCACCGAAGGTGAGTCTGTGAAGGACAGCGAGTCGCCGGTAGGAGGGCCGCAACCCGAGTCTTGTGAGGTAGCGGCGGATAATGGCTGAGGACTGGTACTTTGATTACTACTACTTGCGCCGACGGTGTCGAACTCGTCCCTGATGAAGGATAGCGACCGGCAAACCTTAAATCGGAAAAGAATTACCAGTTCTTTTCCTGCACTATAGTGTTTTAAAACTTATAACTGCAAAACTGGATATATCCAGTTCCATAAAATATCCACAAAATAAGAAAAGTATTACAGAGACCTTTGCTTTTCAGAAAAAAACTAAAATTCTTACGAAAGTTTGTTTGAAACTCAGTTTGAAACCAGTGAGAAAACAAAATGGTGTTACAAAAAAGTGGTACAAAAAATCAATTCAAGTATCGTTAAATTTAAAAAAACCATGAAATTTTGCTCTAAAAGTTACACAACAAACGTAGCCAAATATGTGTTAAAAAAATATATAATTTTGTTTCAACGTATATTGATCTTTCCTCAAGGCAGTCACCTAGCAAATACTATTTGGCGCTGTAGTTAGATTGGGTCAGCAGAATTTTACCAAACGATTGTTATTGAGTATATTTCCTTTTTCTCGCGAACAAATGCATTTGGCGGCAAATCTTATAAAATTGCTGCGAAAATCTGTTTTTGCAAAAAAATGGATATATCTGGTTTTGTACGCGTGCTGCTAAAATATTTATATTATATAAACTCCTGGACAAAATTAACGTACAACCATAATTTTGCCACGCATTTGTTGCTACTTTTTTTCTAAACCTACGGTTCGATTTGAATAATTTTTTTTTGCATTGTAGGTTCGTTTCTTGGTAATGCTATTGTTCTTGTTCTTGTTATTTTTGATATAAAGTTAATTTTTATTTTAAACTGAGTGTAATAAAAATTTGTTTTTTTTTTCGAAAATTTGTATCACCCTGTGGGGCAACAGTAACAATATCGGAGTTAAAATTAAACTATAGCCTCATCTTTCCCTAACATTCTCATTTTTAGTTCATTTCATTATCTCTAGTATTAGAGGAGATACACCTTTTATAGCTCAACATGTTTTTATAAACTTTATTATCGCACACATTCATTTTTACAAGCTTTTATTTAACTTCACCTGTACAAGACATTTTTTCAGAATTGGTTTTTTTATTTTTCAACATAGTCTCCTTGTAACTCTACACACTTCTCCCAGCGATGCTCCCATCTCTGTAACCCGTCCAAATAGGACTCGGCGTTTTTCTCTGCAAAATAATTTTTCACGAAGGTGATTGCCTCTTCATTTGACGAAAATCTGTCCTCCGAGCGCAATTTTTAGATGAGGGAACAAAAAGAAGTCGCTTGGGGCTAGATCTGGTGAGTAAGGCGGATGGTCAAGCAGTTCAAACCGTAATTCGTGGATTTTCGCCATGGCATGGCATCAATGGTTTTTGGTCTAACGTGAGCAAACGCGGCACCCAACTTTCTCATGTCTAAATGTTGATTTAATGTGACAAACACGTTCTTTTGACATGTTCATAACCTCTGCTATCTCTCTCACTTCAATTCGGCGGTCGTCTAGCACCATTTGGTGAACTTTGGCGATGTTTTCGTCGGTAGTTGCAGTTTTTGGACGTCCCGAACGTTCATCGTCTCCCAAGCTCTTACGGCCACGTTTAAATTCAGCTGCCCAAAATTTCACTGTGGTAAATGATGGTGCAGAGTCCCCATACACAGAATCCAACTCATCTTTGATTTGTGTAGGCGTATTGCCTTTCAAAAACAAATATTTAATGACAGCTCGATACTCGATTTTGTCCATTCTCATAAAAACACTCACATCAACTCACTCAAACAACTGCGCGTCCAAACTGGCTGAAACTTTGGTGAGTAACTGTCAACAGATGAACAACGAAATTCACTAGCTTTTATTTACGAGTGCTGCCATCTTCATGTTAAGGTCGGAAACTTTTTAGACCACCCTCGTATGTTAGTATGTTTAGGACAAATATTGCAATCAAAATTTGGACTAGTTCTAATTAAGCTAGAGCTTTGAAATTTTGAACACGTGTACAGGTCTTGTAGTAGCATGACTATTCTAGAACATGTCGAGCAGTACTCTAAATAGTAGCATGACTGTTCTAGAGCATGTCGAGATGTAGTCAAAATAGTAGCGTGACTGTTCTAGACCATGTGGTCAAAACAGTAGAATGACTGTTCTAGAACATGTCAAATAGTAGTCGAAATAGTAGCATGATTGTTCTAGATCATGTTCAATTTTTCCGCATTTTTCTTGTGTGTGTATATATATATATATATATATATATATATATATATATATATATATATATATATATATGATTAGATTTTAGACAGAATATAGACTATAGTAAAAAGACTAAGGTCAGGCGACCTTCTTACGATAAAAAGTCACTGGCAAATTTATATGAACTGATTGACGGATTTATCTCAATTTTAGTAATTTTACCTGTGAAGATATAGGCCTATGACTACTAGAAGGTACTGGACTATCCGACAACTGAGGTACTGGAGGCGAGGAAACCAAATCAAACAAACCCATCCCAGGACTAAACCCGATGTCTTTGAGTAATGGGTCCATTGGTGGAATGGCTCGGGGTGGTCGAGGGGGTGACGGTGGCTCGGGACATAGAAATACCTAAAAGTTGAAAAACTATTATATTAAATTTGTATTTAGTGCCTATTACTACTATCCTTTTTGTAAATATTGTTGTTTTTTAGATATTTTCTATAAAAAAGACTTTCCAGTGTCTAAACATTAAAACATCATTAAAGAAATCAAAATTTTTACTTTGTTCTATTTCTTCTAAGCCGCGCGATACGTCTGTCGAATCTTTGCGGCTCGGGGTTTATAATGAAAAGAAGAAAATTTTGATATCTCTGGTGAATCATATGTCTTTTTTATGTGTCAAAACTGAAAAAAACACATTTTTTATATATACTGCTTATATAGAAAGCAAAGCAAAGAAAACTACTGCTAATTTGCGTCTTTTTTTAAGTTTCCAGTGTAGGTTTAGTTGTATATAAGCCAAGTAGTAGCGATACTCAAATTTTTAACTAGTTGACGTTTCGGCTTAGATTAGGTCATATTCAAGGTCCTACATTTTTAAAGGTTATGACTTGTATGTTCCAGGTGTTGGCTAAACTTATATTATGAGAATCAAAACAAAAAAATAGAATGGATTCCTCTACTTACTTCTATAGGCCCATCTGAACTCTTCATCCTTATACTATACCGGTCCTCGAGGCTAGCCTCATCCCCCGTGGGTACCGACAGTTGCGTGTTGGGAGGCGCTTTGATAGCCATCACAGTTTTATGCTTCATTTTCGGTACGGACCGCAGATCATTATATGATACATACCCAAATCTATAAAATAATGAAGGAAAAATATTTACACTTGTATTTCACTACAGACAGAGTTTAGAAGCTAAATTCTAAACTAATACTAGTAGAAATTAGACAATCTCGACCACTCGATTCACTATTGATAAGGAACAATCATAAATGCTTAACAATTAACCCACAACACCGTAAGCCCCTCAATCTCTACACCAAATTTCATTTTTATGTTTTTATCAAACCAATTTTGAGCTAATCTTTTACTTTGTTCTATCTCCGTAATTTTTGGGACGTATTATATATTGTCTTTTCGGGACATTTAGTATTATATATTTTTTGTGACACTGCGTATTATATTTCTTTGTGTGATAGTGCGTATAATATTTCTTTTTGGGACACTGCGTATTATATTTCTTTTTGGGATACTGCGTTTATATTGCTTTTTCGGACACTGCGTATTATATTTCTTGGGACTCTGCGTATTATATTTGTTTTTGGGACTCTGCGTATTATATTTATTTTTGTGACACTGTATATTATTGTAGTGTGTGGTATATTTTTGGGGAAATGCGTATTATATTTCTTTTTGGGACACTGACTATTGTATTTTTTGGACACTGCGTATTATGTTTCTTTTTTGGACACTGCCTATCATATTAATTTATTTTTTGGACACTGCGCATTATATTTATTTTTTGAACACTACGTATTATATTTCTTTTTGGGACACTGCGTATATATTGTTTTTTCGGACACCACGTATTATATTTCTTTTTGTGACACTTTATATTATATTTCTTTTTAAGACTCTGCGTATTATATTTTTTGGGACACTGCGTATTATATTTTGTAGGACACTGCGTATCATATTTATTTTTGGAACACTGCGTATTATATTTCTTTTTGGGGCACTGCGTATTATATTTCTTTTTGGAACACTGACTATTTCTTTTTGACACTGCTTATTATGTTTCGTTTTTGGATACTGCGTATTATATTTCTTTTTTGGACAGTGCGTTTTTTGACACTCCGTATTATATTTCTTTCTGGGACAATGCGTATTATATGTCTTTTTGGGACACTGCGTATTATTTATTTCTTTAAAATAAAAAAAAAATTGAGGAACTAAACACTTTTATGCACTTTAGGGATTTAAAGGGTACTTTAAATCCCTATTTTCCGGGAAAAAAGTGGTACTTTAAATCCCTAGGGATTTAAAATTTACTTTAAATCCCTAGGGATTTAAAATTTACTTTAAATCCCTAGGGATTTAAAATTTATAGTTACTTGTCAAAACACACTAGATTTTCAGTTGACAGAGACAATCATGGTACAAGTCATTGAAGATGACGTTTTAGAAATAGAGTACCGTTTAGTGGTATGATTTTTTTTTTGTTATTTCTTTAACGTTTTACCTATCCTAAAGTGCATAAAATAGTATATTAACCTCGTGACTAGAGTGTCCTTTAATCCCTTGGCGAATTGTAGCCCTAACTACGGTCGGGCTACCAACCTTTCGCCGCGGGATTAAAAGAGACACTTTAGTCCCTAGGTTAATAATATACTATTATTGGTATTGCCATGACAACACAAGCAAAAACTGTCAGCTTGGGACCACGGCATTTGTTACCTTGCCTATTTTGTTTTATGGAATCAGTTATTTGTGCGGGTAACTTTGAAGTGTTATGCAGTTCTATCAAGAGTGAAAAATTAATTATTTTTGGTTTTCTAATAAAACTAGTTCTTTATACATTACGTATTTGGTGTAGAGTGTCGAGTGTGAAGAAATATTAATTAAAAACATTGATTTGAACTTGGTAAGTACCATTTACTCTTTGGGTAACAATGCATTATACGGTTTTCTGCAATTAAAGTAACTCATAGGATTTTTAATTTGGTTTGCTTCCCGCCCCAGGCTGATTTTTGAGTAATTTAAGATAATTACATACAAGCTGAAATCCAAACTAACCTAATCAAATCGGAGTTAACCCTTCTAGAAAAAATAATAGGTCAGGAAACCAGAAATTTTGGGATTAAATTATGCAGGGCGAGGAGTTTAATGTGTGAAAATGCGATATCTCCAGGGGCGGACAGTCCATGGAAGCGGAGAAAGCACCGCTTCTCTAAACTTTTTTAGATAAAACATAATTTTTTATACATTAATATCGCTTTCCCTTTTATAATTGTCACCACACGCCACTGGATATCTCAAAATCGGTTTCGAACATTTTAATAAAAATATGACATTATTGAAAAATACTACAACACTGTAAATAACTTTTTAATAAGTCTACTTCAGGCCTTCCTCAGCAAAAATTCTGGTAGCGCTTATGAACAGTTATAATATAATACGATCTATATATTTAACGACTAAATCAAATTGCGTAAAATACAATTAACTTTTATCAAATGCCATTGGTCTACATTTCCTGTATTTGATATGCATAAAATACGAACGTAAATTTTTTTTAAAAAGCAAATAAATCTGCAATTCCATAAATGGGTATGGGTGTATTATTTAGTTATCACCTGATGATAAGATTTTTAGACATGGGAACAACTACATAATACATGCATAAATCGCTCATTTTGGGGACACCGTTAAAAATAGTCCGGGAGCTCATTGACAGAATTTACTGAATATGTACTACCATTACTACTGATTTGGTTTCTTTCAAATTATTGTTGCAGAGTTATTTGCCACAATGACTTTCAGGTATAGACACATATACGGCGTGTTTCAAAAAACATGTTCCGTCGCTTAAGGGGAGATTCTTCGAAATAAACTAAGTGAGGCAAAAATTTCATATGAACAATATGAACATGGATCAGCAGATGCTGTGTTTTAGGTATAGGGTGTTAAATTTTTTAATTTTTTGTCAGTTTTTTCGATGTTTCCAAAATGGCTTCAGCAATTTTGATGAAATTTACGTTGTGTAAAGTACTTAAATTAGCATAATTCTGACCACGAAAAGACTCTGACACGCCCTCCAGGGACGTGCATATGAGAAGAAGGTATAATAGTTTTTAACAAAAACATGTACGCTAAGTACTGATTTTTTAATTATCAGGATTGAAAAATTCTAGTGCGATCAATTGTTATTAACAATTTAATTGTTTATTTCCTTATAACTGCTAAACCATTGGTTTTAGAGTTTTTCAACAATAAATATTTCTCACGACGCACAGAGGGGTCGAAAGCATCCAAACCTGGCAAAAAAACCCTGACTTAAAATTCCACCCCATTGTAATGTAATATTTCTAATGAATGAAGAAATAAACCGCTTTTAGTTTTACAGGTCAGTACCAATGGGTCTAGGTACGCCAGTCGAAAGTTGTACTTGTAGTATGCCTTTGGTTATTTAATAGCGTTGCTGAATAGTTGTACTTTTGTGGTTTTTCATTGTGATACTTACGTGTATTACTATGTCGTTATCGGCAACAGATAAGCTCTAACATGTTTAAGTGTAATTTTTATTTTACACATGATTATATTTAATTCTTGAAAATTGCTATTATAAATTATCTCTTTTGGTATTTATTTTTGAGAAAACATGGATATTAAGTTTAGCTAAGTATCCATAGGTTCAAAACTAGTTTTGTATTGCCGATTATAATGTCGCCTTTCATGCCAACCAAAAAAAAGTTTGAACATATTTGTGCTCTTTTGTATAAATGGATCGCAATATTCGCAATCCAGGCAATGTCAGCCTTTTTTAATTAACACGCTTTTACTAGCTTGACCTGTAACGTCCTAACATTGTAAGGGAATCTTACAACCCGCTTTTCATCCACTTCTAATTATTGTCGTATCGATTTGAAACTGTGCAAAATCTGGTGACAATACAATAATATGTTTTTAGTGTTCCGTGAAACGGAACACTCATGGAATCACTTCGGTGTCCGTCCGACTGTCTGTCACAGGCGATGCATAGCCTGCACTTGACCGAATTTTTTTATTATTAAAAAAATATACAATATATCTTCAGAAGTTCTTGCCATAATATGGAAAAAAAATATTATTGATTTTACGAAAAAAATTAGCTCTTTATAAAAAGTTCTGCATCGTGAGAAAATAGCATTGGCATTCAAAAATTTCATCTAGTACATACAGGGTGGCTCAAAAATGTAAATATCCTAATCCGCGTGAAGCTAAAAAGACATAAAATCGTTATTGAAAACTAAACTGCCACTGCAAATGTGGGTGAGTTTACTTTTTTATGTTGGTGAATTAGGTTTGGAACATACAGGAGGTCCCAAAAATCAAACTAATGTTTTATTATCGCATTTACAAAAAAGTATATCTTCAGAAAAAGTTCTATATTGTGAAAAAAGCGCATGCCTTTTCAAAACTTTGATCTAGGACATACAGGGTGGCAAAAAATTTAAATTTATATTGTGACTCAGCTTTTTGAGCCCCCCTGTATTGTCCTACCTACATCAAGTTTTTGAATAACCATGCTTTTTTTACAACGTAGAACTTTTTATGAAGATAAGTTTTTTTTGTAAAGTCGATAATATATTTTTTTCGTGGGGATCCCCTGTATGTTCCAAACCTATTTCCATTTTCTTTGTCGTTCACTTCTTTCATCAGATCCACTAATCACCAGTCAGCCACTAAAAAGAAAACTCACTTTAGACCAAGCTGTTGCGCAATTGTTACAAGAACCTGGTGCTGGATCACGATGCATAGCATTCTACGCGCTTTTGGCACTAGTGACAGTGGCCATGTGGTTTGTTTTGTTTCAGTAGTCATGTGACTTTGACACGTAAAATAGAATTCTATGTGGCGTGATCCGGGGTCAGGTTTTAAGATTTCGAGTCCATCTTCAACATATCAAATCAAGAGTTATCAGACGAAGGTGAGGAGTCAAGTTAATACATGTATGTACCAAACAATCAAATAATTGTAATTGGAATCTACTTTAATAACCATTTTAAATTTTGTCGTTTTTAATAAATGCATATTTTCGTATTGTTTTTGCCTACCTTCGTTAAAAAAACCTGCGAATTTAAGGTTCATAACTTACCATTTGCGCGAAACCAAGGGTTGACAGCCCTTCGGGAGTGCATGATCTGGCTGTCGGTTTACTGAGGACCGTGGTTCGGAGCCCACGTTAAACTGTAGGACCCGGGGCCAATAAACGGGCTTGTAACGTAATAAAAAATAATTTTAACTTACCCTTTATTTGAAAACATAAATAATAACAGAATAAAATTTTTGTCAACTTTCGACGTTCGTGACCCCTCTGTGCGACGTAAGGAACAACTTTTGTCTTTACACGTTTTTCAAAATTTTTAATTTGGCTTAGTCGAAACGCTCCCCACTCGGCTCTACGCATACGCGATGTGATACGGCGTTGGTGCCGTTGGCGGCGGGTAGCGCGGCAGATGGGCGGAGATCGGGCGGCTGCACTAATTGTGCAAGTATAGCTTGCACTTGACCGAATTTTTTAAAGATTTTATCCGTACACTTTGAAAAATTAGATGTCAGTTTCAAGTATGTGGAAAATTGGATTCTTTCCACCCGGAACTGTTTTTTCACAGGGCTGCTCGGTGGGATACAGCCGGCTAGGAAAGCCATAGCGACGGCGCGCGAAGTCGGATGTTTACCGTCCTCTTTCTCTTTTCCACCGAACATAATGTTCGGTGTCTGTTGTACCCACACGAGCAATGTACCAAACAAAATGAATGAATGGTTTGGTCTCTTGCTGATAAGTCCATGAGAATAACTTATGGCCATAGCGAATTATTAGCAACGACAGCACAAGCACTTATCACAACCAACCTGGTCAACCATAAAAAGCAAATTTAAACCCATACTAAGCCTTAAATATTGTTGGCGAATGCCGTGAATAAAATTTTGTTAGGATGTTTACTTGCGCTTTAACTACAAGTGCAGTAAAATAAACATAAATATAAATTATTCGATAAGAGTATGTAATACCAGTTTGTTTAGTGATACCATGGGAAAACGCTTTTTATGACGGCGCCGGTCGCGGCCACACCAGCACAATGCAAATCGTTTTAAGGAGAATTTTAAATGGATGATTAACTTTAGAACTAAAAGCAATTTAAAAAATGTATGATTACCATTTACTTTCACATTACTGAGCCAAATTGTTCATTAACAGCAAAAGAGGATCAATGTGCAATGTAATACTCTGCGTGGCATATAGCCAAAGGTTGTAGTTGCATCTAGCTCTTGCATTCTTTTCAGGGTTGGCTTGATTTAATTTAATTTACGATTTAAATCGTTTTTTAACGATTTTAAAAATTGGGAAATGAAAAGACAGCAAAACCTGTTATTGTTATAAAATCATTAAATATGAAAATATCCTAATTTTTTACTATGTATTCCAATGTCAGTACTTTTATTAGGTTACTTGTTGCTTTGTTTTACCGATATACTAACACAGAGTACATGTTTTGGGTTTGATTGATAATTTATGATTTTTTTTTTAAATGTTGTTACACTTTGCACTCTCTGTTTTCAATTTGTAAGCTTTAGAAATACATTATCTAAAATTACTATGTTATAAAAACCACAGTTTATATTATTTTTTAGTCACATGTCACTTTGTTTGTACTTATATTAAATAAAGATTACACATTACTTCACTAGCCACGTCAGCAGCTAAAAAAGATTAGTTTTCTCTTTCGAACCAGAAAATACTTTTTCCCTTCCAACTTAAACACTCTTTATGCTTCCCAAACAAGACCTAACCTAGAATACTGTTCCCACATCTGGGTAGCGGCATCGCCTTCGACACAACATTTTTTATTTTATCCAAAAGAGAACCATTCGACTCAAATGGCCCAGTCCTCCAACTTAAGTAATAAATATCCGATTTAGAACAAAAAAATCTCTGTTGTTTTTAAACATGTTCAATAATAAAAATAGTCCGTCTCTCTTTAAACGACCTCGACATTAAATATGATTTATCCCACTGCCTACGAGCAGTGGCGGATTTAGGGGGGGGGGGGGGCAGGGGTTGCGCACCCCCCTTCCTAGAGCCTTGTACAAAAATGATTTTAATAGCGTTTTATAAAAATAAATATTGTAACATAACCATTAACCATTTCTACATATTCTACAAAATATAATAAACAAAAACAAACATTTTGCCGTCTATGCGACTTCTAAACGAAACAAATAGCCCAATAATTTTTTTTTTAAACATCTCTTTGGAAAGTAATTTTTTTCGATAAACAGCTTTTTCGAAAATGGATTAACGAAATTTTTCAAAAATATTCTCTCGAGAACATATTTCGAACCTACATTTTTCCAAAAATGTCCTGACCGCTTTTTCAAAGATGCTTTTTAGAAAAAGGATTTATGAAATATTTTGAAAATATTTTCTCCAAAAACTCGTATTTCGAAAGTATATTTCTTCAAAAATGTCTACAAACAAATAATTTTTAAAACAGGTACATTTTTCGATAATATATTTTTTTGAAAACAATATTTAGACAAATTATGAACTCTAGTAGTTTGGAAAATGTTAATAAAAGACGAAAAAAAAACCTAAACAGCCCCAAACGAACCTTTTTTGGGTTTGATCAGGATTCCCTAGGTTTGGTACGTTACTTTCTCGTGAATTACCGTAAAATGGGGTGAATAGGGTCAATTTTCAACTTTACACCTCGATAACTTTGAAACCGTTGTCCGGAAAAATTTGGACATAGGTTACTAGTATGAGTCCCTACTTGTACAATAGAACTACCATATAAGTTTTAAGAAATTCAGTAGGAGTCAGCATATATATAGTTTTTTATGCCCTGGCCCTATTCACCCCAAAGTCGGGGTCAATAGGGTCACGCCTTAAAAATTACTCTAAAATACGAGTAAACCGCTACTGGGTTAAAAAGGGTCAGCTAAACTGTTTGAAACAGATACTTTTGGCTTTGTTTGCAAACATAGGTAACAAAAGTTACATATTAAACTTTACATAAAATATTTCTTCCAGATTCACTAAGAAAGTTTAAGATTTAGTACTGGTTTAAATTAAGATCTTATAGTTGATCAGTTATGTTTTGACAGGTTTTTGTCCTGTCCTTGTCATTCAAACGTATGAATTATTGTAATATTTCGGCGATTTACTTGGTTGCCACATGATTTTCATCTTGGAACGAGTTGCTGTAATGAATTTAGTTCTATTAGTGTGGAAAGTACGTACTAAAATTGTCCTTTTCCTGATAAATTTTCGTAAAAGCTCAGAAATAAGTTCCTAGAATAAAACTGAGGTGTCTTACTCTTACACTTGTCAGTTTAAAACTTTTGATTGTCAAATTAGACCGGACTAGCATTGGATAATCTGGCTGTTTGTGTTTATCTTGTTTGCTAAAAAAAACCAAAAATATTATTGTAAAAAATAGGTTAAATAGGTAAATAAAGTACACATTGGTTTCTAAACGTACCTATATTACGAATCAAGTGTGTTACAATACAGTAATGGCCAATAATCTGTATCAAATTTTCGCCAAAAAAAAATTCGGTTTAACACAAACACCAGGTAACATAATAAAACACTAATTATATAACTTTGTTGCTGGGACACTTACCTTTAAGTTACACAAACACAAAAATCTTTGTCCGTTAATTTTAACAAAAAGACGGGACACGTTTACGGGATAACTTTTTTGCCGCTAAATATTACGAATATTATCGTGGCTAACACGCCGCTACAGGTTGTTTAACAGCACACATAACTATCACGTCCGGTGTTGGCAAGTGTCAACATGTAAAAGCCATGTTCGAAAATCGGCACCATTCGCGCATTTTATTTTTAAACTGGATTAAGGTAACGAACACACTTTGACCCTTCACCCCCGTGACCCTATTCACCCCATTTTATGGTACTTTTTCAAAATTACATGAGAAAATTAATACTATCCGGAAAATAATTAATTTCGAAAATGTTCTCTGAAAAAATATATTTTCGAAAAGTGCTTTAAAAAAATTGAAAAATTGGTTTTAAACAAATTATACTCTCGTTAGTACTCGTATATATATATATATATATATATATATATATATATATATATATATATATATATATATATATATATATATATATATCCCCGTAATCTTTATTTCATTTAATTTATTACACGGCCGTTATTTGTACAACAAATATATATATATATATATATATATATATATATATATATATATATATATATATATATATATATGTATATATATATATATATATATATATATATATATATATATATATATATATATATATATATATATATATATATATATATATATATATGACCCATATCCCCCCAAATGAGCAGAAGGCATAAAAAAAATGCTACAATATTTACACTTCCTTTCGCGTGTAAGCTAAGATGACCAACTCTTTTAGCCGTTTCTTTTTTCAACAAACATCTTTTTTGATGTTAAATTAAGTATTTTTTTTTTTGAAAAACAGCTTCTTCGAAAATATCTATTTTTTTAAATAACCTTTTAAAAATACATTTCCCGGAAATATATTTTTAGAAAACATATTTTTTCCAAATTTAAATTATGAATGAATGAATGAATGAATGAAATGTCAATGAAAAAACGACAAAAAGATCCTAAACTAACCAAGACGAACCTTTTTTGTGTTTGGTCAGGTTTACGTATCCTTGGATTTGCTATGTTACTCTGTGGTAAATAATTACTTTCAAAAGTGTTGCGTTTTAATTTAATTATTTCAGTGTTTTCCGAACCAATTTTTAAAAAATGTTCTTTCTAAAAACATTCTTTTCAAACATGATAAAAATAAATTTTGAGTTTTAGGTAAAGCGGTCTAAAAAGGTCTAGCGGCAAAGCACTTTTACCTTAGTTTGTGTGCAAAATTCCAATACACGAAAAATTAAATTCAGTATGACAAAAAGTATTAAAAAAATTAACTTTGCACACAGCTATAACTTAGAAAATATTAAGATTTCCAAATTTCTATTATAGAGCTACTACAATTATTATTTTTCGATGTAGAATCACATCTCCAAGTTTCCTAATGCATTTTCCGAACACCTTGTATATGAGAGAGACCCCGTATTATACAAAAAAGAGTCCATTTTCTCACAGAACTTTTTGATAAGACGCTACGAATCGAAACATTTTGCCTATACTCAACGACACAGTGTTTGTGTGATTGTAGTTCCCGTAAAACCCATGCATGCAACGTTTTGTGGACCACTTTAAAACGAAAGCTACCTGAGAACTCTTCTAGAAACCCCAACAGTAAAAAAGATAAATAGGACAGAAGAATGCATAAAGCAAACCTAATGAACCAGTTTTTCAATGGCTTCCTTTTTATATTTTTCCCTGTCGCGGAGAAAGGGCAACAACCTCGCTTTTAAATTTACATTCCTATTGTCTTTGCCCTACTTTAGAATAACAATTTTATTGTAAAACTTTCTTGCTAAAAGGGTAATCGGTACCCATCCCCTTCCATATCGTAAAAAAGACAAAACTTTATTTATACCTAGGTAGGTACTTTAAAAAGGCGCACCACAAAAATTTGGCGCGATTTAAAAGAAAAGAATAAAATTAAATTTGGACTTTTTCAGAGGGCCCGCCATATTATTATTTTTTTAAAAATTATTCTCGTTAAGAGCTCTATTTCGTGTTAAGTTACCTACACGGATGTTCGACTGTTTTCCTATAATTTAAAAAATAAACGAAACTTAAGTACTTTTCCATACTCCTCGTATATATGAATTAATGCAAGTCGTATAGGGTTTCTATGGAAACATCGACAATCTTTAGTTAAGTGACAGGAGTGGGACTCGGTAACTTTTTAAAATAGCGATAGCGAAAGAGATAAAGAAGCGAAGAGGAAGCTATCGCTTTGATACTATGTACTATATAAGCATTTCTTTATATAGGCAAAATAGAGATAATCGTGATAAAGAATACTGTATAGTCCGTTCTAAAAAACATACATTTTTTAACAAAAAAGAAGAGATTTCAGGTCTTAACCTCAATTATTGTTTATTGTTTGTAGTGTCAAAAATAAAATTATTTTTATTAATATTTGATTTCGATTATTGTAAAATGTTCCGCATAAAGGTTTTTAACTAATAATTTTGAAAACGATGGACGAATATACGAAAATCGGGTTTAAAAGCGTGTAATGAGAGACGAAAGTGCTCCCTTCTCACTACACGAGAGAAGATTTATCGAATTATTCCATGGATTTATTAAATAAAAGGATACGGGATGATGTAACATTCTTTGAAGCCAAAACAAACCATTCTAAGCGACACTGTAAACACAATTTGTAAACATTGGCCACATCTTATTTTACCTTGTATTTGTGAACAAAAAATACGTTAGAAGCATTACAAGATTTGCTAAAAGTAATAAAAGCCCTAAATTACTTTATTTTCTGCTAAATAATAATAAATTTAAGTTAAAATTAAGGTTTTATTATTTATAGGTTATGTTATTTCTAAAGGTGTTTATTTAAAGTCGCTCCGAGTCATTTATAAATAAATTTAAATCTATACGTCGCACTTTTTCTTTTCTAGTTCATTAGACAAAGACGTACGTGTAACCGAGTGTTCAGACCGATGTTCAGCCGTTTTCCTAAACAACCAGCAGAGACAGCAACACGTCTGAGCTCCAACACTCCAATGCTATTTTATCTCTTTCTACTACCATTCTTGATTCAATTACGTGGTAATTCGTAGTCTTGTCTATGTTCGTAGTTCGTAAACTGCTCCCCCAAGAGAATAACAAACAACAAAATATAAGGCTTCACCTTCGAGACGCCCACAGTATACGGATATCGAATCCTTTTATATAATAAATCCATGAATTATTCCGTCTTAACAAGGACTATACTCGATTTGAAATTGGTTGATAGTAATAAATCATTAAAATCCGTCAAACACGTACACAGAGTGGTCCACCTAAATTGCCAAGTTTTAAATAGTATATACATTGAAAGTCTAGACCCTTTTGCATTTATTAAACTTTCCATTCCTATAGATCTGATAAGGGCGTCGAATACAAAGCTTAACCCGAGGCTCGAACAATAAGCGGTAGTATTCTACCTGTGATGTTTTGCACTCATGCACGTGCTTTCGGGTGGGTTTAAGTTTATATTAAACACAATAATTATATAATTTAGTGAACATTCGGATGTGTGGCATAATTTGTTACCCTTGTATTTGAATAAATATAATACTAATAACAATAAAGCAACTAATAAACAAGTAAATTTGGAAAAATGTTTCTATTTGAAATTCTATAAAATTTATAGTAAGTCATTACAGTTCTTCGCTTTAAATTAATCATCATCAGAAAATGAAATATCTGAGGGACTGTCTTCTTCCCCTAAATTGATAATAAGTGGTTCGACCGTTTTCTCCAGTAAACTATCCAATTGCCACATTTTTTCCTCCTCCTGTAGTACATGCTCTATACATCTTTGCCACTTCCCCGCGTTGACTTCTTGAAGCGCTTCTTCAAAGAGTTTTTGAACATCACTCATTTTATAAGTGGTATTTTTTCTAGCCACATAACCTTTCACATGAGCCCATACCAGTTCGATCGGATTTAATTCGCAATGGTAGGGGGGGAGCCGAAGCACTATTATATTTTGTTTTTTGGCCATTTCGTCAACAACATATTTTTGAAACCGATGTTTATGGGTGTTTACAATTGATAGCAACTCCTTTTTAACCATATTGTCCTCAAATTGTATTTGTTTCTCCACAAGCCACTCGATAATTTTTGCTTTTCGCCAAGCAGTTGTAGGCATCTTCTCCAATCTTCTGGAGTGATACGGAGCGTTATCTAACACAATGACGGAGCCAGGTGGAATCAGCTCTATCATTTGTTCGAAATACTCCTCAAAAACATCAGCATTCATATCCTCGTGGTAATCGCCTGTACGAACTGATTGGAATGATAATAGTCCACCTTCTAAAAATCCATTGGAGCTACCGATGTGAGTTATAATTAATCGTTTTCCTTTTCCAGAGGGCGGATTTATTCCTGTTGATAGACCGTCTAAAAATGCTTGCCGGTGAGAAGTCACATTTTTGTCTGTCCATATTTTTCCAACTGTGTAGCCTTCGTTCAGCCATGTTTCGTCCAAATAGAAAATTGTTTTGTTTTCATTGCGAAATTTTCTTATTTTTCTCAAATAATTACGTCTCCAACATACTATTTCATCTTTTTCGAGCAAATGAGACTTCCGACTATGTTTTTCCCATCTAAAATTCATTTCTCTTAGAACTTTCCATAGTTTATCTCTCTTGATTGCAGGAAAGTCTTCTTTTACTGCCCCTAAAACTCTATCCAAAGTAGGGATCTCCTTATTGAAATAGAATGAATGCACCTTTCGTCTTATGATGGCCTTTTCGTCCTCATCGATCGGTATTGTTCGCCTTCCTGGAGATGGTTTTGGTGGCGTCACGGTTCCTGTCTTTTCTTCCCGCATCAGCCTGTAGATGGTTGCTTTTCCAATACCTGTCATCTTTGAACAAAGTTCCACTGCAGAATCGATACTTATTGCACTTTTTTGATATCTAAGTGCATTAAATACATTAAGCACAATAATCTTTTCACTAATGCTTAGCGCTGATTTCGCAGCTCGCTTAACTGGAATAAATCCTGAAAGACTCTCCATTTTCAAAAATTACCCAAATGTGTGTCCTAGAATACTCGCATTAGGTTTGTTCGCTCTTAAAATGACTCACAGTTTTATACCAATAAGTAGAGGTACCTAATTTTTCGTAACTACCTGAAAAGTAACATTGTGTATTAATTGTTCCCGGAATTCTCGGCATAATTATTTTTACCTGTTATGACAATAATGATTACTAAATTATTCGGATAAGTAAATAGGGTTCAAACCGGCACGTCAGGTAGGTGCGCCTATGGAATCGGCTGCTAAAAATGATTTATTACTATCAACCAATTTCAAATCGAGTATAGTGGTAAATCTATTTGATAATTTAGTGGACCATTTACAGGCAGCAATAAAGTCAACTCGAATACCCATGCTGTTTAATTGGGAAGATATTTACAAAAAATCGTATCAATCGATGCTAAATATTCCTCTTAAAATTGACGACTTCTAAAAGACATTAAAAGAGTTTTTTTAAATTGTAGAAAACATTTTGTAGTAGCGGCACAAATCCTAATCAACCCCCTCTTAATATTAACCTATTTCGGGCAACACATGTTCTCCAGCAACGCGGTTTCAAGTGCACCACCACCCACGATATATTATGTATAAAGAATAACTTCCTGTTTTCGTTACAATAATTTTTATACTTTCTAAGAATTTAACACCATAAATTAGACAGGAGATAAGATGTTTGTAATATTTCAGTGGTTTTACAACGGTGAGCTTGGGGAGCTTAGCCAAACTTGATAATTAGGCCATGTGGTAGCTTTTTTTGATGATTCTTAACGGTACTTAGGGAAATAAACTAGGACGATATGTGTACTCACAATAATGAGTGGTGTTAATTACACAAAGGTTTAATTGATAATTTTTTATAGGAAAAAAGTCCGAATTGGCGGCATTAATGTCTTGGTCTTGTAAAACGAGACATGCTGTTTTTCATGTAGTTAAAATTTTTAAAATGCAAAGGTGTGTGATTTGTTAAAAGGAAATACCCTGGCATTTCCCTGACACCACAGAGAAATTCCCTGACATGACAACAAAGCAAATAGTTTTCTTTAGACGTTCTTTATTGAACATTTTTTTTAATTAAGTCCTATTTACTATAGGTACTCTAAAAAGCAAAGTACAAATATTCTAATACCCAAATAAGAAAACTACAAAATACAGGGTACTTAAGAGCAGTAGTCAGCACTTATTACTATTATTTTTTAACATTACTTGGACTTGGAATTATTCATTTTCAAAACTAGGAATAATTTCGGATTTTATTTTTTTATACCAAATGCAGATATTTAAAAAATGTTGTGTTTTTTTTTTTCAGGTTGGGTTTGTGTTTTTGCCAGTGTATTAGATACGCATGCCTTGTCTGTTTTGCGAAGAACTAGTATATTTTCATTAAATTTAGTACTTTTTTTAATAAAATAAAGATGTTTTGCACTGTACATCGAAATCGGATACAAATTTGTCATTAAAATACACTTTTTTACAGTGCAGTAGGTAGTGTTGATACCGTTCAAGGTCACAAAATTTGGGCACATGAAACATCAAAGAAACCGACAAAACTTTCTCCTATACGATGGTTTATGAATTCATTTTAATAATAATGCGATTATCTACAAATCAAAAAAAAATTGTCTCTCTATCTACATCTGTTCAAAAGATATCCATTCATTCATTAGCAATATTGAGACCCTTGAAAACTTGCCAAGTTTGGTCTGTAAATTTACTAATTCACACAATATTTTTCTGCGCTTATCAAAATACTGCTAATAACGTTTAGTCAAGGAATTTGGCATAATTTTTACATTTCAATTATTTTCTCAGATTACAAAACTCACAGTCCTGACGAGAACTTGGCCTGTTTTTTTACATGTATGTTCTTGGTGGGATTACTATCACACCGAGTAGACATTATGATATTGTTATAAAAGCACTTTTAGCATAGTTTTAACACCAATTAAAATGGAATCTCGAATAACTAAAACAAATTATTTCAGTTCTTTTTTATACACCTGTAACTCAATGATAGACAATTTTAGCCAAATTTCCACTTTTATTTAATACTTTATAACAGGACGCGTTTCGCTACACTATAGCTTCATCGGATGTTTGTTACAGACTAAATCTTAAACCAAAAGTTCACAAAGGTGTCATAAAATACAACAATCTAGGACCTAGGTAGATACATAAAATTTTAATATAGGTTTTTATTATTATACTAATTTACTATGAGGAATTCCCACTGGGCTTCATGTCTATTAGGTAAATAAGTTTAATAAGGGTAAGGTATTTAATTCTAATTGATCATTAAGTAATATGTCGGAATTTTTCAACCGATTTATCTCAAGTAAATTTGATTTTTCACCTTTGTTTTCTAGATGTAGTATTTTAAAATTATTATCAAATGTATGTCGATTCTGTAAAATGGCTTGAATATGTAGGATTATTTTTATTATTAATAAAACTTCTTTTATGTTCTGTTATACGTGTTAAAAATGACCTGCCTGTTTGGACTATGTATCTTTTCGGACATGATCCACATGTTAACTGATATACACCTGATTTATTATTTTTATTGGTTTTACTTTTTGAATTTTTCAGAAATTTTCCTAGTAAATTATTTGTTTTAAATGCTACTTTTACGTTTTTTTGATTGATACATTTTTTAATTTTTTCTGCTGGTTTCCCGAAATAAGGAATTGTTTTAAAAGTATTGGGTTTTTCTTTTATCTTGCGGTCGACTGCAGCAATAGCTTTATTTTTAAGTTTTTTTTAACAAAATTATATCAATAATTGACGGGCAATAATCGTTATTTATTGCAACTTCTTTAATTAAATTTAATTCGTACCTGGGGATAAAGGGACACTTATTAACCTATGTACCATACTGATACGCTGCTAACTTATGTTGTACAGGATGTGTGGAATTTTTGTGAATTGTTGTGTCTGTATGCCACGGTGGTTGTGGTAAATTGAAAAACTGTGTTTATTTGAAATTTTCGTAATTGGTAAATCTAAACAATTCAAAGAGCAATTTCTTGTTTTATATAATGAATTTAAATATTCTAAAAATGTATCTAATTGTTTGTACCCGTAAAACACGTAAATATATCATCTACGTATCTGTACCATTACAACATGTTATTTGTTACCGTGTTATTGTGTATTATTGTTTCTATGTTATTCATAAATGTTTCGGCTAAAAGTGGACTTAAGGGGCTGCCCATTATAAGACCTTCATTGCTATTATAAAACTCGTTGTTTAAAGAAAAATAGTTTTGTTTTAAACAAGTTTTTAGGAGGTTAATAATACATGATGGGGTTTACTTTTTGGTTTATTAACATGGTATCCACCAACTTTACCGTGTCTTTAGGTGGTATACTAGGAAATAAATTATGAACGTCAAAAGATACAAATTTAGAATTTGGTGGGAGATCAATATTTTTAATTTTCTCGATCAATTCAATTGAGTTTTTTATGCTATATTGTGGCTGAAAGTTGCAATAAGTTTTAATAATAGGTATTTATGAGAAAGGTTGAAACTTTATAAGCAGGAGCTGTGACATAGGAAACTACAGGTCTAATGGGGTAACCGTCTTTGTGTAATTTAATTAATGCATAAAGTTGGGGGGTTGAGGATTCATAACTAAAAATTTAAAAATATCATTTTGTGATATAATTATAATACTACCTGCATGCTCTAGTTCAGACTTCAATTCTTTTTTAAATTTACTATGGGATCTGTACTTAAAGAGGCGTAATTACCTTTCTTAATAAATTATATGGTTTTGTTCATATACTGCGATCAGTCTATTGCACCTACAGTGTTTCCTTTATCCGCTTTGGTAAAAACAATTTGTATTGCACCTCCAACTCTTCATCTTTACAATGACAATCACGGCTTTTACGATTATTTCCAGCGATTATTTCCAAAAAATGCGTTCCTAAAGTAGTAAAACTCCATATTTTTGAAGAAATAGGTAGGACGCATGGATTTATTAATAATGGATACGGGATGATTTAACATTCTTTGAAGCCAAAACAAACCATTCTAAGCGACACTGTAAACACAATTTGTAAACATTGGCCACATCTTCTTTTACCTTGTATTTTTGTACAAAAAATACGTTAGAAGCATCACAAGATTTACTAAAAGTAATAAATGGCCTAAAATATTTTATTCTTCTACTAAATAATAATAAATTTAAGTTAAAAAGGTTTTATTATTTATAGGCTATATTATTTCTAAAGGTTTATTTAAAGTCGCTCCGAGTCATTTATAAATCTATATATCGCACTTTTTCTTTCCTAGTTCATTAGACAAAGACGTACGTGTAACCGAGTGTTCAGACCGAGGTTCAGCCGTTTTCCTAAGCAACCAGCACAGACAGCAACACTTCTGAGCTTCAACACTCCAATGCTATTTTATCTCTTTCTACTACCATTCTTGATTCAATTACGTAGTTCGTAAACTAAACCCCTATGGCAAATGTTTTCATAACAAACAACAAATATAAGGTTTCACGTTCGATACGCTCACAGTATACGGACATCGAATCCTTTCCTAATAAATCCATGGTAGGACGGCTTGTTATTTTAGGTAATAAAACTACTCTTAGAAATTTTCTAGGAAATGCGAACCAACTGGGAGTTACTAATAGAGTAAAATACATTTAAGTATAAGGGAGCTCTATAATACTACAAGCAAAATATGTGTTAATCAGTGTAATTTTACCTTGCAGCGTGTGTAAACGTTTTCACACGCTGAAATTATTGATTTTGAGTTGTAGTTAGTTAGTAGTGTGTTTTTTAGGTATTTTCAGAGCACCTGTAGAAAAAAAGGATTAAACTCGTCGAGTAACAAATCATTGAACCACGAGAAATGTCAGATTCCTCGCGATCATGCAGGATGCTGTCAACGGTTAAAAAATATGTATTTTTTGGAAACTCTAGTCGACGACGTTGCCTAAGACCGACCTAATAGGGAATATTGCATGATTTGCTCGTCTTTTTTATTTAAATTTCTTTGATAACCAGCAAAACTTTGACGCCTTTGTTAGCCCATCCTATTATCCAGTCCTTGAAAGATCGGGCCTCTGGATTTGCGTAGGTTAGTTAAATACAAACAGTATTTTAGGAAATTTGTCACTGTGATGTAACATGTGTATTATAATAATAGAAGAGTCAACGAACTCTCGCTGTGATGTCATAGAATGTAATTAATTTAATTACTGAAGATATGTAGTTTTTTGTTTTCCAGTTGTGTTCTTGTATTTAAATTTAGATTTGAACTGAAATTGCAAATTAACAAAAAGTAAGATGGAAAATTAAGTTGTTATTAAAGCAATTAAAATCGGATCTATAAAAAAATTTCAAAAATAATTTTTCAAAATTTTTTTGTCCAAGAAGTACTTCCGTTCCGAGGTGGTGGTGCTATGGTATGGGGTGGAATGTTTTACGGAGGTCAAACGGAGTTGCGGGTTTGTGAACGTACAATGACAGATGAAATTTATGCCCGAGACATTCTTAGCAACATAGTAAATGATTACCGTTGGAATTTGGAGCCCAATTTTAGATTTCTAGATAATAAAGCTCGCCTACATAGAGCCAGGATAGTTTTAGAACAGCTAGTATTGGATGAAATTGATCATTTGCCATTACCTCCACTCTGTTCAGATCTAAACTATATATAACATGTCTGGGACATTCTTGGAAGAGCAGTAATTGAGCGTCAACCGCCTCTTCGTGACGTAAGAACACTAAGGCAAGTTCTTCCGGAATTATGGGATGCCTTGGACCAAGATGAGTTTAATCACTTAGTTCTAGGTATGCCTCAACTAGGTGAAAGTATCCGCTATTAAATAGTTTTCAGTTTTCAAAAATATTTTCTGTTTTGTTACATATTAGAAAAAGATATTGTTAAATTCTGATACTAAACATTTTTAAGTTGGATGTGTTTTATTTCCAGAAATGATGAGGGAACATGGACGTATGTTAACTTTTTTCCTGAACTTTTTTTGCTCAGAGAAACGACAATATCCTTAACTTATTTCGATCAGTTTATTTCGAAAACGGTAATCTTTGGCGTTCTCTAAAAAGACAAGAACTCGCAAATTCAAATTCAATTTCTTTTAGTCTAAACAAAAAATGTGATAAACCTAAATTGTGAAATTCAAACACAGTACGAGTCAATCGAATGCAAATTAGTCACCTTAAAAAAAAATAAGTGATCGAAATCTGTTAGTTTTCTGGTCAACCCCTAGACAATCTATATACATCTAATCATCTAAAAATGTTTGAAGAATCAACGTATCCAACTGAAGCGTATTTTGAAACATCTACACGGATATCGGAAATCGTGAAATCGTGAGCCACTGTTCGAAACCCCTTTCCCATCAACGCTAACATCATCTCACACATCAAGTGGAAGTAGTTCAACCAAAAATATTCAAGATTATGTAAGTGGATTAAAATCGATGCCATCCCATTATGATACCGTGTATGGTGTACACTTTAGTAAAAAGAAAATAAATCAACAAAATATATTGGAGACTTGGTAGTTCGTTTTCTAACAAACGGAAAGATGGTGTTATACAAGAACACAAGAAGCATTGATGAATTCGATGGAACAGTTGAGCTTTACGATTTGCTTTTTCTAAAAAATCCACCAATCCTAGATAAAGAAGATAAAATAAGTCTAGATGTACGTCAAAGTTATATACATACATACCAGATGTATCCTTCATACTAGTTCTCTGCGCTTCGCTATTATCGCCGCTCTTAGCGTCGGCCCTTAAAAAGATTTTAATTCTTTAAGCATCAGATTAAAACAAAGACACTCTAATAAATTAAGTACAAGTCATTGTTTAGAACACAACAAGCAAAAACTAAGTCAAAAAAAGAAATGAAGGACCTATTTCATATTCTTTTAATATCCTCGAGAAGTAATAAGTCACATTCAGATACCTTGAGTTATGATTGTTATGAAGAATCTGATTCAGATCAATAAACAGAAAGTGATGTGGACATTAATAAATTATAAAATTTGGAATCGCGGTGTGCTTAAGTTTCTATAGCTCCTAGATCTTTTCTTGTTTGCAACTTTATAAGTTCTAAACCATACTATCAATAGTAATTTTACAAAATTGTTGAAATACATCACATAATATATAAAAATGTTCATCTAAATTCCGATTGGCGGCATATTAAAAACGTTAATTTACTTAACCTCTTGAAGGCAATGAGTAGATATGGAAAATAAGGTATAAAAACTTCAATCATAATTTCATAACCCCTATATAGTATTTTTGTCGTCCCAAAAACACACCCTAGACCACAGTGTGCCGCGAAAATGCGTTGTGTAGACTGATCTCTTAAAGAAGACTGTGAAGGTTTTTACATGTTACATGGAAAGTTCATGCTTTACATCACACACTATTCGAGAATGGTTTCCACAGATAGATGCATTTATAGCATATATCCACAAATAGTGTTTCTCAAATCGCGGTATTCAGGGGAAAAATAATCTTGAAAAATTATAGATTTAGTTTGACATTTTTTCATTATGGGTGACACAAAACTGCAACATAGGCGATGGTTGCTATGCGAAACTACGTGTGCATGTTCAAAAATGTCTAAAAAAGTACATTCTACTCACTTTAGTTGCATAAAATAGAAATTATGTATACTTAATTTTCCTTTTTTAAATTTTATTTGATTTTTTTTTCGCTGTCATAGCAACGATATATAAAATGCTATTGTGAAATTATCTTGTATTACAGTGCATAACAAACATAAAAATTCCACTTACTTGTCATTTCCCAACTTCCTCAACTCCCTCTCCGCCATCTCCAACTGCCTGTCCAACTGGTTCTCCCTGTCCTCCAACATTTTTAACTTTCTTTTCAATGTGAAAAACGCAGTATTGTCTTTGCCCCCCTTCCACTGGATATTATTTTTCGATTTCTTCTCCAGTAACCCTATCCCCTCTAATACGTTCGTTATATCGTATATCCGTCTCTTTTGCACTTTAAGGTCCACCGACGCCTTATTCAAATCGACCACCCCATTAGGGCTCTTTTGCAACAATTCCGAGAACTTTTTCGTGAGTAAACTTAGCGATGTGTCGTAGCGTGGTTTGCGTAGGAGGGATTGCTTTTTTTGCCTTTTCGGCTGTGGCGTTTTGAACTCGTGCTTATGGGCGAAAGGTACCACGTTGAAGTTCTGCGCTTCTAGGTTCAGTTTTCTTTTGACAGACGGAGCTGCGAAATAGACAAAATTACCACACTACAATGACGAGAGCAAATATTTCTTTCAGAGTTTAAATTTTTGAATGAGATTTCTCAAAAAGTAACCTTCATTTATGGTAAACAGGTTGTTATGGAAATGGTTACATACTCGTATATTAGAATGGGTGACTCCTGGGGTAGAGAGTAGTCTAGAGGCACACTCATACACATATACTTTTTTTTTGGGTTTATACGAACAACATTTTTGCAAAAAAAACATAACTTCTGTATGGGTTCCATTTTTAAAATCCTGCACCTCTTAACGTTTTTGAGAAAACTAAATCCAAAACCGAGTTCAAAACATAAACTCCGTGAAAGTTCTGCTTACAGCGACACTTTAAACTTTGACCGCATCACATAAAAACAGTAAAAGCACCTGGCATTCATTTATTACTTATTTTTTGCTAGATCTCTGCTTTGGGTATCATTATTCGCATAAAAAAACGTTTTTGTCACTATTTTAATACTAAATTGTATTACTGTGAAAAAGGACCGACCTTTTTCTTTCGCGTCTTGCTTCCCTGTCTTCCGTCTCTTTTCAGTGTATTCTGTGCTAAAATTAGGAAAACGGAACACTAATGGAATCACTTCCGTGTCCGTCCGTCTGTCACAGGCGATTTTCTCTGAAACTATTCGACGTAAAAATTTAAAATTTAGCAGAGATAGAGTGTGGTGGCCCAATTACAGAGGTGAAATGTAAAAAGTTGAATTTTGGTTCTGGGGGTTAATTTCAGGGGGTAAATTGTGAAATGGAAAAAAGAAAAGTTTTCATGGGCATCGTGTAGGGTGTGAAGCACAAATTCAACAATATATACGATGTTTTTTATTATGCATTTTTTTTAAACATTTCTCGCGAAAAACGGTTAAAAATTGCTGTCCCCACCCTCATCACCAAGAGCATCGCTCAGAAAAATCTGAAAAAAATGATGAACATTGAGAATTAGGTGTAGATTGAGTCAAAATTATCAGGATTGAAAAATTCTAGCGCGATCAATAATTGTTATAAACAATGTATTTGTTTATTTTCTTATAACTGCTAAACCCGAGGCTAAACCATTGGTTTCAGAGAAAGCGTTTTTCGACAAAAAATGTTTCTCACGATATAAGGAACAACTTTTGTTCTTACACGTTTTTCAAAATTATGTAAAATTGAGAATAAGTTCTCTAAACCACCTGAAATTTCCTTATACAATAAGGATTTGAACAAATAGTGGTAAAACAGCTCTCCGGGCTATATGCCCCTCCGAGCGCTGGGTGACATACCGAAATTTGCCGTATTTTCGTCTAACACGGTTGGATAATAGAATACTTGTTTTGAATGCAAGAAACTAGCAGAAAGAAGGAAGATTTTTCTTTAGTTAGGATGTCGTCACCTGCAGACCGGTTTCGAACTCTTTGGCTCTCATCAGTACAGGATGGGCGAACATACCTACCTTCCGAAAAAGTAGGTAGGTATCTTCGGCTATCCTGTACTGATGAGAACCAAAGAGTTCGAAACCGGTCTGCAGGTGACGACATCCGAACTATATGTTAAGTATTTTTTTTTCAAAATGGCGGCGTGTGAGGTATTTTTCTTAAATTAAATATGGCGACAATTTGACGAAACCGATTATACTTTTGTCAAACAACCAGTGAAAACAAAAAATAAAATGAGTTTTCTTATAGGTTTTTACTCAGATTGTCAAAAGTTTTAATTTGTCACAAAAATTTTAAATGATATTTAATATGTCAAGCTTTACCTTAAATTTTCTCAAAATTTTAAATAGGAAGTGGTACTTATTAAATACTAGAATTAAAGTGTGTCTGTAAATGATATTCAATTGTTTTTTCATGGAAAGTATAAGTATCAATAAGCTACCCATTCAACCCAAATTTCAAATTTCTGACTTAAAAGACAATTAAATGGCGCCTTGTAAAACGATTTCGTTGTCACCCGTTTGTGTATAATATAATACACTTATATTTGATACTTAGAAGCTATTAGTCTCTTTTTTTATTAACCACTTTTTTTCGTGGACAGACCTTAATTAGTTAGTGGAACGTTTTTTTCATTAATCGCTAAAGCTACTGATTTGTTGGTGTTGTATAAGTGTGTTAAGTTTAATGTAAGACGTGTGTGTTAAGTTTAATTTAAGACGAAGTGACTTTTACAGAGATTTTACTTTAAAAGCAACAAACAAGTTCGTTTTTAATAGTGCGGGTAGTGACAAAATACCGTGGAAGTATTGTATTTAATTTGTTAATGGACCTTTTGTTAATGTTAATTTAATAGTCAAGCGTTGGTTTCTTGCATTAAATTAATGGCCGTACTGTGTTGTCACTGTCCTGTTTGAGTTTTTACTGAATTACCTGTTGGTGGTGTGTGTGACATCACCTGATTCCGGGGAGTCACCCCATAAGCGTGATCGATCATATGAGGGCTGGGAGTAAACTCCTGCTTTATGTACTCATCCTTGATGACCGTCATGTCAGGTGTTGTAGTTGTCATAGTCCTGCAAAAAGGAAGCTTTTTAGAAAGAGCAACACTGGCGGAAGTGTGTTTAAAAACAAAAAGTTTAAGTAAAAGCAAATATTATAGTCCTAAATGATACATGAAACAAGTGAAAAAATAACTGAAGGAAGAAAAATTTAACTTTACCTATTTTGACAGTTTTGACACACCTTGTATGCATGTATTACCTGTAGGCTCTTGACGGGCTCTCGCCGTGACGGATTCCTGGTGGTTTAGGCATTTTTGTATTTTGACTACAGACGGATCATTTGTCGTTTTTGATGCATTTGCTTATCTGAAAAAAAAAACAGGAATTTTTAAAATCCAAACTGTAATAATTCTTAAACTGGTACTTTTCTTGGCAATATTACTGTTTCCTTAAAAATGACTTGAAAAGATCCGCGTAATTCCCAAAATTTAGTCCTGTTTTACTATCCCGGCAACTAAGCCCACTGTCGGGCAGTTTTGTCAAATTTTTTTTATTTATTTATGTCATTGAATTTTACTTTAAATTGTATCATTTCAAGCAATACCTTCGCCTTGCTTTACCAATATTTTTTAGTAACAACGGAATGTTGCAAAAGTAATTTAATACACTTTTTCTTCATAAACTGAGAATAAAGTGCAAGAACTTACGTTAAAACTTACGTCAGCGTCGGCTCGAATTATTGGAAGGTTCGAGAGGGATTAAACTAATCCCTTCACAAATTGATAGATGGTGGAAAAAGCTAAACGCAGTAACGGTAAGGAGCCAGTCAAGTTACAGTCGTGGTGATAATCGTTAGTTTTGTAGTATGAGTAGTACGAACTGTAAATGTTTTCGTCATATGACAAAAATCAGATGAGTTCCTTACGGAAGTGGGCCGTGCGTTATAAACAAGTGAAAAACGTTGATAACTTTCAGGATAAAGGTAAAACTCGAAGGACTATTAAAAAGCAAAATTTTATCATTTAAAAATTATTTGATAAAAATCCGACGTTACAACTGCATCAAGCACAAAAAGTTCTTTAGAAAAAAGGAATACACATTAGTGTAATGACCATAAAATTGAGAATGTTGGTGAAATTCCTAAAAAGGGCGCTTGCTGACGACGAGAAAAATGTTCAATTACAACACGTCAGTTTCAAAGAAATATTTTAACAACCAGTACCCTTGACGGCAGGATTTGGATGATGGTATCACAATTATATAATATATAATATGCTAGTTGCTATTGTTAGAGTTATTTATAGCAAAACTTGTTCTAGCTTCCGACATTAAAACGTAAGAGATTTTGATGCTTTAAACCATAATAATTGGACGTAGGTACGTAAAAACCTTCCTGCCCACCAAATTGATTTATTGGAGATACGGGAACATTAAAAATTCAAATTTATTAATATACATATCTGGTAATGAATAAAAGTAGATAACCACAGCTGGGTCCTCTAAGTAGCAGTGATACGTAGGGAAATTCCCTATTCGTAGGGATAATTCGTCCAAAGGGTAGGGAAAAAGGGACCGAAATTTAACAATTCCAAGTTTGTAGGGAACTTTTTATTTTTGTTTAAAATTGCCAGCCGAACATCCCTATAAATAAACATTTCCTGCGCTCATATTCGTGTTGCAGGAGGCAACATTAGTGGCTTTTTATTTGCGACTTGTCTTAGCTAAGCTAAATTAGTCAGATAGAGATAGTATGATAAATTTAATGAGGCAAAAAAGAGACACAAGGATCTGACTATCTCAGCTCAGCTAGGACCAGTGGCCTATAATAAGCAACTATTGCCATCAGCTGTAAATAGAGGCTTTCTTTGATTTGTCGGTGGCGCCGCAGATTGTCGATACCTCTTTCTTAAATGCGATTCCTAAAAAATAAAGGGCATGTCAAAGGTAGGGTCGTCTACTTACTACCTCTTGAATGCTGTGAACCAATAAATAATGTAGCTTAGTGCAGTTTCGAGCAACACAAACGAAAAAAATATTGTACCTCCTTTTTCCCTCGTTTTAGGGGGTGAATTAAAAAAAAAGATGCACATATACATACGTCTTTGTTCATTTCTTATGAGGTCTTTCTATTTTTTTTAATCCCACGTAGACTTCAGCCTAAGTACTAACGTACCGTGGGCGTCTGAAGAGAAGGGAATTGTAGTCTATTGACACGGGATTTGAAGGATTGGAGGTTGGGACGGGAAGGGAAAACATCTGCAGACAATTTGTTCCATAATCTGGAGACCCTATAGGTATGAATGAGCGAGAGAAGTGGTCTGTTCTAGGCTTTTGTAGCTGGACAGTAAAGGGATGCATACGTAACGCACCTCTTGTTGTTCTGTTAGGAACAGTCAAGGGGGGAATAATACCGGATAGTTCTTCAGAGCAAAATCCGTGGAAGTAGCGGTAGAAAAGGGATAAATCCGCAACAGCGCCGCGATGAGCGGCTTCTCGTGAGGGCTGGGTCATTGATGAGTCGAATGGCTCTCTTTTGGATAGAATCAAGGATGTTAATTGTCGAAGGTGATGCCGCTCCCCAGATGTGGGAGCAGTATTCTAGGTTAGGTCTTATTTGGGAAATATAGAGTGTATAAGTTGGAAGGGGAGAAGTATTTTCTGGCTCGAAAGAGAAAACCAAACTTTTTAGCCGCCGATGTGGCTACTGAAGTAATGTGTTTGTGCCAGCTGCTCATGTTCAAAAGAGACGCCAACAAGATCGAATGTTCCATTGTTTTGTAGGTCTTGGCCATTCATGTGGATGGGGTAAGCGTTGCCAGATTTTTTGCGTGACAGGGGGCAAGACTAGGTTTTGGAGGCGTTGAACTCAACAAGGTTCTTGACACCCCAGTCTAAGATTAATTGGAGATCTTGGGAAAGGGATAGGTACATAGATCTGCGTCTATTATCCAACTCTTGACTCGAAACTTGTCTGGAAAAATGAATATTGGAGTGAAGAGTACTATCGTCAGCATAACTGTGGATGGGAATGGTAGTTGAAGAGAGCAGGTCATTAACGTGAAGAAATAGGGTTGGTTCGAGGACTGAACCCTGTGGGACGCCAGCATTGATAGGATGTAAGTTAGATGCGTGACCGTCAACCACAACAGATATGCGCCGATTAGAGAGGAAGCTACCGATCCAGGTACATAGTTTGGTAGGAAGGCTGTAAGAAGGTAGTTTGTTGAGGAGTGCGGCATGCCATACTTGGTCAAAGGCCTTGGAAATATCGAGAGCAACAATCTGAGATTCGCCATAAAATTCGGGAGACTTGTTCCAGTTATGTATGACAAAGCTAAGGAGATCAGCTGTGGATCTGACGAAATCAGTACTGTCTGTCATGAATGATTTTGTGTTTTTCTAGATATTTTAAAATTTGCAAGTTGGTCGCTTTCTCCATAACTTTGCTGACAAAGGAGAGAAGAGAGATAGGTCTATAATTGGATGGAAGGGACTTGGAACCCTTGTTCGGGACAGGCTGCACACGAGCAGTCTTCCAGCTATCTGGGAAGATACCCTTGTCATAAGAGATCTGGAAAAGACGAGTTAAGATGGGTGCAAGTTCTGGAGCGCATTTTTTAGGACAATTGCTGGTATGTCATCCTGACCGGAGGACTTTTTGGTGTCGATGGATAGAAGAATTTTTTGAACTTGCTTGACCTTAAGTATTATATCGGGCATTTTGTGGGGTACAGCCTTAGCGGTTGGAAGAGCGAAATTGGGGGGAGGGATCAGGGTGGAATTGGCAGCGAATTGTTTGGCGAATAGTTCAGCTTTCCCTTTAGAGGTGGAGATAATTTCGTTGTCAGATGTCAGGGGAGGAAAAGTGCTTCTACAGAAGTTTTGACTAATGTTTTTGGCAAGTGACCAGAAAGAGTTGCTGCCGTTGAGGACAGGAAAGCACTTTATCTTTTATGCGATTGTTAAAAGCATTTTTGGACTCTAAGATAGTTTGGTTGTATTGATTTCTTGCCTCGGTGAAAATTCTATGCTGAAGGTAACGTCCCCACTTTAAGCGATTTGTGAGATATAAGCTTTTGTTGTAAAACTTGTCACCCCCTTTATACCTTTTTAGAGATTGACTTTTAAAAAATGAACAGTTAGGTGCTTACTTACTTTTTGTGAACAGTTTACATGCTGAATTTAATATCTTCACTTTTAGCCGTTTGTGAGATAGAAGCTTTAAAAAAAAAACTTTGCGCCCCTGTTCACCCCTTTAGGGGTTGAATTTCCAAAAGTCCTTTCTTATTCCTTGCCTACATCATTAAAGAGGTCAACAGTCCAAATTTGACGTGCCAAGGTTCAGCAATTTGGGCTATCCCTTGATTTAAATCTTAAATTGGTACAATTTTGTAAGATTACTATTCGAACAACACAACGATATTTCATATTTGGCCACTTTCCTACATGTTTAAAAATAGCAGCTTTGTTTATCACCACAATTAATGATAAAGAATTACCATAATTGGCGCCTTATACTCGTATACAACATGGCTGCACTTAAAAAAAAAAGCGGCGGGCGACCAAAATCGGAATTCCTTAACATTATAAATGCGAAAATCTGTTTGATTGTTTGATTGTTTCTCAATCAACGAAACAGCGGAGCGCGATAAAACTTTCTACCCAGGAAGCTTAGGTCACAGAACAGAATATACTTTTATCCCGATTGGATAGGTAGTTTCAGCGGGATACAGAATTAAATACAGGGTGGCCCACCGAAAACTTTCCACCCAGGTTTATTTTCTTTTAAATAAATAAATGAAAAAAACGCTCGGACCCATACACTTTAGTTGTCAGGGGAACATATTTTTTTTTGTATTTTCACCCTTAAAATCTTAAAAAGGATGGGGGTCAAGTGATCCTTATTTTAAAGGAAATTGAATTGCCTTTCCAATGGGACCTTGCTCGTTGAAATCGGGTGAGTAGTTTTCGAGAAAATAAATGTTAAAGAAATTTGGGTTTAAATGTAAATAAAATGCTAAATACGCATAAACATGGCAATATTGTAACAATAGGTCTTCGGAATTCCACTTGTTCTGTCGAAAAAACGACTATCATTAGTTTGTTGTTGATATCGGTTAAATTCATTGCAAAACTAATTATTTAGCCATAAATTTAGTTTGGTTGAATTACCCATTAAAATGACGTATCTCTCGAAGAAAAAGTTGAAATTATTTCACTTTTCTTTAGAAATAACAATTGTGCTAGCGCTGCCGCGTTATTGTATAATGAGTTACACCCAAATGGACACCTGTCTGATACTTACGTGCGAGAATTGGTGGCCAAATTTCGTGAAAGACTAAGAAATATTGAAAATCCTGTAAGAAATGAAGCTGTAGAAGTAGGAGTTTTGGGTCATACTGCAATAACTGACCCCACGCTTAGTACGAGGAAAATGTCAGAAGTGTCGGGTGTTTCGCGTACAACTATCCAGAAAATTTTTAAAAAGCATACATTCATTAATTCTGTTTTTGGCGTTTGTAGGGCTAAATTTTTATTTTTTTTTTTTAATTTAATTATTGTCGTTTCTAATTCATTTAATTGGAACTAAAAATAAAGTATCTTACCAAGAGCGGCGTGAGATTGGTGGCAAATATCACCACATGTCCATTTAAACTTATTCATAGTTCTAGTACAATTGATTTTTCATATTTCTACACAGGCGTTGTCAGTAAATTAATTTCAGCAAGTCCGGTCCTGACCAAAGCTCAAGTTATGTAAACAGTGCTGGGATTCCAAAATGCTATGTGATACCGAAATATTCTATTTGGCGCAAAAAACTGATTCCTGTTCGTTTTCAGCTGATCGCGGGTCGTCTAAAACGATATCGATTCTTTCGATACCTCTAGAGATCCCTATTCAGTCGATTTCGAGAAGACAGTGATTTTTTGGTTAGAATTATTTGTTTTTGTAAGTTTTGCAAGTTTTTTTTGTTTAAATTAACGACTATAATAAAATCATTAATTACTGTGTCCTTTCTAACATTTCACATATTGTGAAACATGTAGTACCAATATATAAAAAATAATTTATTTAAAAAAGACATTTTAGACTTTTCCAGTTAAAATCGGATATTTCCATACTTCTGTTATAGGTTAAAAGTTTGATTTTTAATATTTTTGATAGCAAAGCAATAAACACACGGTTCAGAAATGATCGTTCTTTCAACTGATTTTTTAAAAAGTTTTCCCACAAAATAATCTGCTATAATTCACTACGCATGCGTGCTACGAATACTAATGACTAATGATACGATAAAACGAAAAAAGCGATGGCATAAACGACATCGAATGAGAAAATCGAATTGGTCGATATCGCTTTAACTATCGAGTATCGAAAGCGTTACGATAGCTGTGGTATCAAGTGAAAGGGAATCCCAGCGCAGAATATTAGTAGAAATGGCATGTCTCCACGGCCGCCATTAAAATTAGTGATGTAAAAAAAACCGTTCATCAAGGGTATCTACCTATTGGCGACTCAAATTAAGGAGCTGCAATCAGCTGATTTTTAACGGGAGACGCGAAGGGTACACTAGACGACAAAATTGACGAAGATGCCAAATAACACGATAATAAAGACAAAGACGAAACGAAAATATTCCCCGTTATAGCATTCAGCAAATCGCCTGAAGAGGACGCCACGTTCTTAATTTGAGTCGCCAATCCTGTTAGCCAACTCGCGATTGGAGATCCTTCAGAGTGCTTTGTGCAAGCCTAAGGTTTGTTCTTTTGTGCTGCACCAAACTGCACTAACCTGCACATTTTTTAATTGTGGAAGAAGTTCATAAGCAAAAAGTCAGTGCAGATTAGTGCAGTTTCATGCCAGACAAAAGAACAAACCGCAAACCGCTAGTGTGCAATGCCAACAGGTGATCTGCTTTAAGCTTTTTTAATATTGTTAATAATATATCCTATTTATAAACAAATCAGGAAGTTTTTAGATAGTACGTAATTCGTTTTCTATTTTTCTTCAAATTTAGATTTTTTTGACTTCAATAGGATAGGCAATACTAAATGATAGAGATCGCATGATACCGATATTGATATCGTTATATCGGCATATCGGCGGTTGTTGCCGATTATCGGTATCGTATCGTATCGGCAGGAAACTTGCCGATATATTGGCACATATAAAACGAAGAATTTTGGGTTCTTACTGCATATACCTACGAAAGGTAATACTCGTAAATATAATAAAATAAAATACATTTTTGTGCTTCTTCTAATGTCACTAATAAATATCTAATCATTTATAACATAACTGTAGTATAACTGAGGCCTTTTCCGGAGAAATAAATTAAGAATTTCACAAAGCAATACTGAAAACATTAAACAGGGACTTGCCCGAAACTTCACCAATCAGAAACGTTATACCGCGTTACGGAATGATAAACCAGGACTTCCCCGATTTTCGTTTTCGCCCAAACAGAAAACCCATGAACGAAAAACGGAAATTGATACGGAACACGTACAGGATTTAGCGAATTGGAGGTTCAGAACCGTATTTTGTATTTTTTTATTTATACTTATTTGACGTTATAAAAACCAGGATTGGCATTAATTCACATGATTTAAGCCTTGACTTTTTTTTTATAAAAGTCACGACTTTTTCCAACCCTGATAAAAACTAAACATTGAAACACGTACGAATGTCTTTGCCGATACGATATATCGGTATCGGTATATCGGCATGTAAATATCGGTATCGGCCGATATATCGTATCGGCAAAATAAAGTCATATCGTGCGATCTCTACTAAATGATAATTTTTTCAATTTTCTATTCAATAACCAGTAAAAGACTCCAGAGCTGTACTGGCGAATTCATAAAAAATTGGGTAGTAACCAGCGCGTACACAAATTTACTGGGTAAATGTTCTGTAGTATTATGTAAATTCTCTCTTACTTTTAAGCAGTTTATTTACGATCCTGCCACCCATGGTCAGGCACCGTGTTTACGGACCCTATCAATAATACATTAAGAATATAACTTAAACGCGAGCGAAGCAGCGGGTTAAAGGCTATTATAATAAATTGAACAAATCTATTTAGTAAAATTTTCACAACTCTATTTGTAAAACTAACATTTGGGGCACTAATTTTAGAATTCCAGCAATTGTTGGCAAAAAATATCCGTCTTAAAACTAGTTAACTAAGCAATTAAGTGCAGGTATAATAAAATCTACTTCCATTGGACCAAGTAGTTCGTTTTTTTATAGTCACGCTTAAATTTTCGACGAGAAACAACTTTAAAAATTTAATTAAGAAATTATTTATTCATATTTTTTATTAATTAGTTGCGAGATCTAAAAATAGATGTACTTAGATAAGATGCTGGTCTTCATATCAATAAAATAATCAAGTAATTTTTACAGTTAGAAAAACAAACACCTTTTAGAACATACTTAATAACAATAACGCTGTCAATTTTCAAGTGTAAGTACCGGCTCATTAGCGCGTGAAAGTCCTTTAATTGGTTATTACGCCACCCTACTGGTAAATAAATAATATAATAGACATACAGGGTATTTCAAACTCAGTGGCCTATTAATTAATTACACCGGTCAACACGATTTTTGAGTCTGGATAATGCATGTTTATTGCTTTTACGCTTTTCAATAAGGAAATTAATTTTTTTTCCGAAAATTTTTTATTTTGTAAGCCGGAAATCGCTATTAGGTATGCAATTTAAGGAAAAACAGTAACTTCCTGTGCAGTAGGTATTAAGGTATAAATATCAATATACATAATAATGTACTTATATTTTAATAGAATTATTGTAAAGAAATTAAATATGAAATATTTTACTTCTTCTTTTATGATCAAAATCACTCTTACGTATTAAACCCCAAATATAGTCAGTCACCCATCATGTTTTTAATATATTCCCCCTGACAGACAATCAAGCGCATACAGCCGATTGACTGACAGGCCAAAGGGCCAACCGTATGTACGGAATGTAGTGGGGGGCTGGGGCATGGGCGCACCCAGGATTTTGTCGGGGGGGTGGTAGCTGACTAATGCAATTCGGTGTGTCTAGGATGTTGGGGGGGGGGGGGCTGCAGCCCCCAGCAATTCAACAACAAAATGGGATTATCTTTATGCAGAACTGTAGAACTATGGCAGCCCTAACGCGAACTTATGAGCTTTGAACCAGAACTCTTGTTAAAAAATATTTCATACAGTTTATTACTATACACTTTTTTAACACTCTAAAATTTAAGTTGTAAACAACAAAATACCATTCTAATCTTTAATAGTTCTACAGTTCTGTAGAATTTCGATTGTAAACAACAAAATACCATTCTAAATTCTACAGAACTGTAGAACTATTAAAGAATTAGAATGACATTTTGTTGCTTACAACTTAAATTTTTGACTGCTAAAGAAAGTGTGAAGTTGGCCCCTCATGAAATATTTTTTAACAAGAGTTCTGGTTTAAAACTCATGAGTTTTCGTTAGTGCTGCAATAGTTCTACAGTTCTGTAGAATTAGAATGGTATTTTGTTGTTTACAACTTAAATTTTTGACTGTTAAAAAGTGTGAAGTTGGCCCCCCATAAAATACTTTTTAACAAGAGTTCTGGCTCAAAACTCATAGGTTCCAGTTAGTGCTGCCATAGTTCTACAGTCCTGCATAAAGATAATGACATTTTGTTGTTGACTTTTTTACTTCCCAAAAAGCACAAAATATATAATACAATTTTTTTGGTAAGAGCTCTGGTCTCGAAAATCATAAAGAACTGTAGAACTATTAAGCAGTGTGGCCAAACTTGTTTTTGCAAAAATGAGGGGCTGCGTGAAGTTAGCCCCCATTTTTAAAATATTGTTTTTACTTTTGTTTTAACGGAACTATTAATAAAAAGAAAAAAGAACTCTAGAACTCTTTATAGGAAACTCGGAATTCAATTTTAAATAAATTTTGCATTTGGGGGGCCAACTTCACAGACATCAAGAGGCGCGTTGCGATGTTGCTTGCAATACTATTTTTTACAAAAAAGTGCGATACTCATCTCATGCACTAGTGTATGATTATCGCGTAATCTTATTCTGATTGGTTTAAATTCAAACCCAATCAACCCCAAACAATTAGAACTTGTCATTTTAGTGTTAGAATGTCTATTTTGATACATGAATGACATTCTCTAAAGAGGACTACATACCCGTCAGTCAATTAAAGTGCTGCTTTTCCACCCACCACGCTTTATCACTGTACACAAGTCGACTCCAGAATGCGCCGACAACGACGCAGAAGAACGTCGTTCGAGCTGGTTGTTTTTCGAAATAACATTTTTAGAAAGATTTTTATAGAACCCCAAATAAATCATTAAAATATTAAGTAGCAAAAAAACACCACGATTCAAAAAGTCAGGTCAGGGACATGAAATTGCCACATGGTGTATACGTATTTTGCCAGCGACCGCGTATATAACAAATAACAGCATAATAAAAATGCCCCGCTATGCTGCATAATATTAAATCAATATTAATTATCGTATTGTTTAAATAAATGTGCTATTATAATTACGTAAAAGGTCATTGATGCATGGAAGAAGGTTCGAGTTAAACTCTCACAAAAGGCGCTGCCGCCACATGGCGAGAATTTCTAACCTTCGAGGCCGAAAATATGATGATTCACATTGGATGCATTCTTTAAATTTCAAGAGGGTTGTTCAGGTTAAAGCGAAAAAACTTTAGACGGATCAAAGTGATCAAACTCAAACCTGCATGTGGACAAATAAGCTTACGCACCTTGCAAGCACTGATGGTATTTTTTTATGAGACAACCCACGTAGACTTCAAGCCAAAGTTCTAACGTGCCGTGGGCGTCTGAAGAGAAGGGAATTGTAATCTACTGACACGGGATATAAAGGACTGGAGGTTGATAGGGATAAGAGCCTCTTGTTGTTCTGTCAGGAACAGTCAAGGGCTAATTTTCTAGAACAAAATCAGAGGAAATATCATCGGAAAAGGGACAAATCCCCAACAGCGCGGCGATGAGCGAGAGAAGGGAGTTTTCTTGCGAGCACTGGGTAAAAAAGATGAGAGTTCATATAATAGGCAAATTAAATGAGAGGTACAATTCTTATGACATGAAAATAATCAAGATGAGTATTAGGAATGCAATATTTTATTAAAATACTCTTTTGATTTTTCAGAACAAAACTGATTTGGGTGTTGTAAATTTACATTTTTTTTATTATCTGAGACAGCCCACATAGACATCAAGCCTAAGAACTAACGTACCGTGGGCGTCTGAAGAGAAGGAAAATCTAATCTACCGACAAGGGATATAAACGATTGGTGGTTGGGAGGGGAAGGAAAAACATCTGCAGGCAATTTGTTCCATAATCTGGTATGAATGAGCGTAAAATGTGGGATATTGTAGGCTTTTGTAGCTGAACAGTAAAGAGGTGCATACGTAACGCGCCTCTTGTTCTGTTAGGAACAGTCAAGGAAGGAATTATTGCAGCTAGTTTTTCAGAGCAAAATTCGTGGAATTATCGGTAGAAAATGGATAAATCCCCAACAGCGCGGCGATGAGCGAGAGAAGGGGGTTTTCTTGTGAGGACTGGGTCATTGATGAGTCGAATGGCTCGCTTTTGGATAGAATCAAGGATGTTCAGTGTCGAAGGTGATTCCGTTCCCCAGATGAGGGAATAGTACACTAGGTTAAGTCTTATTTGGAAAACATAAAGAGTGTGTAAGTTGGAAGGGGAGAAGTATTTTCTGCCTCGATAGAGGAAACCAAGCTTCTTAGCTGCTACTGTATTATATATTTGGTTTCAGAAGTATTAATTCATCGTATGTCAAAGATGGAAGTAAAAAACAACTGTCAGGTAATGAAATTATTTTCCTTTGCGGTCTTATCATTACACTTTCTGCTTCTGGGCCATCATATGTCGACCGATGTATCATCATCCGAGGGCGTTGTTCAGTGATTGGTACTTCCTCACAGGTCTTGTGGGAAAGGGACACTTGTTTACATAAACATCAGAGAGGAATTAGCCCAAGATTTAACAACCAGAGAGCGCAGTGGGCGTTGCTGCCAACTGACTTGGACTAGTGTTTCGCCTGCAATCACTGGTACCCTCATCTTTCTTGCCCACACCTATCTAATTTAACATGGTAATATACCTGTACTTTCTTTCCTTTAGCCATTTTTACTGACTACACATATTTAGCATCAGTGATAGGATACAAATATACTGTAAGCCTGATTTTAGTAAGAAGTGGACCCTCATCTTGTTTCCCCTGTACTCTTCAAATGTTTAGACTGTGAATTGATATACGATTTTATTGATCTCGATAATACATCTAGAATGATTTGTCTATACCTGAATAGTCGTCGACTTGAAAAGGGTATTTTGTTCATTCATCTGTAAAATTATTAATCATAACGTTACGGTAGTTAAAAACAAAACGCTACGTGCTTTCGAAAATTGAATTTTTACGTTATTAAGTTCGAAATTATCTATCTTATGAAAAAAAGCATTAAATCAGTAATTGATGCTGACGCTTGTGATGTACTGATGTGACTCGTCTTTCTGCACTAAAGGGTTCTGAAACGGTGAATGGATCACGTGATTTCTTACTGTTAGAATGGGATTAGGAAGGTATGTTCTGGTATTTATGGGCGGGCGATTAGATGTCGTTAATGACAGACCGTATCATGTGACATTTTGCTTGAGGTTAAAGACCAAACAATTTTCCTCCGTCTTAAAACTGTCTTTTTCAAAGACGTTTCAACCATCACGTCCTCCTTTTATCTTCTGACAGCCCTTTAAGGTCGAGGCCTAAGTATCATGTACCGTGGATGTACTGGGAAAGTCCGACTCACACATCCAAAGCTGGAAACTTCCGTAGGGATTTCACCTGTGGGGTGATACTTCCTTCGTCGAGGAAGAGCTCCTCTACCACTTTACTTTTGTAAAGCAATGACATGGTGTTCTCAAGCGCTAACTCATCCAAGTACTAACCGTGCGCGGTAATGTTAAGTCGTTCGTAAACGTGCCGTTCCATTTTATTTAAAGACAGTTCCGGATGAAAATAATCCATTTTTCCACACAAGTTTATGGATAAAATTCAGGAAAAACCAAAAGTCACGTTAAATAAATATCACTACACACGAATATTACGACCTGTCTGGAATGTACACAAACAAAATTACGCTTTGCAGATTCATCAATGAACCAGACGACGCCACGTAAAGCGACGTTGCCACTCTCACTTTAAATAATATCGTCACAATGAAACGGAAATATATTGCTAAAAACTTATTATGACGAAAAATAATGGTATAGCTTGTCAAATATAGCGTTGCCTCTGAGTTAGCCCCGCCCACTAAAAGCGCAGTAGACCGGTTGCATCGGTGGGGTAGGTACAGTCCGTAACAAAAGTGCATGCTTTTTTTAAACTCATTTATGTTCTAACGGTCGTGACGTGCATTTCAGTATGTAGTTCGAGTTTAAAGTAAAAAAGCGAAGTGTTACCTGGGCAAAGTCGTGAAATTTTGGTAAATATTATTAATTTTATGCGCCAAGAAGCTGAAGCGAATAAACCTATCACTGTGGTCCAAACTGAATTTTTACGGCGACAAAAGTCTTCTCTAAGTTTAGGAATGGTAACAAAATAAAACTAGGCACATTATTAAAAAACCTTCCTTAATTAAAAAAGTGCATTTTGCTTGTTGCGTTGATATCACTAGTTGCCCACAAAATTTTGACCCACCTGTAAAAAAAACTCACGGGCCGCGCCAGAATATAATTACCAAAATTTCCGAAAAGTATTTATGATAGCACTAATAATTATCACAATTCAGCCAAATTAACACAAAATAATGTGTCCTAATTCTTTATCAGAATCAAGCAAGCAGAATCCAGGAACAAAATTGATGTTAAATGCTACCTGTCTTAAACTAATTTATGCTAAATTGATAACTAGGACTAGGAAGGACAATCTTAATTAAATGAAACCGATTATAAAGCAATTATCTAATTTTATTTTTATCGCTGACAGTCCTTTAAACCAAAGCAGAAGCCGCTTAATATTGCCATTTCTGTTATCCGAATGCCTCACTGCCTTGTCCGCGCACGTATGAAATTTTTCAGAGGCAAAGCTATATTTGACAGGCTGTACCGTGTCGAAATTTTTAATTTATAATTTTTTTTTCTGGGAATTATTAGAAAAAACAGAAAATAATACCGATATTTAAAATGGCTCTTTTGGAGTGAATGGTTTTTAAAAGTCATCCTAAGAATTTAAAAAAAAATTCGTGCATAGAAGAAATTGTGCATTTAAGACGACTGATATGGATGAAAAATCACTAGGAAAAATTGGAACACATATTTTCGGGAGAGCTTTATTTAGTTACCTTCGAAAACAAAGCCCCTCTATAGCAAACAGTGCAATTTCGTGCAGCACAAACCTGTGTGTACCAAGGTGCAAACAGGTGTCATCGCATCGTTTGAACGAATGACACTGAACGACTTTAAACTGTGCTGGCACACTTAAAATGAACGAATAACCCATCTCTAGTGGCTTAACCTCAGTGATCGGGCGAGAAATAGTCGGACCCATGGACAAAAAATAATGTACTTGGTCAGACCAGTGAAATTAAATGTCGCTTGATTAGGCATGAACTCGGGGATTTACGAAAATGATTTAATACTTAGTATTGGTTCAAAAGATTTTCTAGTTGATCAGTTAGGTTGCGAAAAAGTTTTAAACAACGCACCAGTCAGGCATAAATTAATAGTATTTAACGTTAAGCACTTTAAAATCCAAATCACTCGTACGCCATTTTAGCAAAACTTCCAGGAAGGCACATCAAACAAACACCCGTTACATAGTATATTAATCACTTTAAAGTAAAAATGTTTATTGTTATTATTATTCAAGAATATCGTTGTCCACTATAGAAAACAATATATTTGATTTAAAAAACTGCCGCGACCGTTAAACTTTAGGAATTTTTAACACGTGTGTACACGACACGCTATCAGCTGTTTACTATTCCAGCCCCCCGTGCTATATTGCCAGATCCTCTACGTCAAGGTTCCCTTGTTAAAGAACGCAGTGGCAGCAGTCATAATTTGAAAACTGTCCCCTAGCAACCAATTTCATTTGTAATTATTGACGGCGTTATCTCAACTGCCACCCAGACTATCGACAAGATTAAACTATACCGGGTGTCCCAAGGGGGTGGCTCGCCCCTATAACTTTTTTGTTTTTTAAGATAAAAAGATATAATTTGGACTGTGTTTGTAAGAGATAAAATTGCATTTTTTAACAGATGACTTGACCTTTTCCAGCTTCCGGTTTAACCGGAAACGAAATCAACTTTTAATTTTTAAATGGGACACCCGGTATTTTTTTCTTGTTTTTGACTCAGAGTAACATTCTGAATGCAAATATGGGCCATTGGTCACTTTTTGTCAAGTAAAAAAAGTATTTTTCCAAAATTTATTTTTTAGTCTAGAGTGCTATGAGAATGTTAAAGTCGTTTATTTCAGTTTTAAAAACAAGGGAAAAATTACGGTTTCCTGTTTTTATTCATAATTTTCAAATTATGTGCAATTTAATTTTCAAATTTATTTTACCCGTTTTTTCAAATGGGAATATGGTGGCTCGTGCAGTTAGAATAAAAGAGCATTTTATTACGAATAATTTGATATCCCACATTATAAGGTTTTAACTCAACTACTCCTAAAAGACTAAAAAAACGTTACCCCTACGTTGAACCAATGCATTGTTCCATAAATGGATTTTTATAGCGTTTAGTCAAGATAGTAGGTCATGACTGAGAGGATAATAATAGTAATGTCGTGAATCAACCGAACTAAGGTGGCTTTGAAACCAAATGTCTATTGAATGTGGATTTTTGTTGTCAACAAGATGAAAAATTATTCAAGAAGTGAAAAAATTGACATTTTAGTTTTTGGTGAGTGTAGACAAAAGTAAACTGATGCAGTTCGACTTTACACCGAAAGATATCCTGAACGCCGTCACCCAACACGTCATTATTTCTTAAAGCTAGTCCAAAAATGCGCAAATAATAAAAATGAACCAGTTATAATAATTAATCAGTGAAGGAAAAGAAATTGACGTCTTGGCATACGTGCCGGTAAATATTAATGTTTTAGTTAGGGAGATCTCTTTAGTGTGTCAAACTTCCAAATCATCTACATGGATATAATAAATAATATCCGTTGCACCAACATCTTTACGAAAATAACAATTATCGAATACTTCAATATTGCAACTGGTACTTAGATAAATATTTTGAATATAACACCTTTTCCTCCAAAATTATTTATTCTGACAAAAGCCGTTTTACGAATTTGGGTGTTTTTAACAGAAATACCAAACGATACTGAGGTCAAGAAAACTTACATCGGATGGAGGAAGGCAATTTTCAGGAATGTTTTGGGTTTAATTGTCGGGTCGGGATTCTTGGCGACAGGGTTTTAGGTCCTATAATCTTTGATGGGCACTTAACAGGGGAAAGATATTTAAATTTTCTTACCCAAGAAGTTGAGCAGCTTCTTGGCGAAATTCCCATGATTAATCAAGAAAACCTATTCTTTCAACAAGATAACGCCCCTCCTCATAACATAGGAGCAGTGAGGGATTACCTAAATTATACTTATGGTGAAAAGTGGATTGGAAATAACGGTCCTGTTAGGTGGCCACCAAGGTAAAACCGAACTCAGTTATAAATTTATAATTTTATTTATTTCATTTTCCAAATATTTCAGGTCACCTGACCTCACCCCTCTAGATTTTTTATAGGGTACAATTAAAAATGAAGTTTACGAACAGGGACGGACTGACCCGGCGGGCTGGCGGGCGCAGCCCGCCGCGCCATTTGTTTACAATACGCCCTGGCGCCCTTTCGTGTAAGTGAAAATAATAGTTAAAAAAGCTTATTAATTTAAATCGGCGCCTTTACCTTTAAATAGCCCGCCAAATTTTCCGGACCCAGTCCGTCCCTATTTACGATATTCCTTCAACAACTCGTCTTGAATTAGAAAATAAAGTGGGGGCGGCAATCAACAGGATTAATCCGAGAATAATAAGGAATGTAGTTAGAGCAACTGTCGAAACGATCCGGCTTTGCCAACAACAAGATTGTGGACATTTTAAACATTTTTAACCATAAGTAGGGTATTTTACTATTGTTGTTATAATTTCGGTTTCCATTAAAAACATTTTCCTCTGTTGCTAATACCAATATTAACGACTTAAACATATCCATGGCGCTCTAGACTAAAAAGTTAATTTTGATATACTTTTGTTTTTGACATAAGAAAAAGTGACAAGCGGCAAATAGTTATATTCAGACTGTAACCCAGAGTCAAAAATATAAAAAATATACAGGGTGTCCCATTTAAAAATCAAAAGTTGATGTCACTTCCCGGAAAACCGAAAGTTGAAAAAAGTTGAATCACTTGTGAAAAAATGTCCTTTAATGCCTTATAAATATCATTAAAATTGCAAATTTGTATCATCAAAACCAAAAAAGTTATAGCGGCGAACCACTTTCCAGGGACACCCGGTATAGAATAAAAGTGAAATTTTGTAAAAATAATGATCTGTGAAAATTTAGACGAAGATTATCTCGAATGTACTCCTCCTTCGGTTTCAAGAAAAAGATTGTATATACGTAAAATAGCATCTGATGCAATGCACAAAGTATGACTGCTGCAGTTGTAGAAAAAGTATAGTGTACAATACGTTGGATAAATACCTTTTCACAATCGTTCGACTTGTGGCCTTCGCCTTCAGCTCAGATCCACAATCGTCTCACTCGTGTGAAAAGAATCATTTCCAAAACTTGTTGTACAATATAGGTACTCTGTTTTCTGTCTCGTCAATCGTCGGTGAACAAGCGAACTATTGTTAAGTCACGTGTCCTATTAAAGATGATTTTCTACTTGCGAAACTGTGAGACAGACTTGGAGACGGAGGACGAGGTGCGGTTCCTTGGTGTTACTTTGGACCCAAACTTGAAATGGGATTGCCATATTAATAGCCTGGCAGCCAAGATCCGTAGGGGAGTGTTTGTTTTGCGCAGCTTGGCTAGTGCTATTTCTTCTAGTGTGCTTAGAATAGCATACTTTGCCCTTTGCCACTCACTGCTATCCTATGGTGTAATAGTGTGGGGACGAGCTGCTGCAGCCTATAGGATCTTTGCCCTACAGCGCAGGGCTGTACGGTTCATAGCTCAACTACCTTATAGGGAGGATTGTCGGCATGCTTTTGTCAGTCTCGGTATCCTTACTTTTCCGTGTGTTTTTATATATGAAAATCTTCTCTATGCAAAGACAAATTATAACAATTACAATCTAAATAGCGATTTTCATTCATATAACACACGACACAAAGATGATTTAACTGTTCCCTTCTTCAGACTTAAAAAAAGCCAAAATGGACCAAACTTTTTAGCAGTTAAGTATTTTAGTCTTCTTCCCAGAGCTATCAGGGATCTTCCAATAGAGCAATTTAAAAAAACTATAAAACTGTTTTTAATTTCGAAAGCTTTTTATTCACTTGACGAATATGAAAATAGTGACCTTATATTTGATAATTATAATTAGTACCTATATTTCTTAATGTGTTAATATTTTGTTTGTAATTTATTCACTATATTTGAGTTCTATGAGTTTTAATTGTCTGTAAATTTAAATTATTTTATGTTTTTTAATTGTATTGACCTAAATTTTATATTATTCATATTTTATTGACGTGTGTACATTGTATTACAATACTAACATGAATAAACAATCTGAATCTGAATCTGAAAAAAGGCTTTGAAACACTAGAGAGCAGAAAAACAACTATAATTATACATCACCTTAATTTTTATGTTTAATTTTTATTTTCCGTTCTTCCAATAATTGTGTGCTCAGTTACAACTTCGTTTTAGTTTTATGACGTAGGTATTTGTAGTAGAGTTAAAGGGTGACTCAAATTAAGGAAGCCATCAGCTGATTTTTAACGGGGAAGAAGGTCTCAGTAGACGACAAAATTGACAAAGATGTCAAATAACACGATAATGAAGACAAAGACGAAACGAAAACATAATTATAATAGTTAGCAAATCGACTAAAGGGTAAACACAAATACATCTAAAGAAATGCGCACCTTCTTACACAAATCTGCAGAGATTAGTGAAATATTCAATATGCAAAAAAACAATTTTGTGCGACCTTTTTAAATATGTAGTCACTAGCTTCCGCCTGCGACTTCGTCCGCGGCATAACAATTTTACTCCATTACAAACTTTCAACCCCCATTTCACCCCCTTACGGGTTGATTTATTATAAATTGTAAAACACGTGTTAAAACATTTAGAGTACTTTTATGAAGGTTCGAGTTAACAGGACCATCTAATATTTTTTCTCCATTCAAACCATATTTCACCCTCTTATATAGGGGTTGAATTTTGAAAAACCCTTCCTTAGTAGGTGCCTCCGTTATATAAGAAACTTCTGTGCAAAATTTCAAGTTTCTAGACCCAGCGGTGTGGGCTGTCAGTCAGTTTCTTCTTTTATATACAGGGTGAGTCGGGAGGAACGCACCAAATTCTAGGAGTGTACTCTACATGCAAATATATCCAAAAACCTTCGCTTTTGTTTTGGAGGGCGTTTGAGTGGTTTATTTTGCGAATTTAATATATTTTTTATTGTTCATCTGTATAAAAAATAAGGCCGATATGTCACACACACATTTTTTAATCAGCTGATTTAGATATATTTTTAAAGTTGCCGATATATCTCGTCAGGATACTTGCATAAAAAAATTGCTTTATGTGTAAACAGTCATGCAATGCAATTAATTGCCTTGCTATAATTTGCATGTAATGTAAACAGGCTGTGAGGGTATATTATCAATCCTGAGTTAACCTAACCGTACTTTCCGCAATTTTTAGTTTCGGTTATCAATCATTTCTGAGATACCTCTGTATTGAAGTAATGCAAAAGGATACATATTTAATCAAAATGGAATTCACTTTATCATTTGCTTATTTTTAATATCACATAATTTACAATCAGCTGATAATTTGTTCAACCTAGCGGTGATAACAACATGAAAATTCCGTTCCATCCGATTTAAATGTCTTAAAGATCGGAAATAGTTTAAAATAAGTACTGCATACGATCGTAGCTTCAAATGCAACGTTGTCGTAGATATGTATATCGCGACTTTCAAGTGGATCGAGTTGCATCCGATCAGTTTCATCCGCTCGAAACTCACGATCCGGTTGGTCAATTTTCAAATAACTTAAGCATGCAGCATCAATATAGGCAGGGTTGAAAAAAAACGTGTACATATTTCTTAATTTTAAACAGAACAAGTGTTTTTTTTTTGTTTAAAACGTTTCTATTTTGTTTTAAATATGTTTTTTTTTGCTTCTCAATTTTAACATATAAAACCTAAAAAACGGTGTTTAAAACCTGTTTTCCTACTAGAGAACAATATCACAATATAAATCTTTATTGTGTTAAACTGCTAAATAATAATGTTTAATCCGACCCTGAATTAAATGGGCTTTTTCACTATAATAAGTATACTCCTGTTAAATCGCTTTACTTAAAAATACGTGTTTAATTTACCTGTTTTAAACATGTTGTATACAGATTTAAACAAATAATATTGTTTTAAACCTAACCGATTGTTTAAAACATATTTAAAACAATTGTTTTATACAAAATGTTTAAAACAAAACAACCCTGAATATAGGTAGGAACTTCATTTTTCTAAAAAATTAGATTTTAATATAAAGTTTGTTCTCTCACTGGTCATCATACCTACATACACCATACCATACACTATTCAAAAATAAAATGTTCAGATTTTGAGCATAATTTCATCGATGGTGCATATGACATTTGGCAATCGAGATTGAAGAACACTGCCTGGTCAATTAATCCTCTAACTGTTTGTACATAGGTAGTTTTAAGTGGATTGTATTGAAATAATTACTGTTATAAAGTGGTACCCAATTAGTAATAACGATACACTAAAAAAATATTGGCAGGAAACCACCGGTACTAGTAAAACTAATGAAGACCATGACCAGAAGCTAATAAAATGCACTTGAAGTAAATATGGCTTGAGATCACATACCTAACATCAAAGGTATTAGGGGAGGATGAGGGAATAAGAAACGTAGGTAATAAGATACATTTTTTTCTTTTTTTGTAAGTGGAAAAATTGTTAAAAAAAAATATAAGAAACCTATAACCTTCAACCACACGCCCTAAAAAGTTTTTAGAGCCTATGTCACTACTTTCTATAATTTCTTTGCTAAACAAGTTGGGCCTTATAAAACTTAATCAGTGCAAAGTCCCAGAATAAAGGTATTCTGGGGCAAAGTAGTGCTTTTTAGGGAATATTTTTTTTTTCTAATCTTAGGTTAAATTTTTAAACCAAGTTTTTGGTATGGACTTGTAGATAATGAACAGGGCTTTCAAGTGTTTTTTTTTATATTTTTTTACGTAAACAGAGACGCCCACAAATTTATGTTTCTTATAACCCCAATTTTTCCTTCATATGGGGTAATAAGAAACTAATCTTATTTATTTTGTTTCAGACTAATTTAACTGCGCAAAAATGCAAAATTAAGCATTTGTTTGTTTGTTATTGTAACATATTATCATAACTTTTGTTTTTTCTATTATTTGAAAAGGTCTAAATACATATTAATAGACTTTTTTACAAAGATATACACGTTCGGTTTTCTTCTTTTTGTTAAATGCAGTTGAATGTCTTCTAAATGATATTTGGATACAAGAATTCGGATTGTTTTTGATTAGTAATAAATTTGCTTTCAAACATTAAAGACAACTTTTGGCCCTTCATTTTTTTGTTGCTGCTGAAAAAATTAAAAAACATTTACAAACAGATCTGAAGAAATTCAGGGTTATAAAATACACCTCAAGAATGTACTTTATTACACCAATTCAATTTTAACTTTTGGTATATCAGAAATTCCATTGTATCATATTACCTCTATGGGGGCAATAAGAAACCTTTTGTGGGGGTAATAAGAAACAATGCTTGCAATGATTTTTGGTTTTTCAATTCAAATGATTCATTACACATAGTACATGAGTACCCTCAGGTAAGACATAGTATGCCAGAAAAAGGAAGCCGAGGTCTACTTAAAACTATCACCTGTCTGTACACATGTTCTTGGTTTCTTATTCCCCCATGTGTATCTTATTCCTCCATCCTCCCCTACAAGAAATTTTTACAGTGTAGACAGAGGAGGTGTAGGGGGAGGTCTATGGGGCTCAAGATCCCCCAAGAGAATAGCAGGCTGTCTGTAAAGTTGCCATAATAAATAAAAAAAATATTGATAAGCTGTACATTGTACGCCAAGTTTTGAAAATTACTCTTTTTACACAAGTGAGATGTCCAAAGGCGAAGGCCTCACATCGAAGTAGTTAAATCTTATCGATTCTCTGGGTGGCAGTTGAGATAACACCTTTAACAATTCAACAAATGAAATTGGTTGCTAGGAGACAGCTTTCAAATTATGACTGCTGCCAAAACTTCTGCCTACTAGATTTGGAATATTTTAACAAGATTGTATGGAAGATAAGTCTGGGGTTTGATCCTTGGAGCATGCGTTAATCTTTTCGCACACTTTTTGAAATTATTGTTTTCCAGTTGTAGTTAGTAGTGTGTGTTTTTAGCTAAGAGCACAGTTGTGAAAAAAATTATTTTTAGTCCCTGCCAAAATTGCACTAAGTATACCTACTTAATTCTTTCTTATAACTATTGTTCTAGAATATCAAGTGCTTTTCTTCCATCGCCATTAAAAAAATGCTGTGCTATGTGATGCTACTGAGTCTAGCAACAAGGAAAATCTATGGATTTTTCTTGAAACCGAGGTATCAAACATGAATCCTTATGAATTTTTCTAAAGAGGCTAAAATATGTAAACTGATGCCTTTTTAAGTACGTATGTAAAGCAGTACTAGGTATAGTCCGCCCAAGATATCTGCAACTCGCAAAATAATTTATCAAGGGAAGGCTTATCCAACGTTACCAATTGTTTGTAAACCACATCTTACCACATCTGGTTTACAAACAAATTTGCAATGGTGTTTAAGCCTTCCCTTGCATTCTTTAAATTATTTTGCCGGTTGCAGATATCTTGGGTAGACAATAGGTACCTGTCTCTGATATTGTAGCTGGCTAAAATTTAAAAAAATATTGGTGAATCAAATTCAGAAAATTGCGCCCTCATCGGCCGATTTGCTAACTACAATAATGGGAAATGTTTTTATTGTTTCATCATCATCAATTTTTTCAACTAGTACCTAATCCATTTTTGCCCACTAAAAATCAGCTGTTTGCAGCTGTGACAACGCTGTTTAGCTTAATTTGAATTGCCAATAGTGGTAGAAATGCAAAAACACTTGGTATAGTACCTACTCTTATCATAGTAGCAATTATATAAAAACAAGTATTATGTACTACATATAATAAATTGTAACTTTAAACAGGGCATTGGCGGTTGTGGTATTTAATTTTTTAATTCAATGCAAATTTCAAATAATAAAATTAACAAATTATTGCATTTGTGAGAAGGGTTACTAGACTAGATTTTAAAAAAATATAATAATATAAACAAATGAACAATAATTGTCAGTACTGACATTTGAACAAGTAATTTCAAGTGCTGTCAAGGCGTTTTAAAATTAAAATTAGTGTGGGAAAAATATTTTAAAACGGGCTAGATATGAAGAATTTCAGCGTAAAAAACTGAAAACTGGATCTGGAGGAAGTTAATTAAGAAACAAGTGTGCAAAAAAAGTAACTTAAACCAAACCAAGACGTTGGAATGCCAAGGGAGGGACCAATCACAACAAAAGTCAATGAGCTACAACCGAGGCTAATATCAAGGTTTGCCCATGCAAGTTTAATTCTAAAACTAGTTCTAGTACTAAATAAAGAGTTAATCTATTAATCTCAAGGGTCCAACACCCCAGCTACCCTAACAGAGTGGGCGGGGGGTAGTTTTTTAACGGTCGACGAGACGCAATCGCCAGCTCACTTCAACCGCCATTACGCCACTGCTTTTCCACTATTTTGAAGCAGGAAATCTTAAAAACACTTACTTTTCCTGAGAAATGGGTTTTCCCTGGACCACCACCACGAATCAGCATGCGTGAAACGCCGTTTTTTCTGTCAATTTAACTGAAAATTTTACATGTTCCCGAACTCCCAACAAAATGGTTTCCGAAAGACGTATCGTCGCGAACGGCACGGCAGGCGTGAGGAAATCCGCGTCAAAAACCATCGAGGAATCGATCGATTACCGAAATTCCTTCGAAATCATATTTTTGAAGAGCCGACGAACCGCCCCCTGCGATTTAAATCCTTTTAAGGCCCCCCCGAGCGCTGAAAAAACCGGGCAAAATTTGGTATTGAATCGACCTAGCGTGTACACTTTTGACGGCTGTTACAAAACATCTGCCATCTGTCCCGGCATTGGCGCGAACGGTTGCGCAAGCGCTTAAAACAGCTCTTCCAGATGATCCTTTAGATAACGTTGCTTCATATGAGACAGATGTACAACAATCTGTACATCTTTGAATTATATTTTTTATATTAGGTAGGTACTAATTTTAAATCACTGATTTCGAATCATGTACAGATATATGTAATTATTTTTATTTTAAAGCAATCAGGCATTTCCAACCCGTCAAACGATATGGTCCCCTACCTACTTTTTGGGAATAGCTGTTGCCAGACATGTATATATGTGCAGATTGATAGACTACTAAAATATCGCAATAGGGATATGCACATATTTTTTTTATTACATAAATCGTTTAAGGAAGTCATTATAAACCCAAAAAAATATTTTTACAAAAATTACTAGGATAATTAGTCGCTGGAAAGACAAAGGAAACCGGAAACCGAAAACCCGAATTTCGAGTTATGGCCACCATACCTACCCTCAAGGTCATATTTATAACATTTAGCATAAACTACTTAGTCTACAAAACAACTTACATAAATGTATTGGAAATTATAACGGAAGAAGAAGGTTCAGTAACCAATGCAATACTGGCTTAATTTTCAATCGCTTCTCCTGAAAAATATGTTAAATAGAGTTACGCCCCTTTGTCTTTCCAGCGACGAATTTAGCTACAAAAAATATTTACTCGGTGTAGTTTATTACAATTTAGAAAGCAGCCATTGGTCCTCAGAATAATGACGTCAGGAAATCAGCAAAAATAAGTTTCAATCTACATGTTAACGTTAAGGTTAACCTAAAGTCGAGCAGGTTTGTTTTTCTCGGAAACTGTCAGAGGGGGAGCAATCGAATTTTTTGGGTTAATAGAGGAATAGTGCAACTAGCTTCGGTAAAAAATTCAGTTATACAGGATGTATCGTTTCGGGGTTATTAAACGTCAAAGTCGAAATTTCCGCGGGTCGCAAAAGTGAATTAAATCGATGTAAATTTTTGGGAGGTTGTAGAGGACCCGGAGCTTCAGAACTCTATTGAAACTGGTGAGGATCGGAAAATGGCAAGTAATTCTTTTGAAACGTCAATTTTAACAATTTGGAATAAGAGGCTACATGCCTCTTACATGCCAAAAATGTCTGAATACTAGCGTTGTGACCTCATCAAACATCAGATGTGCTATTTCATTGCTGTCTCTATCTGAAAGATTAAAAACTTACAAAAATTTCACTGACGACTGGTTTCGTTTTCTTATTCTTACTCCGCTTTTACCTTTATGGCGAAATCAACATTTTTAAAATTATTTCTCCTAGTTTTAAACTGCCTATAAAAGAAGAAACTGGCTGACTGTCTGCCTGACTGACATATCAACGTGCAACCCACACCGCTGGGTCTAGAACCTTGAAATTTTACACAGAGGTTTCTTACACGACGTAAGCATCTAGTAAGGAAGGGTTTTTCAAAATTCAACCCCTAAGGGGGTGAAACAGGGGTTTCAACTTTGTATGAACACAGACATACTCTAAAAAATTACAGTCTGATTCTCCAACGCTAGTCCGGTCTAATTTGACAACTAAAAGTTTTAAACTGACAAGTGTAAGAATAAGACAACTAAGTTTTGTACTAAAATTTTATTTCTGAGCTGTTTTGCAAATTTATAAAGAAAGGGGTAATTTTAGTACGTACTTTCAACAATAATAGAACTAAATCTATTACAGCAACTTCTTCCAAGATGAAAATCATTTGGAAACCAAGAAAAGCGCTGAAATATCAGAATAAATCCTAAGTTTTTAATGACGACCTAGTAACAATGACAGGACAAAAACCCGTCATAACATAACTGGTCAACTATAAGGTCTTAATTTAAACCAGTACTAAATCCTAAACCTTCCTAGTGAATCTAAACCTAAATGTTTGAACACGTGTTTTACAGTTTTTAATAAATCAACCCCTAAGGGGGTGAAATGGGGGTTCAAAGTTTGTAATCGAGTAAAATGTTTATACCGCGGACGAAATTAAACCATAAAGATATTAAAAATCATAAAGAGTAACTAAAGCAACCAGGTTATACCATATTACGGCAGTTGCGCAAGGGGTATGAAAAAGGTTATATTCGAAATTACGAAACCGAGGAAATAAAATCTATACAATTCCGTTGGACATTCGGTACAATTCCCTTACATATTTTGTACAATTTAAAAAACCTATGGATTTTTTGTGGACTTTCCCTGGCCGGACAGCTGAGTGCCCGGATCATTAATTTGCGAATCCCGGGATCCCCGGGATCTTTAGAATTTCTTAATTTATGAGACAAGTACGATAAAATGTCATTGAATCGATTTAAACAGTTTTAGGGCTTGAAAACGGGCTCACCTTCAAAATGCGACTTTGCCATTCGGATGTAAACAAACACGGGACTTACGAGTGGGGAAAAGAGAGGCAAGTAAAGCTGGCGAATGACAGCTAACAAGCTGATCCGCGGTTGTCAAGTCTACTTGCTGATTTTCTTAAAAACCTAAAGCTAGTTAGTTATTCATTTTATAATAGCTTTTAAGCCGCCAAAAAATTAGCTAAAGTTGGCCAACCCAAAGTTGATTGGCCGTTGGACGCTATTATATGGGAATTTATGTGCAATAAGAAGAGGATCGAGTGGCATATGGTCGGAAAGGCCTTTAAATTTCTGTTCAGTTCCCAGGTTTTAAGAATTTTACTTGATCCTATTGAGAAATTTATCTATGATTGCTACCAGGATATATTTGGTAGGCCTACTAGCTTGCGCACGCGACTTCGCCCGATGTATAACAATTATCCTCCATTACAAACTTTGAACCCCATTTCACCCCCTTAAGGGTTGATTTATTAAAAACTTTAAAACAATTTTATTTTTTAGAGTCCTACCTCTATGAAGTTTCGAGTTCATGGGACTATCTAATATTTTTCTCCATAAAAAGTTTGAACCCCTGTTTCGCCCCCTTAGGGGTTAAATTTTTAAAAACCCTTCCCTAGTGCAGGCCTACGTTATATAAGAAACGAAGAGACCTGTACCCAAAATTTTATGTTTGTAGACCCAGCGCAGCGGTCTGGGCTGTGCGCTGATACGTCAGTTTCTTCTTTTATATATAAAGAAGAAAAATATAATCAAATTTAATAGTATATATTATGCAACAATTATGTAATGATGGCTATTAATATATGAGCATAAAATAACGACACGAGCCTTAGGCCTTGGCGAGTGTCGTTACGATTGCGAGTGTATTAATGGTCATTGCATTAATACACTCTTTTTACGCCCATTTATTAATAAATATTAAACTGAACAACATATATTTAATTTACCAATAATTAAACCAATTCAATTCTTCACTACCACTAATACCATAATGTGACATAATTTATTTCTAATTGAAATATTCTTGAAAGATTTAATGAAAATGCAAATTTTAATAGAACTGTCAAAGTCAGATGATTTTTTGTATTAAAAAGAGGTCACTTGATTAAAAAAGTATGGGATTCAATTTAAAATTGGCTAATAACTCAGTTTCGTAATGAAGATTTGTATCATAATGAACATGATTATATGAAACATATCGAAGACATTTCGTTTGAATATTAGAGTAAGGGAGTAGAAAAATATCAGGGAGGACATTACCAACTGTTCTCTCACTTGCAGAAAATGATTTTTGACGAGTGAAACACTATACTTTTTCTACGACCACGTTAATGTCACATACCAAGATGCACAAAATTTTAATGTGAACAAAAATTTTATTATTTCTAAAGGCTGCATTTCTGTTGTAGCTGCGATAAACGATAAGAGAGGCGATACTAGCTAAGCGGATTTTTTTTGTTTGAAGCAACGCGTCGCTCCAATATAAACACCTTCCTACAAAATATATAATAAAGTCATTCTTTTCGCTTCCCTAGTAGCGCCGCTCTTATCGTTTATCGCAGCTCCAACATAACCCTTAGGGTGTATTTATGTTGGAGCTGCGATAAACGATGAGTGGCGATACTAGCGAAGCGGAGAATGATTTCACTATTCTGTATGAAGCAACGCGTCGCTCCAATATCAATATCATACACATTAATGAAATCATTCTCTCCGCTTCGCTAGTATCGCCGCTCTTATCGTTTATCGCAGCTCCAGCATAACCCTTAGGGTGTATTTATGTTGGAGCTGCGATAAACGATACGAGCGGCGATACTAGCGAAGCGGAGAATGATTTCACTATTCTGTATGAAGCAATGCGTCACTCCACTATCAATATCATACAAAAATGAAATCGTTCTCTCCGCTTCGCTAGTATCGCCGCTCTTATCGTTTATCGTAGCTCCAACATAACCCTTAGGGTGCATTTATGTTGGAGCTGTGATAAACGATACCTAAGAGCTGCGATACTAGCGAAGCTAAGAATGATTACGCTATTTTGTATGAAGCAGCGCGTCGCTCCAATATAAACACCTTAATGAAATCATTCTCTCCGCTTCGCTAGTACCGTCGCTCTTATCGTTTATCGTAGCTCCAACATAACCCTTAGGGTGTATTTATGTTGGAGCTGCGATAAACGTTAAGAACGGCGATACTAGCGAAGCGGAGAATGATTTCATTATTCTGAATGAAGCAACAAGTCGCTCCACTATAAACTCCTTTATACAAATTAATGAAATCATTCTCCCCGCTTCGCTAGTATCGTCGCTCTTATCGTTTATTGTAGCTCCAACATAACTCTTAGGGTGTATTTATGTTGGAGCTGCGATAAACGATAAGAGCGGCGATACTAGCGAAGCGGAAAATGATTTCACTATTTTGTATGAAGCAACACGTCGCTCCACTATAAACTCCTTTATACAAATTAATGAAATCATTCTCTCCGCTTCGTTAGTATCGTTGCTCTTATCGTTTATCGTAGCTCCTACATAACCCTTAGGGTGTATTTATGTTGGAGCTGCGATAAACGATAAGAGCGGCGATACTAGCGAAGCGAAGAATGATTTCACTATTCTGTATGAAGCAACAAGTCACTCCAATATAAACACCTTCATACAAATTAATGAAATCATTCTCTCCGCTTCGCTAGTATCGCCGCTCTTATCGTTTATCGCAGCTCCAACATAACCCTTAGGATGCATTTATGCTGGGTTGGGATTGAAGGCTTTTTAAAAATTTAACCCCTAAGGGTGTGAAACAGGGATTCAAACTTTGTATGGAGAAAAAATATTGGATGGTCCTATTAACTCGAAACTTCACAGAAGTAGGAATCTAAAAAATAAATGTTTAAACACCTTTATACAAATTAATAAAATCATTCTCTCCGTTTCGCTAGTATCGCCGCCCTTATCGTTTATCGCAGCTCTAATATAAATGCAGTACCTAAGTAACAACAACAACAATAACAATTTAACAAGAATAAAACTTAGTAATTCAGAATTAATATCAAAATCACGGTCGATATCTAGGTAATAGATATTACAATATGTGCCTCGCAGGGAATATTTAGTACATTTCTACAATTATTTAAAACTAGCTTGCCCCCGCGACTTCGTCCGCGTTATAACACTTTTACTCCATTACAAACTTTGAACCCCCATTTCGCCACCTTAGGGGTTGATTTACTAAAAACTGTAAAACACATGTTTAAGCATTTACTTTTTAGAGTACTTCTATGAAGTTTCGAGTTAATAGGACCATCTGATTTTTTTTCTCCACACAAAGTTTGAACCCTTGTTTCACCCCTTAGGGGTTGAATTTTGAAAAACCCCTTTTTAGTGACTCTCTACATTATAAAATAAAACTACTGACCAAATTTCATATTTATAGCTTCAGCGGTTTTCGGTTCGGCGATGATGAATCAGTCAGTCAGTCAGGACATGCTATTTTATATACATATAAATATAGATGTAGATTATCCGGGTATCACAATCAAGATTTTTATGAATGGAAGTAGCCGACGATATATCTGTTGTAGTATTAAATCATGTAGCTCCAGGTGTACATGAGCTATAAGCGGATGACGTGCCGGGTATTATTGTATTGTGCAAGGACTGTAATATTATCTAATTTCCGAAATTGTAGTTATTTACTTTTGTCACTAGAGACCAAATGGGATTGTTTGTCACTAGAGAGGGAATCGACGTTTCCGTTGGAGGTATACTTCCACCGAAAGTTATCTTTTCATATGTGGTCGTAGAAAAAAAGACTTTTTCTACAAGTGAAGAAACAAGCGTGGTATGTAGGGCAATTTTGGTTTTAGCAGCGATCTTTTTTAGTTAAGAGTAATATGTGATAAAAATTTAATTGATACTAAAACAGCGTCTGCAAAATTTTGAATCATATTGCTGGCATTCCTATTTTATAGGTGTAGATTAGATATCATGATTTTGAACAATGTGTAAAAAAACATGCATGCCACGATTGTTATATTATTTTATTACATTCACGCAATTTTATTTATTTTAAGAGGCTAAAGTTATTTTGATACACTTTTACGTTCAGTTGAACAAATAATAATTTAGTCAAGAATTTTAAACTAATTGCATGTTAGTATGTTAGCAATGTTAATGCCACTGCCAAAGATGACTCTAAACGTCAGTTAAATTTATTACCTGATGTTTTGAGCAGCAAGCAAGTAAGATGTACAGGGTGATATAAAGTTTACAGAATAAATATTATTTATTTTTTAACAAATAAAAGCGTGTCCAAGTGAACATCTACCCCTCGTAATAATTGTTTTTACCTTTTCTTACCAATTAAAGTGACACACATTTTCTGATATCTGAAACTTTATTGTCACGTCAAGTTTAAATGCCGTTTTGAGGTATTTCTTTTGCCTTTTTTTGGCATATTTGGCAAATTAACATAATCTTAAGAACTTAAGTATAATTTCTATATGTACTTCTAAAAGAACACGGCCTAACATGGTGTTAAGAATTTAACGCCATATTAGACCCAATTCTTAAACAACCGGTTTAAAAAAACTGCACCGATATAGTACTTAGCATTGCGAAACAAAAAGCAAGCACAAAACTGCCTGGATAACGCCGTACGCCGTCCCACAAACCATCAATAAATTTTTACATTCCAGCGCTATACAAAGGATATTAATTCAGTGAACGTACTTTATTCATTTATTCATCTACATGTACATTACAGACAAAATTCCAAATGGTACACTAAACTACAAGATACATCCCATATCGCAGGTATATCCATAGAATATAAATATCCATTGGTGGGGTGCTTAGGTTTGTGTTGTTTGTTACACAACTACTAAAATGAACCTCGTTAAGTTCATAATTTTTAGATGTTTACGAGATATTTTTCAAAATTTTATTTATTTTGTTTTTAAAACTTTATACAGGGTGAGTTTGTAAAGTGTTACTCACCCTGTATACACGCAAGTTCCTTTATTTATACCCTCAAGTAGCTGTTTCTAAAGTTGTACCTTGTTATAAGAATTAAAAATAATTATTTTTCCAATTTCCTTATCGCTTTTAAAATGTTTCTATAATTTTACCAGGATTCTAGCTTTGATTAGGAGTCGAAAATACGACGAGGCGGGAGAAAGGTCAAAATCGTGTATTTATCTAAATAAGGCATCTTTTCCCCAAATTTCTAAAAATGGTAATAAAGGGGCTTGTTTATTTTTCAGTCTTATACCCATACAATAGTATTAAATGTAAGTACTGTAGCGCAAGAATTTCTTTTTATAACCGATTGGGATGACCGCGCCTATCTCGTCCGCCCCATGGCGCAATGCCAGAGTCTTGACCCCCTCTAAAACTCTGCCCTCCCACGGCCAACCCTCAACAAAAAACCTGGCGTCACCACTGCTTAAAATGTAAAGATATGTCATGTCAAAATCCGGAAGTCGACAATCTGCACGAAATACATAACTTCCTTTACAGAGTGTGGATATGTACTTTGTGTTGGAAAGACGGAAAGCAAAAAACAAAATTCATTAAAGAAGTAAACATTTTATATAGACTAGTAAAAGATACAATTTTAATTTCTTTATTAATTATATGTATCTACAACCGATTATATTTTTAATAGCAAATAACATAATATTAAAAAAAAAATGGGACTTAATTACACCTCTTAAATATACAATATTTTTGATCTGATGTCGCCTGTGTGACATAAAAAGCTTAAAAATGCAACAGGTTCCCAAAATTACAATAGACGAGAAGGGTGTTCCCACGTCAACATAAATTATTTATAAAAAGTGTTTAGCGATTGACCGACTTCTAAAAAATTCTCGGAAGAACATCATCAGGTAATCGGTAAGAAAGGCAGCCCTTAATGATCCACCCCACAATAGAAACGGTTTCAAGGCTTTTAGGCGGCTTTTTTTGTTCAGGAAGACGAGGTGGTTGGATCAAAAATTAAATTAAGTCTGACCGAATCTTGTTTTTGAGCGTTTATATATTTTCTCACGTTTGAAATTCAGTATTTTTTTTCCTGCATGATTATAGTGTCCGCCATAAAGTTGGGTATATTGCCAATCCCATTCAAAACCGTCGTAACTCAAAAAAGATACATTGTACAGGAAAAGCAAAAGAAAATCTTTAAGATTTCTCTGTTTTTCTCTAGCTTTAAAAGTTTAGTTTGGTTTCAATTTTTCAAAAATATTTTCTCGGAAACATATTTCGAACATACATTTTTTCAAAAATGTCCTGACCGCTTTTTCAAAGATGCTTTTTAGAAAACAGATTTATGAAATATTTTGAAAATGTTTCCTTCAAAAATCGGTATTTCGACAGTACCTTTTTTCAAAAATGTCTTTAAACAAATAATTTTTAAAACAGGTACATTTTTCGAAAACAATATTTAGAAAATTAAATTATGAACGCTAGTAGCTTGGAAAATGCTAATGAAAAAAAAGACAAAAAAAGATCCTGAACAAACCCAAACGAACATTTTTTGGGTTTGATCAGGTTTCCCTAGGTTTGGTACGTTACTTTCTAGTAAATTACGTTGTCAGAAAGCCGTTGCTTGAATAAATTACAGCTATCCGAAAAAATTTAATTTCGAAAAAAATGTTCCCTGAAAAAATGTATGTTTGAAAAGTGCATCAAAAAAATTGAAAAATTGGTTTTAGACAAATTTTACTTTCATAAGCACTCGTATATCCCGCTAAATAAGCAGAAGGCATAAATAAAAAAAATGGGACAATATTAACGCTTTCGTATTAATCAGACAATTTGTCCAGTCGGTTGCTTATAAGCTAAGATGACCAACCCTTTTAGCTGTTTCTTTTTTCAACAATTTTTTTTATGTTAAATTAAGTAAATTTCTTCGAAACACAGCTTCTTCGAAAATGTATTTTTTTAAAAAGAACCTTTAAAAAATACATTTCCCGGAAATATATATTTTTAGAAAACATATTTTTTCTAAATTTAAATTATGAATAAATGAATGAATGAAATGTCAATGAAAAAATGACAAAAAGATCCTAAACTAACCAAGACGAACCTTTTTTGTGTTTGGTCAGGTTTACGTATCCTTGGATTTGCTATGTTACTCTGTAGTAAATTACTTTCAAAAAAGTGTTGTTTTTTAATATTAATATTCGAAGTCTTTCTTGAAACAATGTTTAAAAAATGTTTTTTTCTAAAAACATGTTGTTTTTAAAACAATTAGCTTCAAAAAGTGGTTAAAAAAATTTCTAGCTGGTTTCAGAAAAAAAAACTTTGAAAACATCCCTAGTTTTCGAATATCTGTGTTATTAAAAAAGTTCGGCTTTCGAGAAAATATACAGTATAGACTCTTTAATCCGAACTCACCTTAATCCGAACATCCAGTAATCCGAACTAACGAAGCCCAAATCGATGATCCGAACAAGACTCTATAATTCGAACAAAGTTCAGTTTAACGAATATCGTTCGGATTATAGAGTCAGCGGACACAATAAAAACTACCGCTACAAACAACACGTGACCCACTTTCTATGGATAGTTCGGCAGTTTCGGGGAAATCCTTTCTTGATTAGATCTTTTTTAGTTGGAATATTATTACCGTGCAAACATGTCGCAGAAAAGAAGCATCACACATTAACCCTTTTGCAAAAAGTAGAGATTCTAAATAAATTAGAAATTAGATGAAGGTGAACCGGTATATATCCAAGTTATCTAAAATTTATAACGTCGGAAAATCTACTATTGCAAAATCTACTATTACGGATATTAAGAAAAATAAGGAGACATAAAAACACATAAAACCTAATGCATATATGTATGTATGTATTTACTATCCAGTAATCCGAAAATATCGGTAATCCGAATTTATCTCTTTAAGCCCGTGTCTTAATTAGTTCGGATTAAAGAGTCTGTACTGTATTTTCGAAAAAATGTGTTTTCGAAAAATTTTCATATATCACTTCAAATGGACATAACGTACCTATAAGTAATTAAAAAAATGCCGGAATATTGGTAAGTTAGGATGACAAACCGATCTGATTTTGCAAGAACAGGTTTAGATTTTTCGTCCATTATGAAATAATGTACATTTCTTAGAACCCCAAACAATAAAAAAGTAATATTGCACTCGAGCTCGCTGGTTTTTTTTTGTCTTTACTTTTGTGTAGCTAAAGGTGACGTTGCGCCCCCTCCCCCCCCCCCCCCCCCCCTGACGAAGTTCTAAATCCGCCCTGGTTCTAATTTAGAGGGAACTATAAACTTTAGGAAAAATACATTATCGTTACACCCCTGCATATTATATTAAACATTTTTTTCAAACGCTAGTATTATGCTTTCATTCCTAACTGAACCTATAACCTACAAAAAGTTTTTTACAATTATCTTATAAAAAGGGACTAAGCAGTTGTTGGAACGTTCAGAAAGCTTTATACTGCACTATAGAAATACCTAATAATTTCAATTTGACTAGGTTTAAGCCTATATGGACCATAATGTTTAAATAACAATTTTTCAAAATATTTAATTATGTTTCCGTAATACCGGCAACAGTGGATCGAAAAGCGCTCTCTGACGACTTCCTGGAGAAAAGCTCGCCGGTTGTCCTGTCAACCTCGTTTTTTCCCCAGACTGCATGGATTTTAAATATTAAAAAAGCCTCATTTTTCCAGTAACTATGACTTTATTTGCCTTGATTTTCACTTACCCACTAAGCCAGGCCACAGTATCGTTCACTTCCGGCTAAATATTCTAATTTAATTGGTAAAGAAGACGAGAAACTGCGATTTTTCTAGGTGATTACAAACGAAATAATTCGTGGAGAAGCAGTATTATGCAGTGGCGCCGGTTTGCTGTAAAAATGTTGCCTGCGTTTCGACAAAACGGAAAATCACAAGTTTTGTTTTAATATAAAATACCGATACCTACATAGGTAGGTAGCTACTAACTTTTAAAGCATTTAGACATTTTAAAGCAAGGAATCAGGGGAATCAAGGAATCAAGGACTTTTCCAAATTGAAAACTCAAAAAATTTACAGTCCTTGCTTTTTTTAGGTTTAAAAATGTGCCACAACTAATATATTAAAAACTAGTACATATTAGTAATTTCCACCTTATAGATACTTAGAACTTCTTAATAAAGATCAAAGAATAACCACTTAATTCATAAAATTCAAAAAAGTGGTATCTAGGTATTGCCTTATCATATCATATTTTATCAAACTTAATAACTATTTTACTAAATTTATTACTTAAAAATGTCATAAGACACAGTCTTCTATACAAATATTAATCAAAATATTTTTTCCTATTCTTTTAAGTTACTTTCACTTGTTTACTACACACATGCGCAAATACTTACCTAATCAGTGGTTTAGCTTTGTTTTAGAAGTTTGGCAACGTCCGGATGAAGGGAAGGGATAAGTGTAGGAATGCTCTCATAGAAAAATAAATAAAATACAAAGTTCTTTTTTTTGGGACAAAATACAAAATGTCACACTTTCTACAAATACTGGAGACCGTGTTCGTAGGTAATGGTAGGTTTTTTATTGGGACATGTTAGTGGGGCCTAATTTTGAGTTATACGAAGGTTTCAAATTTTTTTTTAATAAAATTCAATTTATCGTCTCAAAAAACAGAGAAAAATCATTAGTATTTACATTTGAAAAATTATAGTTTTGGAAAAAACCGAGAACCAACTAAACTGTAAATTTAACAGGTGTAGGTAAACCAATTTGAACAGAAAAATAAAATTTAGTTTCCTGCTTAAATACTGTAAAAAATTATTGATTTTTTACTATAAGAACTAACATATTTCTATAAAATTTTAGGAAAAGTCCTAATTTTACTCTATGTGATTTTGCTGTAAAAGATTGGAGGCAAAAGTGCCTAGGCCCGGAATATTTCTGTCCTTTACAGTTTTATCACAAAAAAAAATTCAAATTTGTAGAAAATTTAATGATTTTTTTTACGTTTTCACTAAAAACACAATATTTTGCATAATTCCTTAAAAAAACTCTTAGCTTTATGGATTGAGGACCAAAATTTATAATATGCTGTTGTTTATTTCATTTGAATAACTTTTCCCAAGCTGCACACCCACATATCTTAAGGATATCTAGGAGATGTCCGAAAATAGCCTGTTAGTATTTGTAATGGTGTAATGGATCTCCAAAGAATATCTGAATGATAATATTATACAAATAGCACAAAATAAAATTCGCAGAAGGTTTATATTAGGGCATGAAAATGGACGTTCCGTGCACTGGACGAATATTTTAGAACATCCATTGGATTATACATTTTTTTAGAAATTTCGACGTTCATAGGATGTCCATTGAGGACATCCGCTGAATATACAAATTACTAACATCAGACGTCTACTGAATCTTTGCAATAATTAAATCCAGTTTTTTCAGGCATTTCTTTTCTGTAACCAATAAAAATTCTGGAAAACATGTTAAGAAGAGTCTAAAAGGCTCAGTGTTTTCAGATTTTTTAAGGATCGTGAATGACAGTATAAGGCAAAATAACGCTGTGGTCCCAGAATAGTAGATAAGGTATTCTGGGCTGTGGTGTTAAAATTAATCAAAAACTGAAGTTATGACGTTTGCTCCAATAGGGGTGAATTACGGCTTTGGCTTTAATATTGTCGATAATTCTGTACTTCTGTATAAGAAATCTATGGAAACGTATGTATTTTATTTTATTTTTAACCAGCTAATTCAGCAAACCAGGCTAAGCTAGAGTTACCATATTTAGATTACAAAATACAAGGACACAGGGTCAACACTTATATCTTAATCTTATATCCCCTTCTCGGAAGTGATCTATTGACCTTTTTGCAAATTCTCTCAGAACTAAAATACCGATGTGGATGGTATTTGGTTAGAAAACAACAAAAAGTGTAAAGGATAAAAATTGGAACATTAAAAAGAGGACATGTCCGACTAATATAGGACGGACGGTAACCCTGGTCTAAGGGACTATGTAAAATTGACATTTTTTTCCGTCTAAAGAAAGCTATGATACAGCGCTTAGCATCGGCACTTTTTTAAGATGTGTTGTTGTTCCTTATCCAATCCCGTTCAAGGTAGTTACCTTCAGGGCCGGCGCTAGCATGAATCAGTGAGGCGACCGCTTGGTCCATGGGCAGTGAGGGCGCTAAAATATTATTTGTTCGCTTCACCAAAAATAAATTCTAGCGCCGGCTCTGTTTACCTTTTAACCCTCAAGTCATAAAAATATTTTTACGAATATGGCAATTGAACAGATTGAGACAAAGCCTAAGTAGCCCTTTGAAGGTCGTCCTCAGAAATTGATAGAAATGAGTTAAGAGAGAGACTATAAATAATATAGACAGACACTCGAATACACCGAAAAGCCGGTCTCCCTTGAGACATTTGATGGATTTACTGGTTTATGGTTTAAAAGTTTGTTTGTCCACCATTATATGTATATACATAGTATACATATTTATATAATGGTAGACAAACTTTTAAACCATAAACCAGTAAACCCACCAAATGTCCCAAGGGAGACCCGCTTTTCGTTGCACGGCAGTGTTCGTCTCAGCGACATACATATTTGTCGCTGGTTCGTCTAGGTCTCTAGGTATTATTTAGTCATGGCAAACTAAGAAATAATTCATAGAGTAACATTATACCAAATTCTTACGCGTCTGTGTTTAAATTTGATAAGTAGGGGACATTTTAATGGCTTGAATCTGCAGCACTGATTATTAGAAAAATCAAGAAAGTTCAGCTTTAAAATCTGAGCCAACAGCTGATTTTCATTCATTATCAATTACTTGTGTGGAGATCAACATCTTGCCACTTGACGAGGTGGTTTTCTGCTTGGGTTGAATAACTTTACGATGTTTCTCCTTCGATTACACGAGGCATCTTCAGGGATCTTCACCGTGCAAGATCAAAACGCTAAATACAGTGTTTAATTAAAGCACCGAACTAAACGTTTTGAACACCGAATTCAGTGTTTAGGTTTGATCAATGTTTAAAACACTGAATTCAGTGTTCTGAACACTGGATCTCTACCTTTTGTCTTTTTTAAACATTGTTAATATAAAGCGGAAACTTTCACGGCTCGAATCGTTTAGAAAATCATAGTTTTTAGGATTAGACCATGACAAAGTGGCTTTCCGACGTTTCGCCTTCGATTGCACGAGGCACCTCCACCGTGCAAGATCAAAACACTAAATACAGTGTTTAAAGCACTGAATTCAGTGTTTTGAACGCTGAATTTAACGTTTTGAACACTGAATTTCGTGTTCAAAATAGTAAATTCAGGTTTTGAACACGGAATTCAGTGTTATGAACACTGAATTGAATGTTTTGAATTCAGTGTTCAAAACACTGAATTCAGAATTCTAAACACTGAATCCCGTGTTTAACAAGGGCATAGATAGAAATTTTGAAGTTGTATATCTCTGTTGCTAATGAACACGTTGAGGTATTTATTTATTATTTTTTCTAAACAAATTTTACATCATTTTGTCGATAATTCTTAAATTTTAGTAGAAAAAAATGTGTTAGTAAAAAGTTATAGTCATTTGAATTTTTTTTTAAATTATATTTTAGGTTTAAAAAAATTCAAATGACTAACTTTTACTAACACATTTTTTTCTATTAAAGTTTAAGAATTGTCGACAAAATGATGTAAAATTTGTTTAGAAAAAATAATAAATAAATACCTCGACGTGTTCATTTTTTTTTGTTGGGGAGGGGGACGACCGAAAAAATTCAACTTTTTTTCGCAAATTGCAAAATATGTTTTTCTTTATCAAAACATTCCTAGTAGGCTCACTTAAAAACCCTAAACTTGGCATGGGTCCCGTAAGTAGCAACAGAGCTATACAATTTCAAAATTTCTATCTACGCCCTTGGTGTTTAAAACCCTAATTTCAGAGTTTTGATGAAGATGCGTCGTGCAGTCGAAGGACAAACGTCGGAAATTTATTCGATTCTAACAAGGTCGAACCCCGAGAGCTATGCTTTTCTGTTAATATTGTTGTTAAGTTATTTCATACATCAAACCAACGACTTCCCAGCGCTGACACACAAAAACGACATAATATAACTCACCAAAGGAAACAAAATTTTATACTTTTTCTAATAAACGGCGACCCCCAAAAACTTGACAAGTCTGTCGAATTTGTAGCGGCGCGCCGTTTTAACGGAAAAGTACTAAATACAATTTTAATTTCTTTAATGACATCTATTTTTTAAGTATTATTTAACGCAATATATTTTTTTAATTTTGCAGGTTTCACCTGCTGGAAAAGCTCAAAGTAATATGGACAATTCATAATAAACGTACCGCTGCCATTCTGCACAGAAGTTCTTCTGAGTTTTCACTTAAAACTAAGTAACATGATTCAGGTAAGAGAAACACACAAATAATTTTTATTCATTTTTATTTATTTATTAATTATATACTACCGTGGTAAAAAATAATAAAATCGAAATACATTATCATACATATTGATTGATACCCTAATGAATAAACTAGCATGCATCAATATAACTAAATTTACACTCATGGAACAGATACATTTATCGCAATATAATAAATAAAGGGCAATCAGAAAGTTTTTTAAAGTTTTGTTTCTTCGTCTGGTAGGTTCGACATCGTCATGAATTTTCATGATTCTCGAACGTCTCGTCTCGATCTCCAAATTAAACTTTTCAAAAAAAATCTTTTCTGTAATTTTGGACTGTAACTTTTCGGTTTAACTCATTAGTAGGGCTTGTAAATCAAAGTGCCAGACCATACGCGCCGGAACTATAACTACCACGATGTGTCGATATGCTTTGCGGTGGAAACAAATTACCAAACGTTCGTAGACGTCACCTGCCACCGCAGAATACTATTTTATTATTTTTACTTCTCCGGGCCTAAAATATGACGGGTTTCGCGTGTGGTGTTTGATGTGCCATAGGGACTTATTGTGATGGAAACGATCACAGCGTCAAAAACATGTTAATAGTGCAAATCATTTCATGCCAAGTTTATACTAGATTTTATATTTATGATGAGCGCTTGTAATGTATATTTAATTGTAATGTAATGTATTTAATTTTTATATAGTCCAAGAAAAAAACGTTCCATAATTTTTAGGCAAAATATAATCCCGACTGGAAATTGCCATGCGAAGCAACATTGCGAAATTATTTACCGCGTTTACGCGAACGAATGGAAAATGCAGTTCGACGTGATTAAACAGTAAAAAATTGTTCCTGAGCATCGATAAATCAACGGATTTAGAGAAAAACCCCGTGGTTAATGTTGTAATTCGAACATTAAATCCATGAAGACAACAAAACGAAACGAAAAAATAAACAGCACGCCCGGAGTAAGTGGGAGGACCACTTACGGAATTTGTCAGGGAGGGCGGCGCCCCAGAGCTCCCCCGCACAAGCCGCCCTGGGTACCCTCACTCGGATAATGGGCGGCTCGGATAATCCGGATTTTTTTTTGTGCATTTAATGTATACCTGTGTCTATATTTAAATACTTTATTTGTAAATTGTAGTCGTACGAACATAAACAATGAAATAAATAACGTATAAAAATACAATATACGCCCGCCCGGTCAGCTTAGAAAGACAGCATGGGAATCCCCTATATGAGGTATTCGATTTTGGTTGATGCCGCAATTCTGGGATTCTCAGCAAAGAATATTGTATGCATTGCATAGCTATCGGAAAACCGAGAGTCAACTGTATTATGTAAATTTTATCTTTTACTTTTAAACACAGTTTATTTACGGTCCCGCCGCCCATGGCCAGGCGCAGTATTTACGAACCCTACTCATTAGATAAGAGTATAGAGTATAATTTTATCATCGCCATTTTTCAATATTTTTTCTCAACCTGTAAATCCTTTGCGACAAAATTAATAAAACGTAAACAATTCTTATCACTGATTAGAATAATATGTGGACTTTAAACAAAAATGTTGCTTATCTAAGCAAGAAGACACACCTAGGCGTGGTTTCTGATATCTAAGAATTTGCATTAGTCATTCGCGTGTAAAAATTATTTTCTGCAACAATAGCAGTAATGTAAACTCTATAAATTTTTGAATAACAAAGTTCAGACAATTTGTAAATTACGCAACAGGTTTTATCAAAAATATTTTCGAAATTTTGGCAACAAAATCCGTATCAATCAATGTCAGTAAAAACGGGCCACTATATATACAAGAAACTTTTTGATAAGTTATTAATTCGGATAGAAATTAGGACCATTAACCAACCACGCGTCATTCTAAGAACCCTCCACAATCAGAGGTTCCTATGGCTAAAGCAATTAGGTACCGGAACCGTTTTGTACCTACCGAGACGTAACCAAAAACTTTCCGATCACTTGGTTATAATATACAGCCGTAGATTCGCAGAGAGCCATATTTGTGTGAAAATAAGTGATCCCCATCCAGCTACCCTAAAATAAGCGGGGCTTTCCGCCTTAACAACCCCCCTGAGTAGGGAGGCGTACAATGTAAGGAGGGCATTTGCCCCTGAACGAAAGAGGGAAAAAGTATGAATAAGAGAGAGATGCCAGATTTTATTGGTGTTTTTTTTTGAAAGGCGGGAGGTAGTAAAAATTATCTTTCTAGTTTTTGAATTTCCAATTGTACCTGACCTGCAGAAGTTGTCAAATTACTTATACCATTCACTATTTAGTGTCAAAATCGACTTTTTTTGCAACCATTGACTGTGGGCAATTTTTTGATTTTTCTTTTACCAGTTTTTTTTTTTTTTTGGTTTTATTTCGTTTGCTTTCTCTTTGATAAAGGTTTCATTAGAATATTTTATATTTGTAAAGTTCTAACACTCTTTGTATATTTTTGAAAATGTTTCTAATTTCAGAGATAGCTTTTCTTTCGGATTTTCATACCAACAATATATACAGTGTGTCTACTTAAGTTGGAATCATACGGAAAACTTTTTTATTATTAATTTTACGAAAAAAAGCTATTCTTCATAAAAAGTTCTGCATAGTCTAAAACCTAAAATGCAGCCGTCAGATATCAAAATTTTTCAGTCATATACGAGGTTTGTCAGAAAATATAAATTTTGCTCAACAGTAAAGTACCTTTATTTTTGACCATATCGGTAATTGGTATAAAGGAAAGTTTATCAAAATTAAAAACTATGTCCTAATATGCAATTACATCCATCTATCCTAAAAATATATTTTTTTATTTTTACAAATTTTTCTCAAATTGATTCTATCTGAAAAATAGAATTAAACTAAATTTAATTATTGTGTAAATCCCAATACTGAACATATATCTTTTTGTTTATTAAAAACATGATCCCCTTTCCGTTTCGTAATGTTTTTTAAAAATTTGGCATTGCATTTTAATTAATGAATGCATAACATAATCATGTATTTTCCAAATTTGTAAAAATTAAAAAAATATTTTTTAGGGAAGATCGATGTAATTGAATATTAGAACATAGATTTTAATTCTGATAAACTTCTCTTTATAATAATTACCGATATTGTCAAAAATAAAGGTACTTTGCTGTTGGGCAAAATTCATATTTTCTGACAAACCTCGTATATGACTGAAAAATTTTAATTTCTGATGCCTGCATTTTAGGTTTTAGACCATGCAGAACTTTTTATGAAGAATAAAAATTCGTAAAAGTAATAATAAAAAAGTTTTCCATATGATTCCAACTTAAGTAGACACACTGTATAATACTCGTATACCAAAATGCGGAATCCGGGATCCACGATAAACTTGGCTAACCCAAGGTCCACTCTTTCGGAAGTAGTTACAAAAATACATATGTATGTATGGTATGCATGTTAGAGAAAAAAATAATTTTTTTTGACAGCTACAAGACCAGGAAAAGGTCTATAAAAAATTGACTACTAGGGCCACCATCTTAAAGCTAGAATATACCGAAACAATTATTTAGAGAAAATAACGCACATTATAACCTGCTATTGGCCGACTTCTTTCTTTCGAAAAAAAGTGACGCAATTTTTCCTTTAGAATTAGTAGGTTAGCACATTTAAGAATTGGGTCCCTAAATATTTCATAGCTACTTATGATAGAACTAGAAAGCATTAACTATAACTTTTAACCCCCCCCCCCCTCCAACTCCTCTTCCTTAAAAAAATAATAAAATCTCGCGCTCTCTCTCACCAAATATAAAAACAAAACAAACTAAGAGACCGCTTAAAAACTTTAAAATACATAGTTTACAAATTTTCATTTAAAATTACAGTTACAGTATGGTTGCTGTTATGTAACGGCTCATCATCATTTTACAGATTTTTATATTTTTACACATGTATTATACAGTTACAAGGGTGATTTAAATTTAAACCGAACAAAAAAAAGGAATTTACAATTTACAATTACTTGATTCTTTTTTTTTTCTTAGTTTCTTTACATCAGTCTGACGTGTTTAAATTAAAAATACGGTGGCCGTTTTCCGCCTATATAAAGTTACTTCTCCCCGCCGCTGTGTTGTAGTTTTTTGTCTTCGAGGTTTTGGTCGTTTTAGGGTTAAGTAAAACATTTGAATTTTTTTTTGTTTTTATGTAGAGTGACTTTTCTTCGTAAATCCGCAAATAAAAGTTTTTCCGTTCCCGAGTCAATCCGTGGACACACTATATATATGACATATACAGTAAAGATCGCCTGCCTGCGAACATAGGAATCTTCAGGATGAATTTATCTATGGTCGTATTTACAGTGCAACTTTGGCGACGGTTGAGGTTACGTTATTTTGAGTTCTAAAAGAAATTATTTACGAAATTTTGCCGATTAAAATATTAAATTAGTTTAAACTGGAAACGCGTATTTAAAAATGGTATTCCCCACGCGATTGATTTAACTGCGGACACGAGTGAATTCGCCCATGCTCTACCTATGTTCACACCAAGCTGAACCTTACTGTATATATACAGTAAAGATCACCTAACTGCGAACATAGGAATCTTCAGGAGAAATTTATCTATGGTCGTATTAACTGCGGTGACGGCCGAGAACTATAGAGCTCTACCCGATCGCTGCAGTAATACTTGCGTTTCCGCTCCCCGCTACCGCAATTTCCTCCAGCCGCCAGCCGCCGTCAATACATCATCACCATACATCAGCTTAGATCAAGACTGTTCAGCGTGAATTAAATAAAAAATTCAAATGTATTACCTAAGTCGAAACTAACGTGAAATTAGAAAATGATCACAATAAAGTAAAAAAAAATACTTAACAAAAAAGCAACGTCCTAAGTACAAAAAAAGTTATAATAGATTATTTTAAACTATGCAAATACGGCTTTATTAATTACATTATATTTGAGATACACAATAATAGTCTAATAGTAATTAATAAAAAAATAAACCGAAAGGAGTAGTGGGTCAAATATATACACATATATAGGTATGTCGTCTACGAGCGGAGGGAGAACTAGATTATTTTACTTTAGTTTGTAATGGACTGTATGTCTTTATGTGTGTGTTCAATATGGGCAATATTCTTCTTGGAAATATTAATGTAAAAATCGTTATGTTATGTAGCAAACATTTGCTACATTTTTTAAAACTAAAAACTTGGACTGTCCGAGAAGAGGAACCAAAATATGCTTAATTCGTAGAAAAAATCCAAATTGCATTGAATTATTTTCCAGTAAAATGCCTCCATAAATTACGGAATTTCTAAGAGAAAACTTCACTCCAAATTGAAAGAAAAAAGTAAAATGTGGTCACAAAAAATGGTTCCAGTCGTGATAAAAAAATTGCACATCGAGTTAATTTAATTGATTTTCTTGGAAAACTGATACTTAGACTGCACCTGATATTTTTAGCTTTGGAAAATTTTGAAATGGCTTCTTTAATACGCTTTGGAATTTTTTTTAAATTGAAATTTACATTAACATTTTCAAAAAATCGATCGTCCATAGGTAAATTATTCCCAAAACCTGCACAAAAAGTCAGTCGACTTTGAAACCGGTGGTGATTTTTAAAGTGCATTAAAATTCAACGAAACTATATTACATATAATACAAAATGGATCACTTTTCGTGCATTTTTTAAAAATAACTACTTATTTTTGAATAAAAGATGCGGGAAAGTTTGGTTTTTACTCTTCTTTCTCACGCGCGACACGCAGCTGTCATATTTATGTCATATTAAAATCATTTAACAGTGTGAACTGCCGTTTTGAGCGACAATATACTTCGCAGACATATTTTCTTTCACACATTAGTCACATTCAATTCGCGATAAATCCTATCTTTTACCTATTTATTGTATTAGTTCTAAACAAAATTAGGTTAGTATGATTTTTGTTATCTAAGAAGTAAATATATACATCACTGTACAAAATTTATAAAAAATATATGATGACGAGATGAAGGCGAATAAAAATAATAAATAATGTCGGTATATTACAAAAAAGTGGTCGATGAACTTATGATGAGGATGAATTTTCGATAATTGGAATGATTTTTTCGTGAGTGATATTTTGATTTTCAATTGACACGGTGTCAAGCATAGTACTTTAATATCCTAAAAATGTCAAACCCTCCGTGTAATTAGCTTTAATAATTTTACACCATATCGGCCCGGTACTGATTACCATGACAACAGTTGTGATGGGTTACCATAACAACAGTTTCTATGGATAGAGTATCCATAGCAACTGTCACTATATCAATCGTTGCCATGACAACCAACATACTAAGATGATGTCAAATTACTTTTAGAGTCAATTACAAGGTCGTTTTGACACTGTTATGGATTTTAAGGTTTTTAAATAGAAATTGAAATATTACATTGGATTTATCTTTATATTTTAATATGACAAAAATATGAAACTATATAAAATAGGAACAATTTTCCAATATTTCTCACTATTTTGCAGAAAAACTAAACTTTCCACGACGACCGTATTTTTAGTTTCTTTTAAAAACATTTTCTGAACAGTTTGTCAATAATAATTTGCCAAAATAAGGAAAGTAAAAAACCAAACTTAACCGTATCTTTAGTCAGTGTGTGTATGTCTTCTACAATGTACGGTGATATAATTATTGTAAAAAAATAAAACCTAATCTGATAGTTGTGTTAGTAAATCAATGGGGATTAAACCCAAATTATAAATACATGTAGGTAGTTACGGTACAGTCAGTACACGACATTTAAATGCAACATCAATTATTAGTGGTGATCGGGTCGGTCATATCAAAAACCGATGAACGGGCCATTTCATATTTATAATTTTAAGTTAAATTGTGTTTTGAAAAGCAATATGTGTATCCCTAATATTTATATAATTACAGGGTGTTATAAATTCCATGCCCCCCGTTGGAATATTGTAAATGGCAAGATCTACAGAGGGGGAAAGTTGCACACTTTAGTACCGACTAATATGTCGTCGATAAATTACTCCCTTTATTTATGCAACAAAAATTCATAAGTGTTATTATGGGTTGCCTATGCATTGTCACAAATGTCAAATAACCTGTATAACAAAAAAAAATAAGTTTATTAAATCTGGACGTATTCTAATCGAGTTGTACTTTGTAAATAAATTTTTAGTTTTTTAATAGTGCTGATAGTGAAGAATATCGTGGATTATTTTAAGCACTGTATTTAATTAGTTAGTGGAACGTTCTTTTCACTGACTATTTTTAGGTGTAATCAGTTATGGAGATTACGAAATCAATACAAAAAAATAGGAGTCAGTACACAGCTCTGAATTTATAACACCCAATGTATAAAAGTCCTCAATTCCATGCGGTTTTTGAAATCCGACCCATGATAATATTATACCGTCATACATATAATATATTTAATGGAATTCCAATGAGAAAAACGAAATAAAGAAAAAACTGTACAATTATTACAATAAACACTTTACACAATATTATATAAATTCAATACTTTTGCTTAATAATCGTGCCATCAAAATTCTACAGTTACATTTAAAATTCCTCTACGTCAATAGTAACATGGTTAAATTCATCTAAGGGGGTACACGAAAGTTTTTTTATATAGTTTTTTATCTTTAAATACACCACTTCGACTAACTGGAAAAATCTTATCCAATATTTTTTTTCACAGAATTTTTTATTATTTATAAACATCCTCTTATTTATTTTAAATAGCCTTATGTTTTCGCTTGTCAAGACTTGACTGCAATAGCTATATAACAGATACAAAAAGAAGAGAGAGAGAGAGCATGCAATTTTTGCAATCCTTATTTAGTGCATTTTGCCTTCAAATTACTACTAATTTTTTAGGTAATTATTCGGAATAATGGAAACACCGAATTTTTTGATGAAACTCAGCATATATCCTAAGTTTGGGTCGCAGAATACGAATCTGAAATCAGTCTTCGGCGGTCCCTTATGGTTCTTCAAAAAAAAAATGCTTTCAGGTTTGGTTTTTCTATGGATTTCGTTAAATTTTGACAGTTTCACTTAATCACATCTACACAAGTCATAACACACTATTATTCTGAAACATATTTAAGCAAATTTATATAAAAAAAATCAGTAAAAAACAAAAAAATATTAAAAACTAAATAAAAATTAACACTCAACCCGTAATACACATAGTCCATATTTCTTATGGGAAGACCTGTTGCCAAATATACGAATCGTTTTTTCCACAAATATTAAGTTTCCGGCCATAAAAGAGATAGCAATATTAGCATTTTATTTTATCTAGAAACAGTTTTCTGAGAAATGTCAAATAAAAAAACCATCTGATGCAAACTTTTTTGACCACCCTGTATAGTGTATATGCAAAATAACAAACTTGAGCAAACCCGTCCAAAATTTCATGAAAAAATTCGGTGTTTCCATCAATCCGAATAATTACCGGATTTGATGTTTGATGTGGGTTAAACATAAAAAAATGTTGTTACTAAGTTGGACAGAACTGTAATTTTAGTTTGTTGTGGTTGGCTTTTATCGCTAATCTTAATTTACAATTTTTTCAGGAAAAATAAATAAACGTGGCAGCACCGCACAAAATAATAGTGTTGACAGGTGGGCAAATAGTGGTGGCTAACAGCGATTTAAAATGGTACTTTGGAAACAAAAAAGCAATTGTCTTGGCTATTTTTGCCTAAATGTGTTTTTCTGCCACGAAAAAAAAAGATAAATTATAAGTTTACAGATGTGTTTAAGTGAAACTGTTAAAATTTAAAGATATCCATAGAAAAACCTAACCTAAAAGCTAACATTTTTTTTAGGACAACCACATTCGTGTTTTGTACATTTGTCTTCCCATGAGAAATATGGACTATATATGTATATTACGGGCTGTGTGTTTATTTTTATGTAGTTTTTTAATGTTTTCTTTGGTTTTTAATGATTTTTTTATATAAATTTGCTTAAATATGTTTCAAAATAATAGTGTGTTATGACGTATAGATGTGCTTAAGTGAAACTGTCGAAATTTAAACCTAACCTGTGGGCATTTTTTTTAACTCTATGAGACCGCCAAAAACTCATTTCAGATTCATGTTCTACGACCCAAAATTCGGGTCTATGCAAAATTTCGTCAAAAAATTCGGTGTTTTTATTATTCCGACCTTTGTTGTTTATTAACACTGTCGCAGCCGAGTTAATATTTCATATAAAAAAAATCAATAACTGTACAGCGGTAGACACATAAAAAACCCATACAATTCATTGATGAAATCAAAATGCCATTTTATATTATTCTTCGCTAAAACCGCGCCCCGCAAAAATTCGATAAGTCTGCCGATTTTTGCGGATTGCCGTTTTACAGAAATATAAAATAAAATTTTGATTTCTTTGGATTATTTGCCTTTTTTGTGTCCACGTCGGCGAAATCCAAATTTCATTTAACTTTTCGTCATAATTTCGTTTTTCCCTGAAAAAGAAAAAATTGGATAAGATTTCCTAGTTATATCAACCTTGTTAAATTCATCCCTGGCGTGTCCGTGAATTCTCTTAATATTCCAAATAATACTTCACCATTATTTACAAAGAAAAAATATAAAATTGTACAAATTATACAGGTCGATTTGTTTCATTTTTACAAAGTATAGATTTCCTTAATATTTCCTTTCTTTAAATTAATATTTACAGCGTCAAGTCTTATGATACACAATTTTTTTTTAACTCTCACAGTCGGAAAGAAAACTTTTGTCTTGTTTTCCTACAACGTCTTTACAATCGGGCGGTTCAACGAACGAAAAGGTGGTTATTTTTTACAATATTATACCGCTTAATAAAATTATATAATAAAATTCAATATAATTTACAGGGGGGTCTATTTTACAAATAAAATATATTCTAATTATATAAAATTTCAGCCTTTTCGTAACAAACGGCGCGGTTTTCTCAAACCAAGTGGAAAAGCTTGCATTTAAACATTGTTTATCTAACTTTTGATTTATTTTTTAACTTAAATATGCCGTAATTTTTTTTGCATCAGATACATCCAGAAACTTCTTTTATAAGAAATCCTACAAAGTCAAAATTACTAACATTTACTAATTTTTAGGAGGAGCAAATCAGCTACCATCCCCACTTTTCTGTTTTGTTTTTAACACTGGTCTGCCAGCTTTTTGCTATAAAAAAGCCAATAATGTTTCAGTATAGACCCATAAAAAACATACAATACATCAACATAATCACTATGAGTAGTGGTAGATGAGGTGTTCACCATCCTCCCACTCCCAAAATTCATGATTACATTATTGTTCATGTGTCAATTTCAAGTACGTCATTTGAGTCTACGTCAGCAATATAAATGACAGCTGTCACTTGTCATATATGTCAAATGTCACCTGTGACTTGTCAAAATTCGAAACTGATATATATCACGTGTTCAGGATCGCGTTGAATTTTTAATTCTACCCTAATTTCGAACGTATTTTGAATGAGAAAATGTTAAGTATACAGGGTGTTAATAAAGTATGTGGCCAAACTTCAGGGTATTATTCGTTACTCAATTTTAATTCAAAAAGCTCATAATATACACATGGGTCCTAAACAACTTTGTTTTGAATTTCTTTTTAAGAGGTTTTTTCTAAATAACTAGAAAACGCAAATTAGTATCAATTTGAAACTTGGTGACAATTTTTAATGCATAAAGAGTTTTGCTAGTTGCTTACTTATTTGTTTTGAAAAAGCAGAAAATAAAAATTTTGATAAATTATGGCTCTTTGATGTATCTACACCGTCAACAAGTCATTGTTTTTTTATAGCAAATAATTCTTTTGTAATATTCATGTACAAGAGAAAAAAATAATAAAAAAGACCCATCCTCACTTTTTACGGGCTCGAGTTCTTATGCTTAAATTTTTTATAACAATAATACGAGGATGCACCTTTGCAAAAAAAAATTACAGCACAATTATTGGCACATAATCATTTTGATTAAGCATGAACTCCCCGCCCCCTAACACGCCCATCATTTACATAACCTAGAAAGTACTTTACAAAAATCTACAAATCTTTACACGCACGTTTTTCGAGAGAGGAGCCTTTCGACCGGGCTCAGAAAACCGGGCATTTGTTTTTTTCTACAATAATTATAATAAAATCTTCCTATCCGACTAAAAACTCGCAAGCGCGCGTGAAGTATTTCTCCGAAAATTAACAGAACTCCGCTTTACCGACACCACACACACGACTCGATTCAACTTCTATTTTTCAAAGTCCGGGATCCGGTTTTCGTTAAATAACGGACCTTTTTGTAAAATTGCGTGGATCTGAGAGCAATTTTTTTTTGATAAAGTACCGTTTTCATTACTTCACAGTGTGTCGTAATGAGCCGATTACTCAACAGGTTTGGGCCAATCATCACACGAAACTAATAGAAAATCACTAAGCCTGCCATGAAAAATTCACAACCAGAATAGACGCCCTTTAGCAGCCAATGAAAATACTTTTAAATAGATCAAGTTGGTATGCCATGGTTTACCCAGCTCAAGATTTGTTTTTTTTATTCATACAAGATTATTCACGGTTAGAATATCTCAGCAACTGATTCAGCCTACAAAAATATTTTTTAAGATACAATGTTGCCACTGTTGCCAGCTCTACGCTGCAAAAATATTTTTGGCGGCTAGAATAACCCTGCATCCCTGTTATTGAAAATGATGAAAAACTGTTTTATTGATAATTTAGTTTCACTTGTTACTTGCAAAGTAAACATATTTATTTTACGCTTTTGCTCCCAAATCACCACTATTTCAAGACAAAAAAAACTCCATACTTAAGGGAAACGAGACCCGCCGAAAAGTTTTTACGATAAAAACCAGCTAAAACTACTTGTAAATGCAACCTTACGTGCTTCGAATGGGATTAAATGTAAATATGCGATAAAATTGTTAAAATGCGGCATATTATGTCAAGTTAGAATCGAGAAAAATTAAGCTTTTTTCAGTGACGCGTCGCCAATGGACGTCCAGAGATTTAGTTATTAAAAAAAAAACAAAATCGTGACAAAAACTTCAAATCTCTTTTTCCCCATCTAGTACGACGATCACTACTTGCATTTAATTTTAACAACACATGAAAATTTCGAAAAAATTTAGTAATACAGGAAATAAGCGAAGAATAGTGCGAAAAATTTTGCCTTTCAATTAATATTGATATCATTTTTTTTTCGAATTTTTTTTCTGAAGATGACGATCAAGAATAATATTATTTCCTGAGGTCTTTATCACAATATTTAAAAGGTACCGACACGGAAAGGGTGCATGTAAACGTTAGAAAGAGATAGAGATATATACAGGGAGCGTCGTTTATTTTAGCATCTGCTAACGAATTTTTACCGCAATGCAACATGACCAACATGTGGTTGTTGTAAAGTTTTCTAAAGCTAGTAACAATAAAGAATATTGAACTCGCCGTATTTCTGAATTGTCACAATTAAATTTCATTTTAAGCTGGTGTCATTTATAGTTTCATGGGAAATTGCTTTCTGTTCGACCATAAGTCACTTCCTGTGAAACAGAAAGTGACTTCCTGTAAAACAGGAAGTCACTTCCTGTGAAACAGGAAGTCGCTTCCTGTGAAACAGGAACTCACTTGCTGTGAAACAGGAAGTTACTTCCTGTGAAACAGAAAGTTACTTCCTGTGAAACAGGAAGTCACTTTCTTTCTCACAGGAAGTCACTTCCTGTCTCACAGAAAGTCGCTTTCTATCTCACAGAAAATAACTTCCTGTCTCGCAGGGAATCACTTCCTGTCTCACAGGATGTCGCTTTCTGTCTCACAAGAAGTCATTTCCTGTCTTACAGGAAGTCACTCCCTGTCTTACAGGAAGTCACTTCCTGTCTGATAGCAAGTGACTTTCCGTTTCACAGGAACTTACACGAGACTTTTTAGTGTGACCCGGTATATTTTACCTTAGACAAATACCAATTTATTTTTCGAGAAAAACGTAGCACTAGAACTGCTAGAATAAATTCCGCCCACCGTACGAATTAATTAAAAAAGGGGACACTTAAAACCTTTGTTGAATCTTCACTGTGTTAATAAGTTATTATTAACGTTAAAAAAGTCCACTATGTACAATAATTTTACCATAATGCAGTAATTACCATGAACTCGTAGTTATGCTGCTTTACTTTATCCATCGAACATTTAAGTTTATAATAGTTTGTGAGATTCCGAAAGAAAAAAAAATTAAAAGTAACATTCTCAATACAGCCGTCAAAGAAAAAAAATTAAATAACCTAAAACGTAAAAGATTACGCAGCGGTAGATCCGGCCCAGAATTTTATAAAACGCTACTAAACAATCACTAACCTCTAAATACCTAAATTAACTTCTTTACGCCGGACCCTCGCTAACTATTTGAATAAGGGTGCCTCGCGAATTAAAAAAAAAATTCGAATTAAAAAAAGAAATATACAAAATTATTTATAATTTTTTTCTATTTAAAAAAGGAGGTGTGGAAATATCCTTGGTTTATCAGATGTGAGGTAACGTTTAGTGTCTTGCTTTCAGAAAACTATAGAGGGTGTTTCGAAAAGTTGTTAAATAAAAGTAAGTTTAGGGTTAAGTTTACCCACTTCCGGATTTTTTTTAAGTTTTGCAGTAGTATTTATCTTTTTGCAAATCTTTTTTCTACTTAAATGAAATTTTCGTGGATATTTTGGTTAATCCATCACTGGGTTTAAATATTTTATTATGTAAATTAAAAAAAAAAAAAAAAAACCTTATTTTTAGTATTTCTGATTAGAGTTAAAAACTTGATGTTTCGGCACCTAGTCTGGTGTCGTTGTCAAAAGTCAAAGAAAACCTTCAAAATAAACAAGAAATTATATCAAAATTGAAAAAAAAAATATTAAAAAGTTTTTTTAAGCTTGTTATGAGAGAGCGGCCCTATTCTCGAAATTTGATTCTAAAATTTTAGAATGGAAATATCGACTCTCGCCGCATTCATTAAAAGGTTAAAAAGGCAATTTAAAAAAAATATATATTTTTTTTTAAATTTTAATATACATTCTTGTATGGCATTTGACAACGGCGCCTAACTACTCGTAGGTGTCGCGTCGTCGAGTTTTTTAACTTTAATAAAAAAAATCAAAAAAAAAAAGTTTCCTTCCGTTTTTCTTTTTTCATAATTTTTTTTTTAAAAACAGAGGAACACTTGGAATAACTCCGAAAACCCAATTTACTCGAACACCTTATACATTTTCTTTTAAATTTTATGTATATGTAGGTAGAACTATATTTCAATCTTGTCTAGTAAAAATTTTCAATTTTTTGCATTATACAGTGATCGGCAGAATTCGCGCTCCATATGGTAAATTTTTGTATTATTAGTTTCTCAGACAATGTTATTCTTGATTAAAGTTGCTGCATGTCCTTTAACTAAAAGACCGCCTGCCAAAAGTTTAAAAAAAAATGGGATATAATAATAAAAAAATTATCGTATGGAGCGCGAATTCTGCCGGTCACTATATGTTCGATTTCCGGTACAATATTGCAAGGTCCATAGTAATATACATAGTGTTTCATTACGTAATCATCTGTAAATCTCTCCCTACCTAGAAAACACATAAACTTTACGAAAACCCGATAAAACGTAAATTTCCACACGCGTCCTTGGCAATTCTAAAACCACACGAGAGCACCCGAAAAACTGGCTATTATGAAACTCTAAAAGCAGTCAAAAAAACAAATTAAACTACAATATGTACAGTCGCGGCCACAAAAAACTTCCCTTTTAATTAAAAAAATAAACTTTTTCGTTGCCGCGACAGTACGTCCATTGCTGAACCCTAAAATAAAAAAAAAATTAAAATTACTCGAACTATTAATAAAAAGGAAAAAGAACTAAATTAATGGATCCGCAAGACTAACTAACAAAAAGCATTTTATTAGAAGCGATGGGACGTTAACGGCTAAAAGTGTGTAAGGTGAAAAATATATAAGTTACAACTATAATACAGAGACAAAAAAAAGTTGATGATCCTCCGACCGAAAATTATCGCCACATTCTAAGCGCCAGTCTCACGTGTGTAAATCAGCTTAGTGTAGGGCTAGAATGGGCGGCTGATTTGCCGGTCGCAGCTGTACACGTTAAGTCCTACCTAAACAACGCTATGTAACCTTAAAAATTAAACTGAACCATATTATATATATAAAAAGTAAAAGTCACTCTAAATAATGAAATAAAAAAAAATATTCGTTAACGAAATTAAAGGAAATACTGGAAATGCGCAAATAGTTCGGGCAGTGCAGATTATTATACAGGGTGTTTCCTAAGTAATCGAAAGTATTCACGAAAATGACAACTTCATTTTCTTTGTGTTTAAGATCGCCCAGGAGACAGTCTGTATACAAAAAGGATTACAATTTTTAATCCTCCTGTCTGGCACAGTAAAAAGTTATGATCATTAAAAGTGATGGTTAAAAATGCTGTACAGTCGGCGCCAAAAACAAGTTTTATATTAATTAGGAAAAGCATCTTTTTTGGCCATGACTGTACAAAACTTTTTCTCTGTTTAGGACTTTAAAATTTCATTTTTTTTCTATTCTGGCTACTGTTCAAAATACGAAAAACAAATAAATTGTGAGTTTGCGATATAAGCTATAAGCAAAAATGATATTTTTAATAGTGCATCTTACAAGTTACAAAATTTTTCAAATATACTTGTAATTTAACACTCATTGTGTATAAAACAATATATGCCTAAATTTAACGGTTTCTGAGATAGCGGCATTTGAAAAATAACATTTATTGCTGTTTTAACAGACTTCCTGAAGAAAGATGATAAAATATGTTTTTAAGTTTTCGTTCTAAAACCCAGTTTACAATCTCAAATTATTTATTTGCTTTTTGTTTCCCAGCACGTTACCAAAAATGTTCCCTTTCCATCACTTTAACAAATCCGCACTGCCGCAAATCGCGTAATCGCGCCCAAAACATCATTTTACTGAAACCCACGTGACAGATTGCAATTTTGACAGGGTTCCATTCATTAGTGTTAAAACCCACTTTCTGACAGTAACTGAGCGGGGTCGCTTAAACCCCCCGCTCTAAATCTTCTTAAACATGTAGTACTGGTTGTAGAGCAGGTTACTACTAGGGGGTTCTTGCCGCCCCAATTTTACAGTACCCCGTTGGTCGGGGGTCCTATAGGCCCCAATTCGCCGCCAATGGATCCGATGGATCCGGGGGCCTTCATGAAGTATTTTTCCAATTTGGCGATGATGTGCTTGCCGTAGGTGTATTTGCGCAGCGAATTGAGGTGCGGTCTGATCTTGTGCATGAGCACCTTGCGCTGGGTGGGTTCGCTGACGTCGATCATTTTTTGCACCACGTAGTTGGCGTACTGGTCTTTCATCATGACGTGAAGGGCGCTAAAAATTGAAAATGATAAAATGATTTAGAACAGAAGTCCTAAAATTATGTAGAAAAAATTTTTTCACAATTTTTTTAGGGTTAAAAATTATCCAAAAATCGACTTAAAATTCAAATTTTCCAAGTGAATGTCATCATTTTAGGTGGTTGACATCATCACTTTCCAACTGTTTCACTAGTTGCTATAACCAGGTGACTAAACAGTGTTGTCGATGAGTATTTTTTTAAAATGCTCTACAAGAGCATGTTTAATAATATTTTAAGTTAAAATTTAAAATTAATAAAATATTAAAATTACTTTTGTTTATTTGTCCTCGGTTGAACCGATACAAAATCATATTCGGACAGTAAAGGGCATTTTTGTGAAACATCTCGTCTCGTCGCGCCGCACAGTATAATGGATTTGATATTTCGTGGACATAGGGTAAAACAGCGACTGAGTTTTAATTTTTTTTTGTCTTTAGATTATTCGTAAAATGTCTGGAGTTTAGTCGTTTACCAGTTTTTTCAAATGTATCACCGTAAAGTACTTCCTTTTTAAGCATAAACTTGACTTTTCTAAGAGCAATAAAAATGATGCGAATAAAATAAATTCATAATAAGTATTCTATAAAAATCTGAAAGCAATTTTTGTTGTAGCTATAGTATGCTAACTACTCTTAATATTTCCAAATTTTCGTGGAAATATTTGTAAAGTTTACTTACATAAGGGATTTAGGATCATGGTCCTAGTCGAAGAAAAAACAAAGTTTGGTGTGACTTTTAAAAAAAATGCCTAAATATGCCTAAGTTGTCCCATACATTAGAGTATTAGAGGATTACACAACTCTTATTCGTTAGAAATAAAAACAAAGTTTGGTGTGACTTTAAAAAAAATGCCTAAATATGCCTAAGTTGTCCCATGTTAGAGGATTACACCACTCTTATACGTTAAGAATATCCAAAAATCTCATCCGACTTTGTCAGATTATTGAAAAAAAAAATTTTCTTTAGCATGTCGTACACATGCAGGAATCCAAAGTTGCTTTTTAATGCCCCTTTGAAGATTTTCCAGGTATAATTATATTTAATTTTCGAAGAAGTTACAAGTAAATTTTAACTAATTTAACTGTTACTAAGAAAAGTGGCTAGAATAATATTAAATAAAATATTAATGAATCTAAGTACCTACCTACATAGTTTTAAAAATACGTTATTACACCCAGTTTTAAATTGTTATATTATTACAGTATATATAAGAACAGAACCATTTTATGATTACATGTCCGATAAGTTTGCAGCATTAACGGATCGAAGAACAGACCTTATATTTAAAAAGTAGGTGGGCTTTGGCGAGTACCCTAAAAAATTTTTTAATTATAAAATGGCGAATATGCCGCATACGTATTTTTTGCGTCTGCTTCACCTATTATTGGGTACACGAGCCGCCACTGGTAAAACGGATATTTAAATAAAAAAACTTACTTGTCGTTGAAACCGCATACTTCTTCAATTAGCAATGCCCTCTCGGCTCGAGTCGCATGGGTAACACACTTCTCGACGACATTGCTGGCGAACTTATGCTGACTCAAAACTAGAACTTTGCCTCTGACGCTGTTAATCAATTGCGATTTGTCTTCTGGTTTACCATGTTCTAAAATGAACAAGAAAATTAGTTTTCGGTAGTTGTAATACAGCTAAAAATAATGTTAAGGATTAGCATAACAAAAACCTTAAAGAAAAATAAAAAGAAAAAAAAAGAAAAGGAAAAAAAAAGAAAATAATAATTCTTACCTAAAACGTGCTGAATAACATAATTTCCAAACTGATCCTGGATAAGCTGATCGGTATGTTGATGTAACTCGGCCAAAATCGGTGTGGTCTGATCCGGGGTGCAATGTTCCAAAATGCGCTGGATAACCCGGCATCCGTAGGGATGAGTAGAGAGATTATACACTTGTCCCGAAAAGGATCCGATTATAAACTGAAAAAACTTTTTATTAAAATTGTCAAAGTATTGCAAAACTAAAAGTATCTCGATATACTGTCCGAATATGTTGATATAAAGCAAATATCGATATCTCTACTTCCTATATGGTCTTATTTGATTTGAAACATTGAAACGTGATGTGATGATATAAATATTAAAGCTTTTTACCTGTAGAGCATTTGGATCAACGCACTCGATACATTTCTGTACCACATGATTTCCATTCTGATCTTTGACACATTTTAGCACATGGCCGTCCAGCTCACGGACGATCTCTTGCTGTTGCTCAGGAGGAATGGATTCCAGGGCTTTCTGGATCACTCGGCAGCCGTACATCTGGAGTGCGAGGGGAAGGACGTGTCCTCTAACCTAAGAACAAACATAAATTTGTGTAATTAAAACCAAAAACGATACGAAAGATCTGACGACGTTGAACATGTGATAGTAGGTATGGATAGAATGTTCTGCGCCCTCTCAGAATGACGTCACAGTGGGACTGTTTAAGTTGAGCGCGCGCTCAACCTGTGGTGACCCAACAGAACACAGAACCCTGAGCAAACTTAGGCTTTTGGCGAAGTTAAAACAAATCACAGACATTACATGTATTAGACCTGCACAGTGTATTCCCTACACTAGCTGAATCCGTCCAATGCACGGGCGAAAAAGTGCGTTTGTACCTATTTGGAGCCAGTCAGGCTTTCAAAAGTCGGTGGTGCACTCAGGACGTCTAGCAAAAGTGGGTGCACGGCAACTAAGCGATCAGAACCGGGCCAACGCCATTTGCATTTTGCACTTCTGGGTGAAAAGGAAGTAGTGTTTGGTTGTGTTTATTTGTGAGCTTTTGATATTATTTAGAGATTCATTCGTTAAGTGACAATTTTTTAGTGTTGGTGTTTAGTTATTTTTGTGGACAACGGCCAATGAACATGTAAAGGGTATGATGGTGTTTTTCCAAAATCTGTTTTTCCCTTTTTCTTCCGGTACTTTTTAAATTACTTTGCTTTACATCATGACGTCATTGTGAGGTGATGCAGAACACAGACACTAGAGATGGCAAATATAATTTTAAGAAAAAAAAACGAGTTACCTTTTGTGCTAAGGTTGTTTTCTGATCGCTGGTGCCGAACTCGAAGAATTTCTGAATGACATAATTCCCGAAAACGTCTGTCATGAGGTTGTAAGCAGCCGACAGGATTTCGTTAAATACCATTTGTTTCTCGGCGGTGGTAGCGCGTTCTAGTTTCTGCTGGATGAACCGAGAACCATGTTGGTCCTGAGAGAATTCTACTATGTGATTAGCGAGATCTCTGAAATTAAAGAAAACAAAATATAAATCATGATCTTTTTTTTCTTCAGTGACCTTGAAACGAACCAACACTTAAGTCTTAAAAGGTGTTTACTTTAAGGCAATTTTTTAAGTTACTCTTACCTTAATTGTAAGTTAGGATATCTGTTATTTCTGAAGTCTTCCAGAAGTCTTGATCTACCCTGTGGAGTTTTGTCCAGAGTGCTTGGAACAGTAGTCAAAGAGGAGTTAATTTTGGTAAATAGGGAGTTCGTTGAACCGAACATGGTAGTCGCGTTCAAACCAGCCGCCACCGAGTTTCGGTATTTGGCTTCGGCTCCTGGTGCTGCAGACAGTATCTAGAAAATTCGGCCATTCAGTATTTCATTATTTAATATCGGTAACATAGAAGCGATGTATGATGAGATGACAAAACCACGTCGTCTAACTGTTCTTTTACGAAAATAATTGAAATTTCTTACCCTCGAATTGACCAGACCGCCCAGTTGTAAAGGTGCAGGTGGAGGAGTCAGACTTCCTGCTAGAGGACTGGGGCTGCTGCCTATGTTGTAGGACGTCGTCCATTTCTGTCGGTAGTCTAAGGAGGGCGAAAAGGCTGATGTGTTTCTGTCAAAGGAATCCCTGCGACCGGTTGTCGTGGTGCTCAAACCAAGACCTGCAATATGATATCACTTAAACAATCCTGTTTAGGAAACTCTACCTAATATCGTAAATTCAACGGTTAAGTTTCAAAAGCCCATTTATATGTCACAGATAGGTAAAAAATGAAAAAAGAAACGCACACAGTATAAAATGCAAAATATAAAATAATGTTAATTTCGAATAAAACTTACTTACAAAGTGAGACATTACAATGTAGGCAAATAAATCAAATATTCCTCAGAAAGATAAAAAGGCGGCCAATAAAAAACTTACGAAGTAGTAAAAGTCATACTGCTGCAGCTTTCTAGCATTAATATTTCATTTAATAGTCAATAAAAATGATGTGATATAGCCTTATTTCCATATTTCCTTGCAAAGGGCGCCGTACCCTTTACGACGCGTCGAATGTCTAGTTCTCCAGAGAGCTACGTAGTATTTCAAGTCAAATGTCGCCTCGGAAACGGCGACCCCTTTAACAGAGCTATTAAATCTTTTATGGGTTATGAATTTTAGAATGAATATTTTGAAAGGAATAATTATAACGTATATATAACGTACGTACCGAGAATTTTCGGTATTGCGTCACAGAGGGATTAAAAATTCACCAAAAAAATAAGTTTACAATAAACAATAATATTATACAGACCCGAGTGTTGTTACACAGGCGTAAGGGGCGTTTTGTGGAATTTTATTACTCAACTTAAGATTTAACTTTTGGCACAGGAAATTAAAGCTCAATTTTAGGGACTTTACAAGAAGCAACATATTCTGCTCAATTTACAAAAATGAAAAAATGTCAATATCATGTTTTTATATACATACAGTCGATATACATACATACAAGTACAATTTGACAATTTTGGCCACGCGTAAGATAAAAAAAATAGGAAATATATACTTATTCCATTGTATGTCTAAGAATACCTGTGAACAAAAAACGTACATCAGATTCACGGTTTAAGTGACAGGATTCCAAGAAAATCTTGTAAGGTGATTTTAGACGGTACGGTTTTATGACCATGACGGTAGTGCCTCTAGTGGCAATACACTTTTTCACTAAACCAGAATTTCATAATTTAAACACTAACGTTCAGATTCACTAAGAAGAAGGTTTAAGATTTAGTACTGGTTTAAATTAAGATCTTATAGTTAATCAGTTATGTTTTGACAGGTTTTTGTCCTGTCATTGTTAATAAGTCGTCGTTAAAAATTTATGAATTATTCTGATATTTCAGCAATTTGCTTGGTTTCCAAAGGATTTTCATCTTGGAAAGAGTTGCTGTAATGAGTTTAGTTCTATTATTGTCGAAAGTATGTACTAAAATTGCCTTTTCTTTATAAATTAGCGAAAAAGTTCAGAAATAATTAAACTTAGTTGTCTTATTCTTACACTTGTCAGTTTAAAACTTTTGGTTGTCAAATTAGACCGGACTAGCGTTGGAGAATCTGGCTGTAACATTTTAAATCAGGGTGTTGAATGTGCCTTACTATACTCAATATCAGTTATGATTTTACTGGCGGCCGTTGACACATGTCAAACATACTTGCCAACTTATAATTTAAAAGTTCCCTAATTCAAAAAACACCTCGCGGACACAGACAATCGCCGGCTTGATGAGAGATGGATATATAAATGGCCATACATTTACATGTACGCGACGAAGATACATATTTCGCATCTAATCCTTGCAGCCGGAAAAGCGTCAACAGGTGGAATATGTGCAGCACCTCACATCGAATGCCGTAAGATGGGCATCCGTTTCTTACGCATTTGCACCGGCATATCTCTTTCCGGCAGTCTTCAGCCGGTCCTGTCTATTCCGCGTTCCTTCACTATTTACAGAGCCGTCCCGTACGGTTTTGATTTATGACGCGTAAAATCAAAGTTTGGTTTTAGTTAGGAATATTGTTGTTGGTTTTCGGTGTTTTTAGAAAGCATTTTGACATTATTTTGTGCTTATTAGACATTTTGGTAGTATCCTGTTGAACTTCGTGTATCTGTAAAGTGTTTCTTGTTGTTAAAAAGTAAGTAGGTAAACATATTTTTTTGTTTGCAATTAATTATCTAGACAAACATTACCCTAAACTTTTGTGATTTTTTTATAAAAGGGCTTAATTTATTTTTTATGTACTCGAAAATAATAACAGAATCAAGTAAGACCATCAAAAATTTATTTTTTCTTGGTCGTCTACCTATACAAAAAAATCAAAGTTACTGAAAAAAATAGTGAGAGCCAATAATTGTCAAATTGTTTTATATACACCAAACGACATTTGCGACAAACAAAAAATATACAAAATGGTCACATTCCTAGTAGGACGCTTGGACTATTATACAAACTCAAATATTGCATAATTTTTTTGTAGTTAAAAACACACATAACACTATACAATAAGCTGGATATTAATAAAATGTGAGTGTTGTTACCTGAATGAAGCTGTGACGAGGCTTGCTGTTGCTGCTGCTGCGCGGTCGAGCCGATCGCACCCAGTTGGGACGAACCACCAAATGGCGCAGCCGAGGGGGGAAGCGCGGGGAACAGGCCTGATCCGGCCACGCCCTGCGCTACGCCTGCATACAGCACAGAGAGCCAATGGTTAGTCGGTTAGCGGTGAAATGTGAATGGTGATGGGGTGTGGTGATGGTGAGGGTGTACAAAAGTTAATCTAGTACTACTAGAAAGTTGATAGACGAGCCTCATGTTTACACTTGTGATATTCTTGAACTATTGTCAGTCAATTTTAAAGAGTAAAGTGATTGACATACTAAACCATAAGTCCTGGTTGTACTGTATATGAAATGGAGACTGCAAGTACTTTTAAAAACTGCAAGTACTTTTAAAGTTTAAATTCAGCTACTGTATATGAAATGGAGACTGCAAGTACTTTTAAAAACTGCAAGTACTTTTAAAGTTTAAATTCAGCTTGCTGTCATTGCAAAAAATTTAGTTTAAAATTTTCCTAATAGAAGTTTTGGATATTTTACCCCGTTTTAAGTCTCTTTTCTTTACCACAGGGTATTTCTGTTTATTCAACTAAAAATAGAAACTGAAAAATTTATTTTCCTGTGTTAGAAAATACATTATTTCAAAATTCCCTCGAGTAAATAAATCAAATAGAAAAAAAACATTCCAATCTTGATGGTATATCATCAAAAATAAGAAATAGAGAGACGCAACGGAAAATCTTGGGGCATATTTGAATAAAGAACGGACAAGGAAAAAGGGTTAATGAGATTCTGTGGTTTGTGACAATGAAAAATGAACGTGGTGCATTAATTTTATTAGGAAATTTATTTCAAGATTACGTGTACCGTGGCGCAAACGGTCTACACAGAGACGTTGAGACATTTGTAAATAATTAAGGAAAATTTAGAAAATTGTGCGCTGAATGTAAAGTTTTTAATTAGAACTTCTAGCGTCTTATGGCTGTCTCATTAATCCATGAATAGGGAATAGGGCACCAGTATTTTCTTACGTTTTCTTTTGACAAAAATTGTTCTTAGGTACAAATGACGATTATCCAGTAAGTTACTTAAAAAATAAAAATAGACATTTTGAAAAAAAAAACAATTAAATTAATGCACCGTATTTTTCGATCTACAAGAATTTTTCGAATTTTTTTTGAAAAGGAATTTTTTTTCAAGACCATAAAAAACACATTTGCGAAAATATGGTTTATCGAAAATGAATTACAGAATATTGTGGGTATGATCTACTGGACAAGTTTAATGTGTTCAGAATGTATTATATACAGTGACGGGCAAAAAGTTGACTACATATGGGAAATTTTTTTATTATAAGGATATCGAGGAAACTTTTCCTAGCGATCGTCTTTGCATGTTGGATAGCCTAAAAAAATCGATTTTGACATTTGTCACGTGACTGCCGGTTTAGCTGTAAATTTTACATAATTGAATTAAACCGTTCAAGATAAAAGTTATTATTTGGAAAGTGTTTAGAATTCCGTTTTAGGTCGATCAAAGCTATTACAAAAATTCGGAAAGGCTTTATTTTGTAAAACTGTTTTAAAAGAAATGTTAATATTTGATAAGAATTAATAACTTTAGGCTTCTTTAAGCATAACAAGCTTGCATTGATCTTAAAATTCCAACATGACTCTGAGAAATAAAGCCTTGTTACACTGTTGTTTAGCGGAACAAAATTTTCAAAATTAATCGATTTAAATGTAGAAAAGCAAAAAAATATTAATTTAGATCGCGTAAGTGGGTGAGACTGAGGGCTGTTAAATATTCAAATTAAATAGATCAGAATGTATTAAAAAAGCCTGTCAAAATTTTTTAATTTTATTTTGTTCGAATTTTTGCATCAAATTTTACAAATCGACTTAAAAGGGAATTCTGAACACTTTTTCAAATAACTTTTTTTTGGTTTGTTGTCAACTAACCTCACTTTTTGAAAGTTTTATTATTTTTTTTTTGTTATTTCACCTCAAGCCAGTGACAAATGTTAAACATTTTTAGGTCATAGGACACGCAAGGACCATCGCCAGATAACTTTATCTTGATATACTCATAACAAGAATGTTTCCCCTATGTCACACTATATACAGGGTTTGTTAAAGTGTTATAGCACGATATTTTGAAAACGGTATAAAATAATTTCATGTTTTGGTGAGGTAATAGGGAGATAGTGGTCATATTATTTAAATATATTTTTGACATTAACCCCGTCTCTATTTTGAGGGATGGGGGTAACTTTGGAATTTTAAATGGGATGATGTGCTTTTGTTTAAAAAATTCGAATCTACCTAAAAACTACTTAAGTGTACAAAGAATTTTTTGATTTGCTCTTTCGGTTACGGAATTATGGTTAGGTAACTAAATTTTGACTGAATTTAAAAAATAAATTAATTTTACCAATTAATCAAGTTCACTTATTTCAGAATTATTCGTTTCTATGGAAATGCGGTTTTTTAATTAAGTCAGTTAAGAATTTTGACGTTTTAACTATTGCTAGTTTAACTATGCTAGGTCCCCGGATTTGACCCCTCTTGGCTTTTTCTTGTGGGGTTTTATAAAGGACAAAGTAATGGCAACTGCACCTACAATTTTAGATGATATGAAATACCGAATCCGCTTTGCCTGCTTATTAGTGACACCTAAAATGTTACAGCGGGTACTAAATTCATTAAGAGTGAGAAAGTGTTTGGATTAAAACTAAATGGTAAATATTTTTTTTTATTTTATAACCTAATAAATCATAATTCCGTAACCGAAAGAGCAAAATCAAAAAAAAAAATTGTAGACATAAACTCCCGCTCAAAAGTATTTGGGCACCCTTGTTTTATTGCACTGACTAAACAAGACTGGTTGGAAAATCCCCTTTGGGTATAGAAAAATTCAAAATATACCGTTGATTTTTTGACTGCAATAAATCCTTAATGATGTCTTAGGCTATAAAAGCTCATAAATGTCCATCCCTTTCAGACAGGGCTGGCCCTTAATATTTTACCTGCGACATGAATTATACCAATTGTTCAGATTATTATTTTCCAATTCATTTTAGGAAAAAATGGTTAAAATTAAATTTATTACCTGTAACTTAAGCACTTAATATTAATAATATATAATGATATTTTATTAAGGCACCTTCAGTCACCTTTTTAGCTTTCCTGTGTGAGGTGCGAGTTGTGTGCGCTAATTTTGTCTTTTTGTTTTAACTATTTAGTTTGCTTAGTTACACTATTTTTTAAGTATAATGTGGCGTCCATGGACTCATGCTGATGGTGCAGCTAGTAGTGTATCTTTAAAAAGAAAGCATTTATCACCCGATGCGAAAGAAATAGTCAAAAATGTATATTCATCTTTACTAAGAAGGGGTTTGAATAAAAATGCTGCTTTAGCAGAAACTAGTGCTTTAGCTAAAATTCCCTTAACTTCGATAAAGGACATAACAATGAAACCTATTAATGCAAGAAAACAACGAAACGACGTTGGCCAATTAAGAAGTATAGACGAGAGTGATAAGGATCTATTAAGAAGAAAAATTTATGTATGAAGAACAATCTGTACCCACATTAAAATCATTAAAAATTAGGCTAGCAAAAGACGAAACAAATATTTCATGCAGCATATCAAGCCTAAGGATTTTGGATTTATGGACGTATGTAAGTGCTGTGTAGGTATATTAATAACATGAATAAATAATTTTGAAATAAGAGAATATGTATGCATATAAAAACAAAATCCACCCCTGCGCCCATTCATTGCAGTTTAAAGATGTTGGGATCAACACAATGGGGTTCAATCAGGTAGTTGATTTATGGCAGTAAAAGCCAACGGTATATTTTGAACATTACTTTACATTTAATTACTTTTCTGAAATGCAAGTGTACCTATCACACAGAAATTCAGTAAATAGCCTAAGTTACTACCTGTAAAATTAAAATTCCTATAATAGAGTTATCGAACTTGAGCGATTATTAGACTTCTGGGGAGGGTTTATCCCTTTGTGGTATTATAGGTAATAATGATTACATTGTCGTGTTAACGATTTGAGATAGCATATTCAAGTTAAGGTCAGTTCTATTTTCGTTTTTGCAGTTGAAGGGTAGTGGGCGAAATACAGTGTTAACAAGTTCTTAAAAATGCCTAAAAGAGGAGAGTTATACACCGGAACACGTGCGCTTATAGTGGGCTTACGTTACGTAAAGAAAAGCGATCCCAGTGGGCCCAGGAACACCAACATTGGACGATGGAAGACTGGGACAAAGTGTTGTGGACGGATGAGTCGACATTTGAAGTGTTCGGTTCACGAAGGCGTGTATTTGTTCGAAGAGCGGTAGATGAACGCCCAAGAGAGGAGTGTCTTGTGCCTACCGTTAAACACGCGGGTGGTTCCGTGATGATTTGGAGCTGTTTTGCTGGCACAGGTGGGGGTGGCATCGTGCGAATAAGAAAAGAAGACTACCGTGACATTTGAGAATCACATGCTATACTTCCGGACTAATACTTTTGGGTCAAAATTTTGTCTTACAGCAAGACAATGATCCAAAAAACATATCAAAACTATGTAAAGAATATTTACGCGACTTAGAAACGGAAGGTGTTGTGAAAGTGATGGAATGGCCACCTCAGAGCCCGGATTTAAATCCCATCGAATTATTATGTGACGAGCTGGACAGGAAGATGCGGCAATTTGCCCCAACGTCGACCAATGACTTGTGCAATAAACTGGAAGCAGTTTGGGACCTCATAACACCTGAAACCTCAGTAAAACCTATAGCACGAATGCCACGATTATGCGCTACAATAATACGTCCAAAAGGAGGACACATAAATAAAGCCACCATTTATAAAATACTTTTCGTTTTTTAAGCATTTTTTTTATAAATGTATATAGGGAACTGACAAATAAATATTTTTTTTTGAATTAATTCTACTATAACTGGAGGTGGCCAAATAATTTTGAGCGGTAGTGTATGTAGTATTTTACGCAGATGCGAATTTAATAAGAAAAAGTACATCATCCCATTAAAGATCCCAAAGCTACCCCTGACCCCTCAAAATTGAGAGGGGGTAAATGTCAAAAATATGTTTAAATATGCCCCCCCCCCCCATCTCCTTATTAACTCACCAAAATCTCATGAAAATATTTTAGACCGTTTCCGAGGTTGTTTTAAAAACTCAACCTGTATAACGCTATTCCTTCTGAAGGTTTTGGTTTTTAATAGTTTACAAAATATTGATGAACGACAGAGACAAGTCTGTCCAAACTTAAGTAAACCTTTTCAAAGCCAAATAAGACAAATCCGTGCAGGTTTGTTTAAGTTTGCTCAAAATCTTGTCTGTTTTTAAACATTTTGTAAACTATTTAGAGTTTAAAACTCGCTTTCGAAAAAATGTACTTCCCATAAATTTGTTTTCCGAAATTCTTCATAGGTTCCGTTTTTAATTTACACCTATTTAGTTTTCAAACCACCATAGAATTGCCAAAATAACGTCTATACAAATAAATGAAAAAAAGTATGTAGAAGTGCGTGTAAAACAAGTTAGATGACAAATGAGACAAGTGTGGTTACATTGACACAGAACAAATTATATTAACACAGAATTAACAGACAAAAACAACCTTTTCACAACACATCGCATTCTATCATTATCATTCACTCTCCAAACCAGTGCAGTGTACTGAAACCCACGTTGAATTGCCAAAGCTAATCGGGTATCTACAAAATCTGCGTGTGTGCTCAGCATAATAGTCCGGAGAAATAGAATAGAATGACGTAAACCGTGACATCAAATCTTTTTTGTTCGACCTACGATTTAAGCAACAGGAGAAATAATAATCTTGTAACATTGAAAAATCAGTTTAAACATCTGCTATCAAACGGTATTGTGCTTATTGTAAGGTATACAATCCTTCTCCAATATGCATATCTTGAAAGTGATTCAATGGTAAATTTTAGTTAACAATTTTAAAAACGAAAACTTTATCTAAACCTCGTAATACATTCTTTTGCCATTCTTTTGCTTCATTTCTTTGATAAATTATTTTATTTTCATGTAATTATATCTATTTTCGCAATAATTTTCAAAACGCATTCTCAAGCTTATTCTATGCAAAGATGGAAAATTAAAAAATGCTCTCATTACAATTATTTATTTTAAAGCAGCATTAAATTTCATTTTAAGTAGTTTTTTCCGCAAACCATTAAACCCGTCTTGCCTGGCTTAGTATAACGAAGCATTGTCCTTTAAATTACGGCAGAGAACGATTTAGGAAATATGGAGTGAAATTTTTTACCATTTCTATATTGTATTTCGTTATATTTTTGCAATTTTTGTAAAAGTGCATCAATGGTATACTTCGTATAACGAATACGAAACGATACTCATTTCCCAAGAGTATGAAAGTTTGCGGCATACAAGTGTGAAATGAGCATTCCGTGCGAGTGGTACACTCTACTTTTTCTACGACTGCCGGTCTTTCAAAGCAGGAATTAGATTTTTAGATTTTTTTTTATATTTTTGGATTAGAATTTGAAAATGTTTAATTTGAGACAAAATAAGTAAATTCAGTGTGCCTGCATTAGAAGCTTCCCTCATTTCAGTGGTGTCTTATCTTCTTTTTTTAAAATGCAAAAGCTTACGACTGAAAACTGACAACAACGCTTCAAAACACAGAATCCGTCAAATGTAAACAGACGTGCGCGCAGTTGCTAGGAGCAACGACAATTTTGTTTCGTCTCGGCTCATTACATTTTCTACCTAGTATCGAAATAGCTCATTGAAGTATTGCTTTGCTTTGGTTTATTTCCGCATCGCTAGGTCGATGGAAATAAAAGATCGTAGTAAAGGGTGCGATTGTATAATGCGAAAACGTTTACACACGTCGCGAGGAATAATTATTATGCAACCAATCATTCGTTAGACCTACCCTTTCACACAACCTTGAACAAAAGTTTCGAAATCTAGGAGGCGGCAGTTTTGTCAAAAGTCGTAATTTAAAAGCTGTCTTATAGCAACCAATTTCATTTGTTTAGGTATCAACTGCCACCCAGAGAATCGTCAAGATTTAACTATACAGAATAAAAATGAAATTTCGTAAAAATAATAATAAAAACGATTTGTGGAAATCTCGACGACGATCGTCTGGAATCTACTCGTCCAGAGACAACAGAAAAAGTCGCAGAAGTATCACAAAAAACCCCTTCCTTCGGTTTCAAGAGAAAGATTGTATACCTATAGGTAAAAATTTAGCATCTGATGGAATGCACAAAATAATTGCTGTTGTTGTAGAAAAAGTATAGTGTACAACACGTGTGAAAATACCTTTTCACCTTTTAAAGCTGTTTTTTTCACTGACTTTTTCCAGCGATCAGGTATTTTCAATTTTAAAAATAACGAAATCACCAATAACAACGCTCTTCAAGCTATTTTAGCAAAATAATCTCTCACTGACTCTGTAGGCAGCGCGGAAAGAGTCCTCTCCTCCCTCATCCTTACGCCACTGAGGTTACCATACCAAGGGTTAACATCAGCCTCGGCCGCACTCCGGTCGTCTAACTGGCGAACTAAAAAATCTAAATTTTGTGAATTATATTGATGGTTAAGTTGTTTAAGTAGTCCCTACTTATTTGTACTTCCCTAATTCTCGCAACACATAAATCCAAATCTATAAACTCATTCTTCCTCTTCCGACTACAGATTCAAACCTAAGCCGTTGTGCTCCTTAACTTTAACCTCCGGTTAATAACAATCATTATTTAACCGGGAAAACTTTATTGTGAAATATTACGAGGACTATTGTTGTCGAGAAAATTTACCGTAACTGGATAACTTCGTCGTAGGTTGCTTCTAAATTATAATAAGGTCTACGACAACGAGGTACTTGAATAATTATATAATATACATACAATTATAATACACATAAGTTACAATAAACTCGTTCGTAACCAAATTTCGCAATTTTGATGTCTCTTACTTTGTTGCTTGAGGCAATGCCCCATAAAGCCGTTCCGCTGGCGGATTTAGAGGTCGCCAAGGATTTCAATACCGAATTTTATAAAAATAAATATTGTAACATTTCCTTGTATTTGCTATTTTACTCTGTAGTAAATTACTAAAAGTGTTGTTTTTTAAAATGAATAGTCGAAGTTTTTTTCGAAACAATGTTTAAAAAATGGTTTGGTGGAAAATTTTCACATATCAGCACAAATGGACAGTAATTAAATAAAATGCTAGAATATTGATAAGTTAGAATAACAAACCGCTCTGTTTTCGCAAGAACAGGTTTAGATATTTTGTCAATTATGAAATAGTGTACATTTCTAGAATCCTTAACAATAAAAAAGTAATGTCGCACTCGAACTTGTCCGTTTTTTTTTTTTTTTGGTCTGGACTTCTGTGTAGCTCGATATGACGTTGCCCCCCCTCTCCCCCCTAGACGAAATCCGAAATCCGCCCCTGTTTAGTTCTAGCCAGTTTGATTACATTTTTTACAAAACTACCTCCAAATTATGGTAAATCGTTTTTAGGTTTTCATCCGTACAAATATTTAAACAATACCGCTTTAATAAATCAACAAAATTAAATGAAAACCGGCACACACGCCTAGTAAACAGTAAATACCTAAATATAAAACGATGGACTTTTTTATGTTGTTCAATCACGTATGAAAAAAAAAACCGTTTTAGCCGGAAAATAATTTAACAACCAATTTATTTTTTGCATATTATTTATTGTTTAAAAGCATTTCACAAGACCTTATTTTATAAGCCATTCATATTCCTACGCGTTTTTTCCTCGTATTCGCAATAAAATATTCATTGTCGTTGCGTTTCGAAACGCTCGGTGTATGTATATACAGCGTGTCCGGAAATCTTAACGAATAGGAAACTTTTTTATTGTTGACTTTACGGAAAAAATTATTCTTCAAGAAAAGTTGTTCTTGTTGGGAAAATAACACTCAAATGAAAAATTTTGACATTATGTGCCCACAAACCTTTCGAAAACATAGACCATTTAGAGAGGATTATTAGAGAATGTGTCCAAGAAGTTTCCCCTCAGATGGTTAGAAATGTAGTGGCGGAATTTTCAAGACGTACAATAGTTTGTATTGAGTGTTATTTTCTCAACAAGCAGAACTTTTTATGAAGAATAACTTTTTCCCGTAAAGTCACTTATTAAGATGGTTTCTGGACACGCTGTATATAATATATACTGTAGATAATAAATGCCCACTGTTCGGGTTGTAAATTTTCATTTGTAATTTCTTTTCTTCTTAAGCAGATCAAAGTTCACGGCAAAAATTACCAATAACAGGTCGTATATTAGAGCGACAAAACATTAATTTATACAAAGCGTCCCAAAAAGAACACACGCTTTCTTGAGTAAACATTTTTAACCAAAAACGTGTAGAATGACTCGGACCAATGCTCAAAAACACACGACACAGATTTTTTAGATACCCCAACCTATATTATTTGTAAGGGATGTTTTATGTACAGAGATTAGCTATTCGCAAAAAACTTGTTACAGCCACACAAAATGTACAAAATTATACATCATACACAATAATTCACAAAAAAATATATATAGTACAGTAAGAACAAACACTTACCTCCTAAGGTTGTGCCATTCACTGAAGTGCTAACTCCTGCGGCAGCTGCGCCGTACAAGCTCTGGGCGTTAGCTGCAGCACCATACAGGCTAGCTGCTGCAGCTGCGCCTTGAGCCGCACGCCCCTGTGCTGCGCCCGGGGGCACTAAAACCGGCGCAGCTGGACTGACTAGGCGCATCGGCCCGTGTCCGTTCCGCATAGCGGCGGCAGCTGCAGCCGCCGCGCCTTGAGCGACCAGTATGGGTGCCGCGCCTTGTTCGTAATAGGCGGCGGCCGGGACAATGTAACTGCCCGCGGGCACTCCCGGCTGTAATACAAGATGACAAGTGTTAAGTATTTACAAGAAAATGTACAGTTTGTTACAAAATGTTAAAGTAATTAGGTTTTATTCACAATTTTTTACTAGGGTAAAAAATACCCACTTCCTACCTCCTACTTAATCTATACGAAAGCTTTGTTAACCTGAAAGCTTGAAAAATCGACGTTTGCTACTAAAAAGCTTCAGAATAATGGACTCAAGCTTTCAATCTTTGTGTTTAGGTTTAGTCGGTGAGGTATTCTAAAAACTTTGCATATTGTCTAAACCTCTCAGACTAAAATTCCAGATTAAATTCCTTGAAAACAAATAGCCCCAATTTAGATGCTCTTCCTTTTAACCTGGTTAAGGAAGATACGAGAAAAAAAGTCAGAATATCTTGTATTCGTTTTTCTTTTGTTACAGATGGGACGGCATTACTAGAGAGGTCTACTTCCAGTTGCCGCTGGAACTCGAGTCGAGTCGAGACAGTTTGGTAAGTTTCTTATATTGAAAAATACTCAAAATATTTTTTTTTGTACATGGAAAATTAAGTAATGGTCTAATTCATATGAATCGTTTTTTTTCGCATTTTTTTTATTTTACTATTAAGAGGGTGTATTCTACATGGTTTAATATCAGATTAGACAAAATACGGTGCGAATCGTATCCATTATTACAACAAGAAATATTTTATCAGCCTTTTGTGCGAGTTAAAGACGAAGGCCTGTTACAAGTAAAAACAGTCATGGATAGTTAATAATAAAATGCATTAAAAGTGCTATTAAACGTAGGATTTAATTCCTGTATTTCGGAGACAACACTTTCCCAATTATTATTGTAATGTAAGAAAACTTAACAATAGCACAAAGCGGCTTATTATTTCACTGGTAAAAAAAAATGGCAGGATTTTAAAATTTTTTAAACCCAAAATCGGCAGCTACAATGGAAATTGTTGAAAAAGTGCATGCGATGGCGTTAAAAAACCGTCGCGTCGGTTGCAGACGTCCGAGATAGTGGAGGCTGTAAACATTATTAACGAACGCCCAACGTCCATTTCGAATGAAGAGTTGGACGTAAAGAAGCTGTCTACGAGGTTGGTGCCGTGACTGCCTTACTGAGGACCAAAAATTGGTACGGATGGAAATATCTAGGGAGTGTTTGCAGAGTTTTCGAAAGAACAAAGTGTATTTTATGCGCCAGTTCATCACCCCAGATGAAACTTGGGCCCACCACAACACCAGAAACACAACATTAATCTAATCAGTGGTGGCGCAGTGATTCTCCTTCACTAAGTGAACATCTACAAGCGCGACGAAATCGCGACGATACACCAGCCGCGATTTGGACGGTGGACGTTTAAGCATCTACACGAGCGCGAGAGAATCGCAATGATAGACAAGTAGGTACATTCGGAACAATGATTTTGCTTCACTATAAAAATGAATGCCGTTTAAATTGGTTCTATTGCTGCATTATGCATTTACCGGCATAGAAACCGCAGAAAAAATCGTCGTTTTTGGGTACATCCCACGCTACAAAGCAGATTAACTACTTGGCAGTTTCATTTAAAATACAATGAGCACAAAGAGCACCATGAAAGATTTTCTCCGTTGCTACCTATATTCTTTCAACTTTACATTGTACAAAGCTGGTCGAAATGAATGACTTAGATTTCAGCGTGCGAATCGCCGCGAGTCTATCGTCGCGATTTCCTAGCCCGTGTAGATGTACACTAAAGTAGGCAATGGCTGCTTCGGCGGAAAAGATAATGGATCCCATTTTTTGAAATGCAAAAAGTATTCTTGTAATTGATTACCTGCCAAAAGGCCAAATCATCACAGGCGAATACTATGCAAGTCTTCTGGACAAATTAAAACAAGCGTTTACTAAAAAGTGTCCTGGTTAGCCAAGAAGAAAGTCATTTTCCATCAAGATAATGCACGTCCCCCCACGAGTGTTATTGCTATGGCAAAAATGTATTAATCAGGCTTTGATTTGCTACCATACATACCGCCTTATTTGTCAGACTTAGCACCTGTTTCCACGCCGGAAAAAAATTCTTTGCAAGCTGTACATTTTCAACAGACGACGATGTTACAGCTAATGTAGATGCATATTTCGAAGAGTTTGACAGGTCTGAATTTTATTAAGTCACAGAGGCATTGGATCATCGCTGATTTAAATGTATCGAGGTGGCAGTGGCTTAACCAGGGGGGGGGGTCTAAGGGCCCCCTCGATTTCCACACACAAAAAAGCTTGTATATTTTGTTTTTAATGTCTTAATAAATTTTGTAAGTATAGATAAGATTTTTTTTTCTCAGCCAATCAATCAAAAAATAAAAAATAAGCCTAAAGTTCTGTTTTTTATTTTCATTTCACTAAATTTCCGACCCATTCTTGTATGTTCCAAAAATATTAAAAGAAAAAATAATTTCTACAGCATAATATACAATTTTACACATAAAATAGCGGTGCATTTATGCAGAAAATATTACATTTTAACTTTACACATAAACAGTTTCAGCGGCATACTTTAGAACACACTATGTGGTCGTATGGCCATTCGAGCATTACGCATTCCTTTTTATTATACACTCGGTTTTATAACTACAATATTAATTATTATGGACCTTTTATGCAGAGAAATTTGTTAGCTCTAACTACAAACTAAAAATAAATATAATACTGGCATATTTTCATGAGCGGATTAAGAATATGATCTAAAAATTTGATTGAAAATGTACACTAATCAGCAAGAATACAGCATAAGATAAAAAGTTGCCATAAATATCACAGCCCCACAAAAAAAAATAAAAAAATGGTACTCCTATCGAGACAACTATATCCCTATGTAATTTTCGACGCTGAATCCGAATCCGAGGTCAAAAAAAATCGTACACCCCCAAAATCAACCCCTAGCGCTAAAAAACACCTCAGCAGGGTAAAAATGACTTAACGCTCCACAAATAGTCTTAAATCTCAATACATCGAAGTAAATATAAACATTCAAGTATATAACGCATAAATACAGAGTTAACACTACTTTCCATTGAAAATCACCCACATGATTGGGTGAAAACTACCTCTCATACAACAGGAAACTTAAAAAAATGCAGTGATTGCAAAAAAAGCTTACGATGCCCAGTTTTTTTGCAAGGAGTGAGTAACTGCATTAGTTCCGATGCAATGCTCAAAATCTGCCCCCACATAGGGGCGGAAACCACACCTAGATTAAAATTGCCAGGAAAATCGGGCAAAAAATCTTGTCATCGTGATTTTAATCGAAGCTAAAATTGGCTAAAGATATGCAGCACTGCAGTTTGGAGGTGAATACTTACACATTGCACCAAAGTCATTCAGTGACATCCCCATGAGAGGGTGAAACATACTCCTCATATAATTACAAAGCCCTACAAAAAAAAATTTGGAACTGCTATCGAGACAACTGTATCCCTATGTAATTTTCGACGCTGAATCCGAATCCGAGGTCAAAAAATCGTACACCCCCAAAATCAACCCCTAGCGCTAAAAAACACTCCCTAAACAGGGTAAAAATGACAACGCTCCACGAATAGTCTTAAATCTCAATAAATCGAATTCAATATAAACAGAGTTAACACCACTTTTCATTGAATGAGTGAGTGAAAACTACCCCTCAACGGGAAATTTAAACAAACTGCAGTGATTGCAAAAAAAGCTTACGATGCTCAGTTATTTTATAAACAGTATGTAACTGAATTAGTGTCGATGCGATGCTCATAAGCTACCCCCATAAAGTGGCGGAAACCACCCCTACCCAACCCAACCCAATTTCCAAACTGCAGTGCTGCATATCTTTAGCCAATTGCAGCATCGATTAAAATAGAAATCACGATGACAAAATTTTTTGCCCGATTTTCCTTGCAATTTTAATCTAGGGGTAGTTTACGCCCCTCTGTGGGGGTAGATTTTGAGCATCACATCGGAACTAATGCAGTTACTCACTCCTTGCAAAAAAAAAATTGGCATCGTAAGCTTTTTTTGCAATTACTGCATTTTTTTACGTTTCCTGTTGTATGAGGGGTAGTTTTCACCCTCTCATGGGGGTGATTTTCAATGGAAAGTAGTGTTAACTCTGTATTTATGCGATATATACTTGAATTTTTATATTTACTTCGATTTATTGAGATTTAAGACTATTCGTGGAGCGTTACGTCATTTTTACCCTGCTGAGGTGTTTTTTAGCGCTAGGGGTTGATTTTGGGGGTGTACGATTTTTTTTGACCGCGGATTCGGATTCAGCGTCGAAAATTACATAGGGATATAGTTGTCTCGATAGGAGTACAAATTTTTTTTTGTGGGGCTGTGTATTTTACCGTTAGAAAACCCGGTAAAAGTCATAATGAGAATTACTTTAACCTCCAAATGCAAGATTGCCATATTCTTAGAATAACTGTGAAGTGAAAGCCCCCTTTTGGTAGTGTTTAAAAAGGACCGATTATTTTCACTGTTTTTTTAAGTTTCTCGACTTCAAAAATAAACTTATTGACAACAGACGCGTTCTTAGCAACCTGGTTGCTACCATTTTTAGAATTATTACCCATAGATATCTTGTGTTTCGAATAATTGGTAATATGACGTTCTTTGCGAATTTATAATGATTGAAGATAAAGGTTTGTACCTAATATGTAGGATACTCTGGATACTACATTATCGCACTGATGTGATTACCCAGCTAGTTATATGGGGTTTATCCTATACCAGGAGTAGTACTCTTTGATTCGCCGCAAATAACTGTGAAAAAACACTGCCTGAAAGCTTTGCTAAACATAAAAAATACACAAACAATACCTGTACTTGTTGTTGTGCCTCATTCGTTCCATTTGGCGTAAGAGGTCTTCTAGCTCCATTATTAGCCCCTTGTTGAAGGGCGGCTAAATTTGCTGGTGGAGCTGGGTAAACCCAAGGGCCTACCCCGTAGTACTGGGCTGGAACTCCCGCTGTGATCAGATAGGGTTCCGCCTAAAATTAAAGATCAGTAAGTGGAATCCAAAGTCCAAAATAATTGAAACAGGACTACAATGAAGAATTTATATTGCAATAAACTTTTTAGCAATTGGGTAACACCATAGAGAAAATATATAATAGAGAAACAATGTCATTTGCGAATGTGGCAAATTTACCAAGCTGAATCCGTAAACACAGACGGTCTTCTGCGGGCTTGCGCCTTGTCGAACGTTTGACTTGTGATAGTCAGGACCGTACTTCAAAATTTATTTCACATGACGTGAATCTTTTATCGAGTAATAAATGCTAAATATATTACTTGTAATTATTCTTTTTATTAATGATAAAAATGTAACCATTAGTGAGATTTTAACAAAAATTGTATAGTTTGTTGACTTAAATCTGAGTTTTCTTGCTATACAAAACTGTCGATAATTCCTCGAAAATAGCTCAGTTTATACATACATCGTCTCTTTAATGTCCCCCCTCTTAATTTTTTAAACGTTACATTTACAAAATTGAAAGTTGAAATAAAATATAAACATAGTATTCTAAACAATAGAAATAAAATATGCAACTGTTTTAAGAAGTAAAATAGCAAATAAAAAAATTACCAAAATTATGTGTATATTTTATTGGATTGGCATCCCATCCTGTATAGTTATTGAACAAACCAAGTTCTATGGTAAGATGTAAATATTTTTACACCTATTTACAGTGTGTGCACTTGATACTTTGGTGAAAGCGCTACTTACTTACGGCCCCATGTCAATCTAATCCACTGATATCTTAGCGATCCTTTGGCGAAAGCGCTTTTTTCTTTCGCCATCCCTTTTAAAATACTCCCCTCTACCCTAATCCACTAGTATTTTTAGTGCCCCTTTGACGAAAGCGCAAATATGCCTTTTGGACACTCACCCTTCTAATCCACCGATATCTTAGCGATCCTTTGGCGAAAGCGCTTTTTTCTTTCGCCATCCCTTTTAAAATAATCCCCTCTACCCTAATCCACTAGTATTTTTAGTGTCCTTTGGCGAAAGCGCAAATATGCATTTTGGACACTCACCCTTCTAATCCACCGATATCTTAGCGATCCTTTGGCGAAAGAGCTTTTTTCTTTCGCCATCCCTTTTCAAATACTCCCCTCTACCCTAATCCACTAGTATTTTTAGTGTCCTTTGGCGAAAGCGCAAATATGCATTTTGGACACTCACCCTTCTAATCCACCGATATCTTAGCGATCCTTTGGCGAAAGAGCTTTTTTCTTTCGCCATCCCTTTTCAAATACTCCCCTCTACCCTAATCCACTAGTATTTTTAGTGCCCCTTTGACGAAAGCGCAAATATGCCTCTTGGACACTCACTCACCCTTATGCAATATAGGGGAAGGAGGCATTGACACTATGTATGACCTTACAACATCTTACCCCTTATACAATGCCCCTAATACACACACGCCCCATCAGTGCCTTTCTGACACCTTGACCACACTCAATATACGTCACTGATAAATATTTCTACTTCTCCGTGTGTGTGTTCACTTCAACACCGGAGTGCATTTAAGATAAAAGTTAGAAAATTTATTTGGTTAGAGTTAATCTTAATAACTCAAAACTTAAAAGTATTTTTGAAAATGGAAATAGCAACTTCAGCATTTACAACAGCTGTATTCCATGTGTTTCCTTCAGTGATTACAACTGGGTTCGGTTCTGATCGCCGAGTTGCGTCATTGAGTTCAACAACCACTTTTGCGAGACGTCCCGAGTGCGCATGCCTCGAGAAGACCGTCATTTAAAAATCTGACTGGCGCCCAATGCGTACAAACGCACTTTTTCGCCCATACATTGGACGGATTCAGCTGGTGTCGCGAATACGTTGTAATGGTCTAAATATATTTTGTCTATGGGTAACACGCCACTTTACCGTTAAAGATTTTTTTTATAAATAAGTCACTATAACACAAAACCTGAACAAAATTTGGTCGTATTTGCCAGAACCTTGACATGAAAAGGTTGCTTGCGTCTAATCTAGTTCTACGATAAAAGACCGATAGTTCTTCAGTAATAGATTTGAGAATAAGTTAAAAAGGAATTCCGCTAATACGAGTACATTTTGAATAGTCCTGTTGAAATTAAAATCTTCTTTCAAAAGCTTTCTAATCAATTTATTTGAAATGCCGTCCTACCTGTTGCGCATTCAAAACATAAGGTCCTTGCTGAGTAAATGCTGCGGCTGCGGCTTGTTGTTGCTGCGCCGCTGCTAAGTACTGTTGCTGCTGTTGTTGCTGCAGGAGCTGAAGCTGTGCGGCTGCCCCTGGTGTTGCAGCTTGAGTTTGCTGAGATCGGAAAAGTTGCTGAAAAAAGAAATATGGACTGTTAGTCAAATAGTCATATAAATGAATAGTATGTAGTGTACTGATGTCAGTGAGCAGAAACTTGCGCAGTTAAAGACTAAATTTACTTCAATCCAAATCCTCATTATTTCTATTTATCTGAGAGAGACGAGAGGTTGGTTCTTCTGAGCAAAAGTTCTGAAATTATTTGAGAGGCAGATGGCTCATAGTACGTTGATCCTTAGATCTGGGAGCAAAATTCCTGATTAGTTCTTTTATGGAAGATGCAGAAAGTATACAGACTGCAGCAGACATAAAGAGTATACAGATCGAAGAAAGAGAAAAGGTATTTTAGAGTTTGAAAGAGAGGCAAAGCTTTTTTATTAAAAATCGATAAGATTCCTTTAGAGATTTCTGTAAGATATTACTGTTATATTAAACATACGTGATAATTAAAAACGGAATGAATAATATATTAGAGTATTAAATTTGATCCTTTTATGTGATAAAATTTGTCAGCTCTCTACGGACTAACAGGTAATAAAAGCACCATTATTATATTTTATTGGCAGTTTTAACGGCTACATTTACATTAGATGGCGATTATCAATTTCATTAATTAAACCGCCATGCAACTAGGTAAGGTACACGAAAAATGGACCACACAATATTTTAATCCTTGGTTGGAATAATAATTTATTAGTTTTCTTAACGTTTCTCGAATTCGAGACTTTTGTTAGGAATTAGACACACAGATTAGTAAAAAATATAGACATTTTGCTCTGTTCTATGATATACAAATAAGATGGATCAACAGCTTCTCGTCTTACCTTTTTAGGGTAAGGTACGTAAGAACACTAGAAACTTTAGGGTTTTTTTATTCTATAATATAATTATTTCCTATTATATTATTAAAGTCACGTAGTCCCGCACTCCCGTCAGCAACAATCTCCGTTGTCGGGAAGACATGTTTTCTAATCGGATGGTAAAGAAACACTTCAATATAGCGAAGCGCGCAATTTTGTAACTTTCACAATATCTAGATTCGATTTTCGTCGGTTGCTTGCGTGATGAAATCTCGCATGAGGAAGATATCTAAGAAACCTTCTACATCGAATCGACAGCTTCATATATGACGCGGAACACGATAGATGAAAAACTTCATTTTTTGTTCGTCTTTTGTTTCGACGCAAATTTGTTACGACCTAGGCGAGATAAAAATCAATTTCTGCTCTTTATTCTAAACATGAAAGGGAAGTGCTTTATTTCAAAATACTGAAAAAGTTTTGGGAATAGTTTGATTTCGTAAAGAATCAACAGGCATCTGTTTAAACTTTCTGAGAAAGCTTACGCCAAATTCCTATTGTAAAAATTTTTAGCAACTAAAAATTATTGGTATTGAGTCTTCTTGTGAGGACTGGGTCATTGATGAGTCTCTTTTGAAGAGAATCAAGAACAGTGGCAGATTTAGGGGGGGGGGGGGACAGGAGCCCCCCTGAAGCCTTGTACAAAGGGGATTTCAATAGCGAATTTTATAAAAATAAATAATGAAACAAACAATATCCATTCCTACATAGGTGTTCTACAAAATATTATAAACAAAAGCAAACATTTACCGTCTATGTAAGGTCTTTGAAATAAATTATACCACAATGAATATAGATCAATACTAATATGTTATATAAAAATTCAAGCATTTTTTGGCATTTTTGATGAACTTGCTCTATGATTATTTCTGAAAACATTCCTTACACATCTTACTGCAATTTTATCAAAATTTACGCCGGATCGTTTTAACTTCTAAAAAAAAAATATCCAAAGAGTTTTTTTCCAAGAAACATTCTTCTGAAAGTTTATTTTTTCGAAAAACAGCTTTTTTGAAAACGGATTAACGAAACTTTTCAAAAATATTTTCTCGAATACACATATTTCTCAAATTCAAAAATGTCCTGACAGGTACTTTTTTAAAAATGGATTTATGAAATATTTTCTCGAAAACACGTATTTCGAAAGTACATTTTTTCAAAGCCTTCGAAAAATATTTTTTAAAAAACAGGTACATTTTCCGAAAATATATTTTTTCAAAAACAGTATTTACAAAATTGAATTATGAGCTCTAGTAGCTTGGAATGTTAATGAAAAAAAGACGAAAAAAGACCCTGAACAATTGGTATGTTCCTTTCTCGTAAATTACTTTCTCAAAAAGCCGTTGCTTGAAACAATTAACATCCGAAAAAATTTATTTTCGAAAAAGATGTTCTCTGAAAAAATGTATTTTTGAAAAGTGCTTTAAAAAGAATTTGAAAAATTAGTTTTAGAAAAATTGTACTTTCGTAAATAATAGTATATCCTCCCAAATGGGCAGAAGGCGTAAATAAAAAAATGCTACAATATTTACTCTTTCATATTAATCAAAAAAATTGTCCTGTCGCGTGTAAGCTAAGATGACCAACTGTTCTGTGTTTTTTTTCAATAAACATCTTCTTTGATGTTAAATTAAGTACATTTTTTCGAAAATCGATCTACAAAATTTGCTCGAAAATATATACATTTTCCGAAAATATATTTTTTAGAAAACATATTTTTTCTAAATTTAAATTATGACCTCTACTGGCTTAGAAAATGTCAATGAAAAAATGACAAAAAGATCCTGAACTAACCTAATCGAACCTTTTTTGTGGTTGGTCAGGTTTGCGTTTCCTTGTGTCTGCTATGTTACTCTGCATTAAATTACTTTCAAAAAAGTGCTTTTTTTTAATATGAATATTCGAAGTCTTTTTGGAAACTATGTTTGAAAAAATGTACTTTCTAAATAAAAAATGTAATTTCGAAAAGTGGTAAAAAAAATTCGAAAAGTTGGTTTCCGAAAAAAAAAGTTTGAAAACATCCCTAGTTTTCGAATAACTATATTCGAAAAAACGTGCTTTCAAAATATGTTTTCGAAAAATTTTCATACTACATCAGTCCAACTAGACAGAAGGTTTAAATAAAAAAAATGCTAGAATTCTGGTAAGTTAAGATGACAACCCGTTCTGTTTTGGTATATTAGTCTAGTCAACAAGTTCAAAATCGTGTTAATTCTTGATAAAGGTCCTAAAAATATGTACGATAGCTCATTGGATTCGGAATGACGTCTAGAAAAATGTACTTGAAGGATTTTACTGCATGATAAAAATTGCAAAAGTTATTAACAAACTAAGATGAAAAAAAAAGGTGTTTCGTTTTTTGGCAATTACTCAAAAACTATTAATATTTAAGAAATTTAAAAAAAAGATTCATAAAGAGGAGAAAAGTTCCAAAAAAAAGTCGCGACTCCAGGAACTCTACCTCCATTATTTATAATTTTAATTTAGTGCTGAAAATAGAGCCCCGCGCGGCCGATACAGCATGGCCGCGCTACCGCTCAACAGAGTCTATTACATAAAATAATTTTTTTAGAGAGTTAAATATCAATAGAAAAATTTTAAAAAATTATGGTGTCATCAGAACACTTTAAAGAATAAAGTCCCGTTGGGAAAAAAAATTTTTGTTGATTTTCCAAAAAGTTATACTATTGTTAACTAAGTAATTTGTCGTGGGCTTTCATTTTTACAAAAGACAGTATAAAAGCTTAAATAATTGGCCTACAAATTTTTGGCGTCTTAGAGCTCTTCTTATATATATACTTAACAAGACCACGTTATAAAAGCATCAAATTTGTGTATTGTGTTTATTTAACATGTTATAAGTTATAAGTCATACAAGAGACAAAAATGTCAAAAAATCTTCAATTTTTTAAACAAAAGCATGTAATAGCTAATCAACAATAGTTACAAACTTCGTTTTGAGCTCATTTTAAAGAGTAGTTAATCCTTGATAAAAATGACCTGAATGTTGATTATCGTATCTCTAATAGTTTATGAGTTATGGTAATTTGTTACTTGACAAGTTATGTGACCAATCAAACTTTGGTATCGTGGAGTATTCGATGGTAATTTGTTACTTGACAAGTTATGTGATCAATCGAATACTCCACGATACCAAAGTTTGATTGGTCACATAACTTGTCAAGTAACAAATTACCATAACTCATAAACTATTAGAGATACGATAATATTCAGGTCATTTTTATCAAGGATTAACTACTCTTTAAAATGAGCTCAAAACGAAGTTTGTAACTATTGTTGATTAGCTATTACATGCTTTTGTTTAAAAAATTGAAGATTTTTTGACATTTTTGTCTCTTGTATGACTTATAACATGTTAAATAAACACAATACACAAATTTGATGCTTTTATAACGTGGTCTTGTTAAGTATATATATAAGAAGAGCTCTAAGACGCCAAAAATTTGTAGGCCAATTTTATTTAAGCTTTTATACTGTCTTTTGTAAAAATGAAAGCCCACGACAAATTACTTAGTTAACAATAGTATAACTTTTTGAAAAATCAGCAAAAATTTTTTTCCCAACGGGACTTTATTCTTTAAAGTGTTCTGATGACGCCATAATTTTTTAAAATTTTTCTATTGATATTTAACTCTCTAAAAAAATTATTTTATGTAATAGACTCTGTTGAGCGGTAGCGCGGCCATGCTGTATCGGCCCCGCGCGGGCCCTATTTTCAGCACTAAATTAAAATTATAAATAATGGAGGTAGAGTTTGATTGGGTTGGGACTTTTTTTTGGAACTTTTCTCCTCTGTATGAATCTTTTTTTTAAATTTCTTAAATATTAATAGTTTTTGAGTAATTGCCAAAAATCGAAAAACTTTTTTTTAGCATCTTAATTTGTTAATAACTTTTGCAATTTTTATCATGCAGTAAAATCCTTCGAATACATTTTTCTAGACGTCATTCCGAATCCAATGAGCTATCGTGCATATTTTTAGGACCTTTATCAAGAATCAACACGATTTTGAACTTGTTGACTAGACTATATACTTTTGTGTAGTTCGAGGTGACGATGACGTTGCGGAAACATAGAGTGCGTAAGTTGGAAGGGGAGAAGTATATTCTGGCTTGAAAGAGAAAACCAAGCTTTTTAGCTGCTGAAGTAGCTATTGAAGTAATGTGTTTGTGTGTTTCTGACAGCTGAGATTATTCTTTATACAGCTTGGGCATTTATATGGATGGGGTTGTCGGATTTTTTGCGTGACAGGGAGCAAGCCTGGGTTTTGAAGGCGTTGAACTGAACAACGTTCTTGGCACCCAAGTTTAAGATTAATTGAAAATCTTGGGAAAGGAATAGGTGCATCAAGAAGTAGTATTTGTATTATTACTGATGTGTCAAATTTTAAATATGTTTGCCGGTTAAAAAAATAAAAGCGGAAAGTGGGTATTTTTGTGCCGCACTGTATATAAAGTAAACGAAAAAAATTTAGACTATCCATGTTTGCTTAAATGCACGATGCACGCTAAAATATTTTCTACTTCTAAGTATGTTAGTGGTACAATGTGTTGTACGATTCGCCATGCACATAGATTTTCCAAAGTAGGTTCAACAGCGTATACCTACTTATTAAAGACGTAGTTAGTGAAAAACACGTAAAACGTTTTTTTAGATAAAAACGGCATTGACCTGTAAGAAATACAGAATTAAAATAAGCACGGAATACTACTTATTTTTAATCAACACGTAAACTTTTTTTTACAATAAAAAATGGAAACTTTTTTTTTGAGTTTCCTGCAATATTGCTTGGTCTTGTGGCTCGCCTATACCGACTGTATTTATTTAACGTTGAACATTTTTGTATTATTACTAATTATGTAATATACATATTTTTACCTGAAAGCTATCGTGAAGTACTGTTTTGAAGAAATTACATGATGAGGCACCGTTAAATTCGAGTTGGTTTGGTAATATCATCTGTCCCATTGATTTCTTCGATTCTGAATTCGTCAGGATTTTATATCTCTATATTAAAAATTTGACATATTTGCCACACAATACGAATGACTTTATGATGTAGAGACATTAAAAATACATTAATTTAATTAATTAAAGAAAACTGAATTTTATTTTGTTCATAAATTAAATGTTTATGGCGGTTGCTTTTATCCATTTATGTTGGTTTTTTATTAACAAAATTAAATATTTTATATTACAATTTAGAGACTTGTAAAACGCGACGCTATTAATTGTTACGTCAAACTATATGTAAATAAAGGTGTTATTAGGGCCGGTTTACTATAAATTTGAGTGTTTTTTGTTTTTTGATTATTGCCCGAAGATTAGGAGATTTGGTTAAAACAAAATTAGTATTATCCCAGTAATTTCTTTAAAATAACATTTTTGGGATTGTAAGGACTTGCTTGAACAATTTATGTAATACAAAAAATATGATATTGGAGTTGAAACCCGATAATAATGATTTGTGTATACTTTAACTATTCTGAATTGAATCACCATAAAAAGTAAATCTCAACCTACAGTCAGCGGTTTCTTTGTAAAGCATAGGCGGCCTGATAGATTTTAAAAAATTAAATATACTGGATTAATAATAATCATACTATAAATACAGAAAGTCGACCAAAATCCATGCACTCCACTCATGGATTTTCTACTAAACAGATGCATGCATTCCAAATTTCCAAAGCAAGTCCGGGGTCGGCTGGGTGCGTTACGGCCCGCGTAAATAATTATTCAGAGATTTTTTGGCAACTTCGTGCCGACGACCAGTATTTCGTTTGTCGATTGTTGGGAATATTCAAAATAATTTGGAAGCATGTTTTGAGTATTTATTTACGCGAAGGCGCGTAATACCGATCGGTCCTGGTACAATAGGTGTAGTGTAATAAAGTGATTCAATTCTGAATAGTTAAAGTATAAAATAAAATGAATAAAATATAGTAATGGGTAAGAAATATATAAAAAATTTGTTATTTGTATCTCCTGTAAAATTGCGTAAATGACACTTACGATGCTTTGCCTGGACAGGGACGATACAGCAGTAATAAGTGCTGTACCTATACTACTTTTGAGATGTCAGGATTAACATTATGGAATTTAATCATAGTAAGAGAGCCCTTTTAGCCCCTTAATAGGCATACATAACCTGGAAAACGTACATAATATATGTAAGTATTTCATTTTTGCGGAACGTTATAAACAAGCAGCATAAAAAGGTGAACGACATGTGTGTAGAAATTGCGATTAGATCCATTTTAAGTACTTAATTAGCATTAAAACCGTGCGTTCGTGTTAATTCATATGAATCATGTATATAAAGCAGGGATGTGCGGTCCATGGGAGCTTTCATAAACTTTTTGGAGATGAAAAAATAACATCCATATTCTCCAGCGCTATTCCGGTCTAATAGGGAATATGCATGAAATTCAAATCAACCCGAAATATTTTTTATTGTATTCTCTATATAAATTAAATGATTATGGCGGTTGTTGTTTTCCATTTATTTTGGGTTTTATTAGCAAAAAAAAAGATTTAAAACTGCAAATTTTCGCGCGAATTTCGGAACTTGTAAAACGCACTTCTTTTGTTTGTGACGTCACTTTTTTTATGACGTAAACGTTTTATAATGCCTAGTGTAATGTAAATTTCAGTATTAATTCATTTTCTTGATTGTTTCCCGAAGATTAGTACATTTAGTTGATAGAAAACCTTTTATTTGATTAAAAAAATTGTTTAGAAATGACCAAAACGGAGTGCGTGCAAAGAAAATAGGATAATTTTCTGGATGTTGATGCCCTTTAGAGAGGGTTCCTTTTTTGCCTTCAGAATTTCGTTACCAATACTTATTATTTATTATACTATGAAAATAAATTTACAGTCACATATGCTTACTTGAATTTGGCGATACTGACCTTTATAGATACCGCTTTATGTAAAATTTTTGATTAATTTTGCAGTACGTATACTTTCTTCCAGCACCGGCTCTTTTGGACACGAGAAAATGAAGTTTTCCAAGTCATATATAATCGAAGACAAACAACAAAATCAAACTTATCAAACCCAACCACACCAGATAAAGCGACCGTCACACTGAAGAAGCAACGTTGCCACCGCTGCAAACACCTGCGTGTTCGATTGACAATAATTGGATCAATCAGGATCACTTTATGTCACTTCAATGCTATTTTATCTCTTTGCACTGCCATTCCCTTAAAGTTCGTCAACTGATCCGGATCAATCCGATTTTGTCAATCGAACACGCCAGTGGCTAAAAAAATGACACGTGAAAAACCGAACCGACCCTGTCATCATTAAAGCTTTGCAAGCGGAGGTAAATCCAGAGACGGCTCTAACCTAGTTGGAAATAAAATTAGGATTCGATGTGAAAATAAAATACAAATATTTATTTACCCACATTGTGTTATTTGAAAGTGCGAAATACGAAAATCCCATACAGGGTGTCTGAAAAGTCTTAGCATGGGCAAATATCTTTACTATTAATTAAGATAGAGACACCAAATTTTAGTTTTATCTTATTGGTTAATAAATCTACTTTTTATGTAATTTGACTTTTACCATCCCCTTGGGGGATTACGCTAGGGAGTTGAGGTCAAAAATTTTAAATGCAACCCTATGCCGTGTGGTACCTCATTTTAAAGATCTTTTCTCAGATGTTACTTCTTGGCAGAGTTCCAAAACGGACTTTATTACTGCCAAGAAGTTCATGGTGGCCAGTCTAAACAACTTTTAACGTAATTAGTAAGGCAGTCACTGTTGGTCTGTTACCAGAGGCGTCGATGCCGAAAATAAGTACATACGGTATTTGTCAGAAATAATTTAATTGATGAGCGTTGCCGTGATTGTATGAAATAAAAAAAAACGGTTGAGTGCAAGTTCGACTCGCGCATAGAGGGTTCCGTGAGACATACAATATTTTGAATTTCTCACAGGACGCAAAAGTCTCAATAACTATGGTAAGGCTAATGCTTGAATAAATAAGAAGAAGCGGCCATGCCGGAAATATGTCAGTGCGTAATATAACTGATTAGTAAGGCTGGCACGGTTGGTCACAATGTCACATAGTTATGTTCAAAAAAGTAAGACGTCATAAAATCGTACAAATATGTTAAATACGTAGTTGTAGTTTTACTATTGGAGATATATTCTTGAAAGTGGGTAGGTTTCAATGTAGACACCAAAGTACATCTCCTGAAATTTCGTGCGCATGTCTAGCCCTCTTAGTTTGATTGGGTGGTACGCATTTGGGTCTACTGCGCAGATGTCAAAAAACAAAATATAAAAACGACAAATGAAGAAGTAAAGTTGGAAAAAAGTTAGAAAAAAAGTGCCCCATAAAACAAAAAATAGCAGCGCAGACTGGTAGGTACTGTATGGCACAAGAGGTCGACTAATGGTCGACTTGTGCGCCGCCTGATTATACGATTTACGATTTATAATTTTTATAGGCTTGCCATGTAAAAATGCATTAAAATACGGGAGTTGCGGTAAAATGTTGCGGTTTAATGACTTTTAAAAGAAGAGGCCACCCGGCATAGGTTTGCATTCAAAATTTTTGATCTCAACTCCCTAGCGTAACCCCCCAAGGGGGTTGAAAAAGTCAAATTGCATAAAACAGTAGATTTATTAACCAATAAGATACAACTAAAATTTGGTGTCTCTATCTTTATTAATAGTAAAGATATTTGCCCATTCTAAGACTTTTCAGACACCCTGTATGGTATTTTCTTATCTCGCACTTTTAAATAACACAATGTGGGCAAATATAAATATTTGTATTTTATTTGCACATCGAATCCTGATTTTATTTCGCAATAGGTTAGAGCCGTCTCTGGATTTACCCCCGTTTGGAAAGCTTTAGTCATCATCGTTTGCCTAGTTGCCTACCTAACCCCTAACCTTGTTTATTTTTGTGGAATCGTTTGTGGAAAGTGGTATTTAGTTTTTAAAAATGTAACGCAGACATGCAATGTATCACTATGTAAATAGAAGAAATTGGTAAGTAATTACTAATTATTCTATAAACATATATTTTAATTATATGCACACTTTACACAACACAATAGTATCATAGACTAAATAATACATAGACAAACACTGGCGTGTAACAAAAATGGACCAAAAAGCGGGCGTCTATTGAGACATTTTGACTTTTGAGGGTTTAGTGGTTTATGGCTTAGAAATTTGTTTGTCCACAATCCATGCGTTTATATGTACTATATAGATATATGATGGTGAACAAACAAATTCCTAAACCATAAACCAGTAAATTCACATAAATGTTTCAATGGATGCTTAAGCTTTTTTTACAACCGTATAGATTTTTTGATGAAATAGGTACATGATGGTGATTTTAGGTACACTTGCTACATAAAACACATCAGGCAAAACTCTTAAAATTTATTTAAACGCTTTATTTCGCACTTTCTTAGGTTTTATTTAAATCTTATTATAGTTATTAAGTATATCCAAATGACAATCTTATTATGCTCATACTCATAACCTTTCTCATAACCATAACATAACCTTGGATGAATAAAGACAGTCCTTGAGGTAATCCTGGTAATCGGGTTATAAAACTTCACTTTAAAAATGTTGTAATAGTCCAGATCCATACCAAACTATTGCCAAAGCCAATTATTTAGCTACAATATTATTGTCTAAACTAATAATAAAATTATTATTTAATTCAACTGTCTAAAATTTTTTTAAATAAATTATGACAAAACGTTAACTACAGTTACAGAAGTGACCGGTAGGGGCGTAGAAGGTATCGACTATGGCGGTGTTGCCGTATCCCCTTTTAAGTCACCTTAATTTGAGTCGCCAACACGTTCAGTGTAGATTGCCCATAACACTGCGTGACGTAACTTTTTTGAGTGAGCAAATGGCTGCTTTTGAAACTGTAATAAATTATTCCGAAAAGTAAAAATTTTTTTTAGCTAAATTATCCCAGTAATTTTCTTCAAAATAGCATTTTTGGGGTTGTAATGACTTCCTTAAATGATTTATGCAATAAAAAAAAAATGTGCATATTCCTTATTTGACAACCAAAACTTATCCGCTATCTCTTAGACCATTTAATAATATTTTTGTACAACTGTCAAAAAAAGTTGACATTTTTTCATCGCTATCGATACGTAAACCTTTTGTTTTTTTAACAGTGAAAAAAAGACTTTTTTTCACGGTGAAAAAAAGACTTTTTTTAACTGGAAAAATGATTTACAAAAAAAACGATAAAACATTACTTTTTAAAAAATGTATTGAATTTTTTTGTACAAATTTACTAATTAATTACCAACTACCAAAAAATCTCATTTGTTACAATAATAATTGATGGTGAAGTTCGAACAATTGCTTCCAATATTAATTCCCGAAGCTAGTCCACCTTGCTGCTGATCAGAAACGCTAGATATTCCTTGAAAAGTTCTCTTCTTTATATCAATATTTTCTTTAACATTCAACATACTCTTCAACATTGAGTAGACACTCCATAAAGTAGAAGGTTTTACAGTTTTTGATTTCTCCTCAAAATAGCATATAAGTACCTTTTCAGACACTTTTTGTATATTTTTCTTGCCGCACCATTCACGGAATTGGTTATAATTTTTCTCGTATATAAATTTTGATTTCGCCGGTAACATGTTAGCTATAGCCGAATTTGCTATATCGGCTATATCTGAAGGAATCTCGCTATCACTATCGTAATCTACATCCATTTTAAGTACTTATACTATTTATTTAAAAAATTGCAATAAATATGAACAGCTATCAACGTATGACAACAAAACAAGCAACGTGCCAACAAACCATTTCTATAGTAACGACAGGGCTGTTAACTTGATTATGTGAAATTATATGGTAAAATTTTTATTATAATATACAATTTTACCGATTAATTCAAACTTTCAGTTGTACAAAAAATGTTGTTTGTATTTCGTTTGTGAAATTCGTGTTTTAATGGCACATTCGAGAGAATTTTTCGCCTCGACCTGCGGTCTCGGCAAAAAATTGACACTCTCATATGCCATTAAAAAAACACTCACTTCACGCACTTAATACAAAAATAACTATTATATGACTAAACTTTTTTCTCTCCAATATCCACTTTTTAACCCAGCGTCTTCTTTTTCTCCGCGAATTGTTTTCCAATAGCAGTCAGTGCAATTCCGATTTTTTAAAACTTACTTAGGGGAGCCATATTAGGTACATACACTATTCACCTTTCGCGATTTTCCACCCGATTTTCCCTTTCCTTAATGCCCTGCAAATCGGACCATGCAGATTGGGTCGTATGTAGGGCCTTTAATAGATCTCGGAGCAGTTATACATGTTTTTTTTTAATTATTTTTATCGGATCGCTTCCGCCTTTATAATTGTCACCGCACGTCACTGCTAATAATTTCATACATTCCGGGAAGTTTCTTGCTAAAAGATTTTATTATCTTGTTTTACAAAGTTAACAGGGTCCGGAGGCCATTTTATTAAATTAATAGGCTAGCGAAAAAAGCCATTAAAGAATAGTACTAATGCTGCTGCTAACAAAGAAACTACCGTTATTGTGAGGCAGCTTAATATCATTAAAAAACTATTAATAAACCAAGACAGTAATTTAAGCGCATATTAAGCGATCTAGTTTTTTTCATCCGAAAATTAACCTAGATTTTTCTAAATTCTTTTATCAAAAAACCCACATTCTGTTAAATCCGTTCCTCTCCCTTAAATAAACAGTTACTATTTAAAACCACCATAATTTAATTGTGTTTATTAACAATTTTAACAACTTGTTGCTAATAAATATTTAAATAGTTCTAAACATTTATTTTAGTTTGTTCTACGTGGGTCATTCGGCAACAGAGAGTGTTTCATAATTCGCGACCCATTTCGTTTTATACAGAGTTACTAAAAAAATAAGATCCTTGACATTCTTAGTACGTAGGCAAAAGTTTTGGCGTATACGCCTCAGCTGTTATTAGAATATTTTTGTTTGTATTTTATTAATAGCAAACCTTTTAACCTTGAAATACCGCAAAATTTAATTCTTACACAGAAAAAGCATTATTTTATTGCGAACAATAGTTATTTTATTGAATACGTTCATTCTTTAAATAAAAATTAAGATTTAAACAATAAATTAAGTTTAAAGCAATAAAACAAGGCCAATTTGCCCAATATCTTAATAAAGCCTAAACGAATACAGAATGCGAAAGAAACTACCTCCGATCTAGAGTTAAAACTAAAACCTTACCTTGAGGGCATCAGACCAAAGGGTAAAAAAGAACTGTCGAATGGTGGGAATTTTACTAAAATTTCCAACAAAGGATGACATGCAGATATTGAAAATGGCAGCAACTGATAAATTACACCAAAAATAAGGAATTGAGACTACTCTAAAATCCCAAAAATTAAAATCCCAAGAGTTCAGATGGATTGTAGAGCATCGATAAGTATAAAAATCTCATAAGAAGACAAAGTCCCTCCATGACAGAGGATGATTAGGTACCTAAAATTACCTATGTGAAGACTTTTAAGGAAAAAGGAAGTAAAACTATATTTGTTGAATGCTCGTCAAGGGTTTTCCATTGCCTAATGAATGACCAAAAGGTGTATGTGGGCTGGAAACGTTGTTCGGTCTATGAGGATGTCGATGTGTTGAGATGTTACAACTGCCAACAATACCATCACAGAAGTAATGACTGCAGGACCAAAAGCGCATGCAAAAGATGCGCTAAAGAGTATGACGTGAAGGACTGTTAGGGTCAGGTGATGATATGTGTGAACTGCGAAAAGAGTAGCAGTAAATATGGAAGAAAATACGATATCTGCCATGAGGCAAACGATCTGAAATGTCCGACCTACCAATACTACCTAAGGATAACAAAATCCAGGATAAACTATTGTTAGCATGGAAATACAGGTTCTTCGTGGCGAACATAATGAAAGTGTACGGGTTGCACCAGATGCAGTAAGTAGTTTCATGAACAATAAAATTACTACTTCGGGGATAACTATATCTAAAATAGTACATAATATAAAAAATGTGCAATATAATATCTATGCTATGTATAGGTCACCATTGGGTCTCCGGTGGCCGAGTTGGCACGGCGCCAGCTTTGCAATCGAGAGGCGCGGGTTCGAATCCCGCTTCGACCATGAATATTTCGTGATTTTCAACTGTTGGAAGGTGGTAGAGGAATTCTTCCTCGACCGAGGTAGTATCACCCCACACATCCTCCTAAAGGGCTGGTGAAATCCCTACGGATGTTTCCAGCTCTGGATGTGTGAGTCGACTCCCCAGTACACCCACGGTACATAGTTCTTAGACTTCGGTCTTCGTGGGCTGTCAGAAGATAAAAAAAACATCTTCTAATGTTAGACAATTTTTGGATTGACTGAATGTATATCTAAGAGCAGCTCAAAGTTCTAATAACGTTGATGTGCTATTGGGGGACATTAATATTAATTTATTGAGATCTGATCAGAATGTAATCAGGTTCTTGGTCTTAATGAATGCACGCGGTGTCAGCTCCTTATGTGGGGGTGTCACAAGAGAGGCACCAAATTCATTGATTGGATCACATCTTCATAAGAAATAAAATTGAATCAGAAAAAAAAACATAATCGTTTATAATAAATCTGATCATTTTCCGAATATGTTGATTATTACAAACAAAAGTAATGAGGCACAAAACATAGACAAGGACGACAACCTAATCAGTAACTCATACAAAAAAAATTGATTATGATAAAATCTCCAGGGGACGCCCGCGCCTCCTGGAGATTCACTATCTACTACTCTCCAATAAAAGGAAAATAATTTGGCGCCTCCCAAATCATTGTGCCCCCTCCACTCCTAAAGGCACGCCACTGTTGCTAATTACCATAGTGGGCAATGTTTTAGTTTCGTCTTTGTCTTTATTATTGTGTTATGTGGCATCCTTATCAATTTTGTCGTCTAGGGAGCCTTCATTGACAACTAAAGACCAGCTGTTTATATCAATGACATCGCTATTTGGCTTAATTTAAGTTGCCAATTACCGTGACCTACGTATTTTGGCAAATTGCTCTTCGTAGCGCGCGTAATGGCACGGGACACCTAACAGGTCAGAGGCTTGACGCAAATTAAGGTCTAAAGCCGATGCCGCATCGAAACTACCGATTTTCCCGCTGATGCGTGCCGTTTTACGACACCTCCGACATGCTGTTTTTATCCTCATTACATTTCATTGCGTAAATCGTAAAAGTTTAATCGGTCCCATAACGTTTTGTTCTCGAACACGCGTCTGAAAAAAACCGCCATAAAAATTAGCAGATTTTACGCCTTGCCACCTAAAATTTTATGAATTTTTTTTGTTATTCAATTCTTATCGTTGAAGATAGTGTTTGAACCCTTATCTAGATGCACAGAAAGGTTTAAGAGATTTAGTAAGCGTTATAAGTCAAAACGGTCTAAACCAGTTAACATCTGACAAGCTGTTGATATATATTATTGTTTATACTATCTGCTATTTAAAACGTATATTTTGTTCCATACTATTACGATGATTTGAGTGTTTTCAAATGAATTTTTGTACTAAAACGTGTAAACGTGTTGCAAATATGAAATGGATTTTACTAGTTTGCTTTAACTTTCCTGTTCTGTTGTTCTTAATTAAAAAAATGACCTTATTTCAACAACTAATTACAGTCCGGTGAGAACGGTTCGCTTTTTAGGATGCCCAATTTACCGTAACTCGACGGTGCAACCGATCTGCTTTTTATATGTTTCAATTTTTAACGGATTATTAGAAATTATTACCAACAAATTCCTTGCATCAGCGATTCCTTTAAATTTACAATTTCCTTATTGTTCTATAACAAACCGAACAGTTTTATAACTGGTTTTGTAAAATCTATGTCTGTCTGTTATACCTAATAAAATAATTAGTCTCATTTTAATTCATTTTGAGTCAATTGACAGGTGATTATAATTGATTAGGAATGCTCCTGAAATTACTGTTTTAAATATTAAGTTATTAGAAATTAATATAATAATAGTACAGGGTAAGATCTCTATTACTGAGCGTTTGCGTATGGACTTTTGACTGCCTTGCAAAAATTTTCGACGAAAATATCTATACAGAGTTGCTTTACATCCGGGCATGGAACATGTATGTAAAACAAAACGCCGTTGTGTGACTGCGATAACCCGAACAGGCGCACGAAGAATTCACAAGGAAGGGGAAACGGCATTGCGCTATCGTTTCGTTGTGTATTCCTAGCTTATTCTTTCTCTTTATGAGAGGGAGAGCTGCCTCTCAGAGAGTTTGCAGGAGTTTTCTGCAACAAAATACGTTCTAGCCTGAAAGAGGAAACTTTGGACGCCCTAATATTTATGCGGTATTTTATTAAATAAGTATAGATTTATACATATATATTTTGTATTTAGAGTTGTTTAGGTGCTTTTTAGTTCATCTGTGTGTTTAAACTTAATCAATAAAAATTTTAACATTTGGATTTGCTTATTTAAAGATATATTGACTTTTGCAATGAATACAATAATTAATATTTAAGGACATTTATTATTTTTTTAATAATAGATTTTAATGATGGATATTATTCTTCTACTGAATAATTAATTACACCAGGTATTTTTCCATAGCCTTAGGCCCCAAAAATAATGAACAAAAGCGATTTATGTAATAAGTTTAATTAGACAAGAAAGTGCAAATATTAATTTAAAAACGATGTTTTTGGGCGTTTGCTAACATAGAAAATGATGTTTTCCGAGCATCGTTCAAAAATTTTGATATTTCTGACAAGATTTCTTATAGAAAAAGACAATATTACAATATATTATCTAGAAGTTGCTAGGTAATGAAAAATTGCTTTTAGGAAATATTCATTTTTGGACTGAACAAGGTTCTTGGCACCCCAGTTTAAGATTAATTGAAAGTCTTGGGGAAGGGATAGCATAGACCTGCGTCTATTATCCATGTCTTGATTCGAGACTTGTCTAGAAAAATAAATGTTGGGAGTGAAGAGTACTATCGTCAGCATAAGTGCGGATGGGATTGGTAGTTAAGGAGAGCAGGTCATTAATGTGAAGAACAAATATACTAGGATGCTAGGACTGAACCAACTTAATAGTATATTGCCTAAATAAACATACACGTCAATCTCTGAACTAAACTATTCACATGAACGAAAAATCGTCATATCTTAAGAACAATCTTTATCAATAAAGAGATCCAGGGTGTAAATGAACCCGTCATTAAGACTATATAGAACAAATTTCAAAGAAAAAAAAACATCTGTTCAACCATGTGACACAAATGCTCATGGCAACCCAATGACTCAATTGCTTAATTATACATTACGCTCTCGAACGTGTGGGCTGTTCCATTCTTTCATTCATAAATTAAACAATTTGGAATTAAGACAATGAGCGAGCGACCCGAACGAACAAGGCATTGTCCTCACCGTTGCTGTGCTGCCGCTGCGGTTTGTTGATTTTCCGCTTTGTTTACCGCTGAAGATTAGGAATGTTCGATCTAGATCGATTTTTTGAACATCGATATTTTTGTTTGCGATTTTCGATCTCTTGAATCGACCGGTCTTTACTTTCGGTTTCCCGGAAGATCGATTATTTTAAGGGTGATCGGTTTTTCGATCTTGAGCCTCCAGTAGATGTACAGGAAATTCGATAATGTGAGTTTTAGGTGTTGTTCTGACAATTTTACCTTAGTTCTTTCTACTTGTAGAGCACGCTAAGCTGCCATTATTTGTTGTTTTTACAGGCAAGCTTAGCGGTAACACGAGCTAAAAATAGTGTAACATTATCTGGAGTTTTATTTCTTTACTCATTAGCATGATACAAATAAAAGAAGATATGACACCGCGCAGGTAGGCGTGGTCATGTACGTCACGCTGTGAGTTATTCCGTCATATTCTTTAAACGAACCACGTCTTTGTTATACACTTGTTGGGTTTATTATGATTTATAACGTTACGAACAAACAATTTTGTCAACTAAACAATAGATTGATCTTTTATGGAATCGGTCTTGTATGGTTCAATCTGAATCGATTTAAAAGATCGATCTTTTTAAGGGAATGGAACATTCCTACTTGGAATTGTCAGACTCGATTCAAAATTTCGTTTTTGCCTACTTTTTTTAATTGTTGTGCGGCAATTAGTCGTGGTACGACACGCTCGTGCTGTCTTGCGCAAATAAGGCGCACTACTTGTGCTCGGGAGACTTCCGCGAATTGTATTGTTTGTTCTTAAAGAAATCTTTATAACACGGTTTAATGTGATTTTGTTGGGAAATTAAATGGCAACATTTTGCTGAGAGGAAAAAATAAGTGATTAGTTTGAAACTACCTTTTAGTTCATTCCTAATTCTAACTCGACCGTTAAAACTATAATTTTTTTCGACGTGTCCACTGTTTAATAATATTTGAGATTTTAATTATAAGCAAGGTTGCAGAAAAATGCTATGAAAGTTATTTTATTAAATGGTTATTTAAGTAGGAATTTGGCTTCTGGTGTTAGAGCAAGCTATATCTATTTATAGCCAACCATATAACACTATATTACGATTCTATTTTTTTTTCTCTTGAGTAGTGGATGTCTGGAGGAAAAAATATAATTTAGACTTTGAAGGAATGAAAGCTAGGGAAGGAAGGGACGACCTCTGAAGGTAGAATTTTTGCCTCTTCTAGGTACTGTTTTTTGTTATATGTGAACCAAATCGCGGTTCTTTTTTTAAAGTCCATAAAGCAAATTAGACGCTTAGCGAGTAACACTAACTAACAAAGTAGTTTCGCAGCTGTAAAGGAACAAATAAAAATAACCCAAAGTGAACTAAAAGTGGAACTTCAAAATTAGTTGTTATAACTGCTAAACGTATGACAATCATTTTGATATTTTTGTCACAACAGCTTGGGGAATGACATTCACTTTTATTAGGTGCGGAAAAAGGGTAATATTCTGGATTTGTCTTAAATTTTAATATACTTAAATGTAAAACAGAATAATTTGTATTTCGTAAAAGCAAGTACACGGATTTACATATAACATCTTCAGAATGTCTGACAGGGGAATTACGGAATTACTGCTGTAGTTGTGTAATATTGTATATTAACGCGCGATTTAGATATTAACCTTGGCCGGGACTTTAATTCCATTAATATGTGTAAATGAATAAACAAGCAATGCTTATACTATAAAAAATACAGTTTTCAAAGCGATTTGAAATTTGCAATTAGAAATTTTTGGTATATCCCTCTTATAATTTGATTTATATTTATATTTTATAAAGTCCTTATACAGTGAGATTTACATAAAAGATAAATGTTTCTCTTAACGCCGATACGACCTTAAAAAAAACATTAATTAGGAATTCAAGCTTCTCATTATTCTCATTTTCTGGATCTGTAAGCAAATAAAAATACACTACTTATCATAAAAATTGGGACAACTATAAATAATGCACCTAACTGGATGAAATTTTGCAAATTTGCATGAAATGCTATCTATATATAAAAGAAGAAACTGACTGACTGACTGACATATCAACGCACACCCCACACCGCTGGGTCTACAAACTTGAAATTTTACACAGAGGTTTCTTATATAAGGTGAACATCCGCTAAGGAACGGTTTTTCACAATTCGACTCGTAAGGGGGCGAAACAGGGGTTCAAACTTCAAATGGGGAAAAATATTAAATAGTCCTATTAACTTGAAACTTCATAGAAGTACTTTAAAAAATAATGGCCAGATTCTCCAACGCTAGTCCGGTTTAATTTGACAACCAAAAGCTTTAAACTGACAAGTGTATGAATAAGACAACTAAGTTTTATACTATGAACTTATTTCTGAGCTTTTTCACAAATTTATCAAGAAAAGCGCAATTTTAGTGCGTACTTTCGACAATAATAAAACTAAATTCATTCTAGCAACCCGTTCCAAGATGAAAATCATTGGGAAACCAAGCAAATCGCTGAGATATCAGAATAATTCATAAGTTTTTAATGGCGACTTATTAACAATGACAGGACAAAAACCTGTCAAAACATAACTGATTAACTATAATATCTTAATTTAAACCAGTACTAAGTGCGGTGGGTTAGGCAACCTGCTGAGTCTTTTCCATGTGTGTTTTATTGAGGAAATATCAGGAGAACTAGGGGGGGGGGGGCAGGAAAAGACATAAACAAACAGCCTTCCGACCCGTTATCGCCGATCATCAACCGTTAGACACAACCTTGTATGCCAATTTTGGTTGATATTCAAACGTTATTTCTAGATGTTGCAATTTTTACGATAAGTAGTATATGTGCGCATTTCTAAAGGTAAAAATCTTAAATCCTTCGAGGGCTGCACCTGCAGATCTTTTCCTAATGAGGCGCAATTAAATTTAGCCAAAGGGCGCCCCGTCGCCGTCGCCGTGAAGGATGAATGGCTTCATTCTTATCTCCAGGAGGAAGTACTCGGCCGCCGCAGCTACAAAGATTACGCGAACAAATGGCTCGTCTCAAAAGTAGTTTTATTTTAATATTATTTATATACGGTCGGCAAGTCGACTGCGACCCGTGATTTTTTTTATAACTGTACCGAAAGACATTAAGTATAAGTAACGGATATTCCATTGCGAAATATTCATTTAAAATTCAAAGAAAATATTTAAGGATTATAATTAGAAGGTAAACAAAGCGAACTGCTGGGAGGCTAACCATGGCTAAAATACACTGCATTTTTTTAAAGCAGATAGTAGAGTTTTAGATGTTAATGGCCAGTCTTCAACGCTAGACCGGACTAATTTGACAACCACAATAATTTTAATCTGACAAGTGTGAGAATTAGACACCAACACTCAGATTCACTAAAAGATTTAGTACTAGTTTAAATTAATATCTAGTTGATCAGTTAGGTTTTGACAGGTTGTTGTCCTGTCGTCTTCTCTGTATATAAAAGAAGAAACTGACTGAGTGACTGATTGACTGACATATCAACGCACATCCCACACCGCTGGGTCTAAAAACTATACAGCTATAGATTCTCCAACGCTAGTCCGGTCTAATTTGGCAACCAAACGCTTTAAACTGACAAGTGTAAGAATAAGACAACTAAGTTTTATACTGTGAATTTATTTCCGAGCTTTTTCGCAAATTTAGAAAGAGAAGGGCAATTTTAGTACGTACTTTCGACAATAATAGAACTAAGTTCATGACAGCAACTGGCCAACATGAAAATCATTTGGAAATCAAGCAAATCGCTATAATATTAGAATAATTCCTAAATTTTTAATGACGAATTATTAACAATGACAGGACAAAGACCTGTCAAAACATACTGATCAACTATAAGATCTTAATTTAAACCAGTACTAAATTTTAAACCTTCTTAGTGAATCTGAACGTTAAAGTTTGCACAGAGGTTTTATTATATAACGTAGGCATCTACTAAGGAAGGGCTTTTCAAAATTCAACCCCTAAGGGGGTGAATCAGGGATTCAAACTTTATATAGAGAAAAAATATTAGATGGTCCTATTAACTAGAAACTTCATAGAATTACTCTAAAAAACAACATTTAGGTTCACCAAAAAGGTTTAAGATTTAGTACTGGTTTAAATTAAGATCTAGTTGATCAGTTGAGTTTTGACAAGTTTTTGTCCCGCCAATAAGTTGTCGTTAAAAACTTATGAATTATTCTAATATTTCAGTAGTTTCCTTGGTTTCCAAATGATTTTCATCTTGGAAGGTATTGCTAGAATGAATTTAGTTCTATTATTGTCGAAAGTACCTACGTACTAAAATTGCCATTTTCTATATAAATTTGAAAAAATCTCAGAAAAAAGTTCATAGTATAAAACTTAGTTGTCTTATTCTTACACTTGTCAGTTTAAAACTTTTGGTTGTCAAATTAGACCGATCTAGCGTTGGAAAATCTGGCCGTTGTGATGTTTAAACACGTGCTTTACTTATTTTTGATACGGAGTCACAGAATGAATCTAAATTTTGAAATGTTTGGGGAAGAAAGCATTAATGAAGCGGAAAATGTTGCTATTGCAAGCGAGGAAAGATAGAGAGCAGGTTTTTCACAGCTAATCACACTAAAATCATGTGAAAGGTACGAAAGTGCACATAAAATTTTTAAAAACTGGCTACACGAGAAAAACCGTGTACTTTAATGAGAATTAATGAGAAAAACTTACAGGCATATTCTGTAATCAAAAGCTCAAGTTTAAAATATCCTGCAAGTTTGTGGACTGAATATTCAGTGCTAAGGACAACAATTAATTTGCACTTTTAACTTTAATTTAAATAAATAAGCTTTGTATTATGTGTTCTCTTTTTTTAGTGAATTTTTAGCTTCAGATATAATCACAACTTCACTTACTGCGCTAGTGCGGTAAGTTACACTTACCGACCTAGATACGGTTTACGCGCTTTGGTTGCTAGGAAAAATAATAATCGTCCAGTAAAATCAACTTTTTGTTTGTCAATAATGACAGTCTGTGACAAAAAAAATTATTGTACAAAATTTAATTTAAAACGGTTTTATTAGTTAGACTTGTCAGTCTAAACCACTAACTGTCAAATTATATTGCTTTTTGGGATAAAGCTTGACATTTTATCGACCTCTCAATATTTAAATATCTGTATTAGGGCGGAACGAGGTAATAAGAAAATAAAGTAACAAAAATGGTCCAAGGTTTTTATTGCCAAGGCATGCATGCATATTTAAATGGCTTTAAAATAATTCTCTAGGTTATTTATAGTAGCAAGTTTCCTTACCGATTTACCTTCATTGTACGTTCTATTACCAAAAACAAATTTCGATCATGGATCACTACGATTAACAAATTTTAGAAATTAAAGAACGGTTATTAACTTTTTTAAAAGCTTTTCAGTAAAAACAATAAGACTATGTAAAAATTCGCTACCATTTTAAAAACTAGACCCAGTGTAATTGAAAAGTAGTCTTTATTTTTCTAATACACTTCGTAAACCGATATCTAGGCCGTAATCAAAAAATAAATAGAACTTTGTTCTTAAGCTAGGTCCGCCTGTCAAAAATAGTCAAACATGTTATTCTTAAACATCTCGAAAACAATTTCAGTTAGAAAAAAGTTGTTTTAACAAAAATCACACGATTTTTTACCTTCTCTAAAGTAACGTTATTGTTTTGTTTACACCATTTGTCTTTATTGAGTAACTGATACTAACTTGTTTTTTTCAAACACGGACCTGGACTTTTTGCTGCATTGTTTGAAATTATACTTTATACCCTTTACATTTGTGTATAACTTGATTATGTTTTTCGACGTTTTGGTGTAAAAAAGCCTCATCGTCAGGATATGCTACCAGTACGGACCTGGCAAGTTAATGCGCCATTTCACAACCACAAAAACCACAAACCATAGCGATAGGTTGTGAATTGTGCCTTAACATGGAAGATCCCAGGTCCGTATTGATAGAAAATCCTGATGATGTTGCTATTCTTGATCAAAACGTCGGAAAACAAAAATGCAGCAAAAAGTCCAGGTCCGGATTTGAAAAAAAAAACAAGTTAGTATCAGTAACTCAATAAAAATAAATGGTACAAACAAAACAATAATGTTACTTTAGAGAAGGTAAAAAATCGTGTGATTCTGTTAAAACATTTTTTTCTAACAGTCTTAGTTTTCAAGATATTTAAGAATTAAATTTTTGACTATTTTTAAAAATCCCCTGTAGATAGGAGACTATAGATAGAGAATTTGACAACTCCGTAAACGGAATATGAATAGGGGGTAAAAATGTCACATTTTCTCTAATTTTACCGATCTTATTCGTTTTAAGAATGTAATCATCAGACAAAACAAAGTATGACAAGAAAATCTTGCCTATATACAGGTGTGCGATATATTTATGCAGATATGTAGTTTTATTCTTGACTGGAGAATCTTCTCTCTGTATGTATATTTACATATGTATTTGTATAGATATATCTACTTTATTTAAAGTACCAATTTTAGTTCTCTTATTTTTATATTTGACAATGTATTTGTATAGATATATCTACTTTATTTAAAGTAGCAATTTTAGTTCTCTTATTTTTATATTTGACAATTTTGCCAATTTGTGGAATAGACCAACTGAAAATGTTAGTGAATCACTTTAAGAAAATTCCATCATATTTAAAACAGTTTTTCCAACTAAAAATTACTGAACTCCAAGTATAGATATGTATATTAAAATATTATGATAAATTGATGTACCTATTTAAAAGACCCTAAGAAGTAGTGAAAGGTGTTTTTTATATTGAAGATCGACAATTACCATCATAATACTAATTAAATTACCAAATTTACGTTAGTGAAAGATATATTGGAAACTTAACTTGGGAGTGAATGTTTTTAAAAATATCAATCAGCATTTCAGATTAAAAAAATTATAAAGAAAGCACCTGTTCGCTTATTTACTAACCCAGAAATTAAATATTGACTGATGTCTAATTAATTTTTTTTTAAACACCATCGATTTTCTGTTTTAAAGATTTTACTACACAAACATAGATTATTTTACTATCATCGCCTCCAGGCTACTTAACCTTAATGTGAAAGAGTATCAAAATTACGCCACACCCAAAATCAAAGTCGGAACTGGAACGGCGAAGAAAGGTGGGTGGAGCCCGAGGCGCTACCGATTTAATACCATTAGCGAGATCATCGTCAGGAACAATCTTTGATTTAGTGTTTGCAGATTGACAGATAATTAATTATGCCATGTTTCGGAATTTTATGGCAGTTCAAATAATTAAAGACGCTTTAAAAAGAAAGTCAATATTTTTCGAATGTCGTATGTATGTTTCACATTTTTGGCTTAGTGGAAAGTGCGGGTAAAATTATAAATACATTTTTTGCACTGCGTAGTTAAAAAAAGGCCATTTTAGTCCCTATTTTTATAGGGACTAAAATGTCACTTCTAATCCCTGAGGGGTTATAAATGCTTTAAAAGGTATTTTTAATCCCTGTAGTAACAATAAAAATACCAAAAAGTAACGTTAGAAATACAATATTCATTATATTAAATCACTGACAACTAATCTATTTAAAGCGTCATTATTGTTTTTCATATATTTTTCTTGATTTGGGCAGCAATACAGCAGCAATAGACGTAGCCTCGGCAGCATCTCTCTTAATTTCATTAATGAAAAAATCGCTCATAGTTTCGAACTTTCGGGTAAAAACTCAAAAATTGTTTAACAGTTTTAAACAAAATCGTAGTTTCCATAGTAGAAAATCCATTATAATTTTATAATAAACGAATAATCGTTTAACCCTGCAATAGTACAGGTATGCATGTGTCTTATTGTTGTACAAACTGATTTTAAAAATAATACTAAACAATGTTTGTTAATTTTGTGTCCTATAATTTTTGGAGGGCAACAAATAGCGTATATAAAACGAGACTTAAGGGTATTTTAATCCCTTGTGCAACTGGCGCCCTTGTCTGGGGCTCGGCCACCAAATTTTGCCCTCAGGATTAAAAAACCTATTTTAGACCCTTGACATATATAATATAATATTTTTTCCTCATTTGGCGTTAAAACCAATTTAAAGTTCAAACTTTCTAGGCCAGTATCATAATCTTGGGCAAGTAACGTTATTACTGGCAGTTTCATTAGTGGTTTTTACATGCTCTTTAAAACCAATTTTAATATTGAAAATTTTAAATTAAAAAATAATAAAATATTGGAATTATTTTTTTTTACTTATCTGCCCTTGTTTAAACCAATTAAAAAACCGTTGTATTTAAAAATAACAACCTGCACGGTCGCGAGGAATTTGACATTTCTCGTTGTTCAGCGGTTTGCTTGAGTTTTAAAATATCATAAATTATACGAGGAAAAGACAAAACTGGCAATGCGGACGTAAAAGACAGCGAGTCCAAGATCTAATGGACAACCCCGTGCCAGGTAGACAGTAAGCTTTCATCCTCGTTGGGGATCATCATTCATTAGACTGACGTAACCATCAGGTAGCTTTTTCCATAGCAAACTCGCATATTCAATACTTCCTCTTGACCAGAGACGGCAAAGAATACACGCGAACGCCATCTATAGGAAGTCACTGTAATGCAAAAACAGATTTCACTATAGTAAACCTACTATTGTCATATATTACTGGAGTAATGTTCCGCTTACGTTATTGTTTTACCGGCTGCCTACAGTGAGATATGTGCTTGCATTACACTGCCTTCCTATAGATGGCGTTCGCGCGTACTCTGTACTGTCTCTGTTCAAGAGGAAGTATTGAACATGCGAGTTTGCTATGGCAGAAGCTGGCTGATCGTTAAGTCAGTCTGATGATCCCCAACGAGGGTGAAACCTTACTGTCTACCCGGCACTCAAAAATAAACAGTCAAAATCAAAACCTAAAATTCAATTTTCAAGAAGAAATCGCCTCAAAGGTTAAAACTCACTCTGTAAGGTACGCCGGAAAAAAGTTTCCAGATCAGACACGGCGGTCATATTGGACTCCCTGAGCAAACAACGCTCAAGGCTATGCCGATTTCTTCGAGGGCTGGGATGCTCACATCTGTCCCTCAAGCACTTTAATTATTGTTATTGTTTTATGTAGTACATAATCTTTAACTTAGATGTAGTCCCTTTTGACCTGTAACGTATATTTTACGTTATTAAATGTTTTACCAGTCTCTACCCGGCACGGGGATGTCCATTAGATCTTGAACTCCTCGAACTTTAATGCAAGGACATAACTTACTGTCTTTTTCGTAGTACCAAAAAATGGCTGTTATATTAGAGTCGAGTAGTTTTCGAGAAAAATACACATGACTTTTGTAAAATAAATGACGTCTATCAATTTAAATCGGCTGAATAAAACAGGCCCATCGAAATATTATTTTTCTATAAGTCTGTCATTTATTTTACTGCTTGTTACCTTGAAATGTGGAGAAAATTACGTTTGAAACAATTAAAAGGGTCAAAATAAATTTATTTTATTTAAATCTAATATATATTTGGGTATTAAAGTAATCCGTTTAAGGCGATTATAAATACCCGTTTCTCATAAATCGGTAATCTCATTAATACCCCGCAATAATTTGTCACCCTTCGTCGGTTTTAAAAGAGGATTTTTTCAATGGATTAATTCTAATCTTATTTTTGCAAGCGTCGTCGTTTGGTCTAAGCTGCCCGAATTTCTTGCACTCTAGTTGTAGCTTATCCAGGAGAGATTCTAGCTATTGGGGAATTTTATTATTTATTCTTTTGTCTTTCATATTCATTTTTTTATCTGGGACAGCCCATGTGAACTTCAAGCCTAAGTTTTAACGGAAATGCCATCTATTGATACGGAATTTAAAGAACTGAGAGGGAAAGGAAAAGCCTCTGCACGCAATTTGTGCCATAATCTGGAGAGTCTAGGTTTTTGGAGCTGAACAGTACAGGGATGCAACAGTCAGGAACAGTTAGGAACAGTCAAAAGGGAAATGATAACGGTTAGTGCGTCTGAGCAAGACCTTTGACAATATTTATAGAAACGGAGATCCCCAACAGCCCGGCGATGACCGAGAGGAGAGCGTTTTCTTGCGAGGACTGGGTCATTTATAAGTCGAATGGTTCTTTTTTGGATAGAATCAAAGATGTTGTGTCGCAGGTGATGCTGCTCCCCCGATATGGGAACGGTATTCTAGGTTAGGTCTCATTTAGGAAACATACGAGTGTATAAGTTGGAAGGGGGGTATTTTCTGACTCGAAAGAGAATACCACGCTTTTTAGCAGCTGATGTAGCTATTGAAGTAAGGTGTTTGTGCCAGCTGAGATCGTGTTCGAAAGTGGCCCCAACGAGACCAAACATTTCTTTGTTCTGTGGATGGAATAAGTATTGGTGAAGATTTTGTAAAACATGGAGCAATAAGAGGTTTCGGAGGAGGTTTTTGGTACCTTAGTGTGAGATTCATTGGAGCTCTTGCGAAAGGAATAGGTGCATAGATCTGCGTAGTTAAGAGCTAGCCTGAGAAAATCACTTAAGGCGCTAAAGTAACTCTTGCCAACCGGCACCGTCAGATCTAGCTACGCCACTGTCTATCAGAAAGATTGTTGGCAGTATATTATTGACAGACTGTCTGCCTTTTATTTGCAAAACCCCGATCTAAATATCTCTATCAGAAAAGCCCAACCCGAATCGCTTCCAACTAACTATCGACTTTTTGCTCGGTAAAATGAAACTGTATAATTTACGGCGACAATGCATGGAAAAACTCATTAAAATATCTTCGTTCGTTTGTGTCTTTCCCGTTGACAGGCCCCTCAGGATATCAGGTGCGTTGCGCTTTCAGCCGGGAAAGTTTATTCCCTCGTCTTTTTCCGCTTAGTAAAATACATGTTGAAAATAGTGACACCATAGAAATAGAGTCGGTTAAATGCATTAAGCGAAAATAGGTGGGAAAATTTCTAATAATACAACATTTTAGAGTCTCTGTTGACTGTAACTATTAGAAATGTCAGTAAAATACACTTGCACCTTATTTCTAAGAATTCTACAAACCTCCAAAAATTAAGTGTTAGTTTTTTTTTAAATACTTGTATCTGTAGATTAACTTCCCTTTCCAAATATAAAATAGTTATTTCTTCACCAGGGGTGCTACTATGTTTACGCTTACTGGCGATATCGCTTTTTAATCACGTGATTATCGAATACAAAAACAACCAGCTGGCCACGTGAAAAATATCATCAGTCAAGAATGTCACAAGTCAACTTGAACGTAGTAGGTCTCCGAATGGAATGACGATGCTTACTTAACCTGTTGTTAAATGTTTCTAAATGTTTTCTAGTCAGTTTGTTTACACTGTATAACTGACTCAGGGAGAATGTGTATAAACATTGTTGTTTAAAACGCAATGATAAATAAATATTTTGAAATAAATACTACAAAAAATTACGCAACCAGTAATAATATAATAAACATCTTAAATTATAATTATCATCTCTTCACTAACTACAGATTTTAAAGTTAATCAATAATTAAATTAATAATATTTTATTCGTAAGTTGGTGCAAAGCACCTAGTATAGTAACTTGATATCCTGATCTAATCCTAATCAAATGTTTTCCAAATAAGGAATAACCTAGATTACTGTTCCCACATATCTGGGGAGCAGCATTACCTTCAACACTAAACATCCTTAATCCTATCCAAAAGACATTCGACTCATCAATGACCCAGTCCTTACAAGAAAACTTCCTTCTGTCGCTCATTGGCGTGCTGCTGGAGATTTGTGTCTTTTCTACAGATATTTCCACGGATTCTGCCCCGAAGAATCAACAGCTATCATTTCCCTCACAACTAGTTCTTAATATTTTTATCATTAGGTAAGGATTACTGCTGCCTTATGGTAAGTATTACCAGACTATAAAGAATATAGACAAGTTCTCGAATAGACCGAAAGCGGGTCTCCGTTGAAACATTTGGGAGGGTTTACTGGTTTATGGTTTATTAGTTGACTTATATTTTTAAATTTCATTTTAGATAAATTGGACTAAACCGCGATCATTAACAAACCGTTACCACAAACCCCCAGAACATCTGCGGTTGTGTGGTTTAGCCCATCAAAAGAGATAATCAAAATAAAGAAAAAAACTGACAAAACTATAAGCAGCAACTCCCACCTAGCCACGAGCTCTCGTTATTAAAATTATGAAATCAACTGGTAATGTTACGTATTCTATTAATAATTTACTGATAACAGTAAAGGAAAAAATATATATGAAAGAATTTGAAAGCTCCTGACCAGTCGGAAAGAGACAAATGAGACAAAAAAAAGTTAACCAGGATACAGCGACATAAAGATACAGCGAAATAAAGACCGATATAGGCGCAGCGACAACAACAGCGAAGAAAGGGCGAATATCTACGGACGAATTTGAAATAAAAAAAAATTGAATCAATTCTAAATCTAAATTTGTTTGTTCACCTATATACATATATATATATATATATATATATATATATATATATATATATATATATATATATATATATATATATATATATATATATATGTATATATATATATATATATATATATATATATATATATATATATATATATATATATATATATATAATGGTGGACAAACAAATTCCTAAGCCATAAACCGGTAAACCCCCAAAATGTCTCAAGGGAGACCTGCTTTTTGGTCCATTTTTATTATGGTATTACTTATTTATATATCTTAAATATTAAAATATTTTCATGACCTTTCAAAGTCAGCGTTTACCAACGCTAAAATTGTCACTTATCCGAGATTTACCCATCAAACGAAAATACATAGGTATACACAACACGGGCTGTCAACTGGGAGAACATGGGTTTACATTTACTTTACTTACACGAGGTGGTCGTTTTGTTTCTAATTGTGTAGATGTAAAACGAATGTCGGAAATGGAAGTTCTAGGTAGAGATAGATAATGTGAGTGAATAAATGAAGTTTTAGAATAAAAGTTATTGTTGTATAATGTTTGCCCGATGGAAATAGCGTGTTAGTTGTTTGCTGGCAATATTTGAAGAGGAATGATGGGTAGAGAATGGATCGAAGACGTTCAAGACAAAGAAAGGGCAAGTCATCTTCGACGCGTATTCCTTGTTTTGTCTTGTTTGGATGTCAATTGTGTCACAAAGAAACAACTGTTGAATACAGAGTAAATGATAATAATAAGGCGTTAGTTTACAGAGATTCTGTCGAATAAAATTTCTTTACGGAATATATTTCTTGAGCTACTATATTCTGTTCTTAAAGTTTGACAGCACAGCGAAGGGCTCAAGACCATAAAACGTAAAAGCCATAAGAGCGTCACATCAAATTTGCAAATAAGAAAATAATAATGCTAATATAATAACAAAACTATCATAACGATAAGATTATTACTGTCCTAAATGAGAAAAATTACAAAATATTCTAATGACCCATCTATTAGCAGATAATATATTTTATGACCATAGTAAAGTAAACTATGCTAAGTATGATGGCAGTTAAAACTAAAATGTGTAGAAACTCTACATTAAAACAACTTTTAGTTTTGTTTTAAACGTGACAAATTGTTTTTTAAAAAAATGTCGACAACGTTTGCTTCAATACGTCGTAAGGATATGCGTGATTTAAAAGCAATTACTGAATGCAACAGTGGCATAACTCAAAATACATCATTCTTGAGATCACTTTTTACTAAAAATGCCAATTTAAAAAAGTAAAAATTGGTTATATTCAGCAAGCAAATGTGGCGCGACCTAAAAGTATTTTTTAATTGCAGTTTCAAAATTAAAAATCTCATTTTTTGTTTCATTAAAATATGAATCTACAGCGATATCAACTTGACTAAAAAATATAAATTTAATATAGCAAGTTTTATTATAATTTACTGTTCCGTAATTTAATAACAAAAACGTGAGACTTCCGCGTTGCTCATTAATTAATTGCTTCGTTTATGAAACTTCTTTATTGACTTGTGCCAGTATTGCCTTCAGCACGCGATAGAGTAATAATTATTAATGCGCTTGTACAGAAACTGCCTACTGCTAGTAGTTAGAAACTTAGTAGCAACATATGTCAATATGACAGGAGTTAGTGAATCAACAAATTATTGGCTTATTAAGGAGAGGAAGAATAGAAATGGAACCCATGCAAACAAACCGTCAGGATAAAAACAAACAGTAGAAATTCATGAAGATGTGCAAAGTATCATAGAATAAAAGAACAGTCATTTTATTTTAACAAAGAGATCTCAACCCTTGATAAAACTTTAAATGCTGTGGAAGAAGACGAGAAAAACACTGTGAATAATGCTAAAAAATAATTTTTGTAGAGAGCAGCAAAACCGAAAATCGATGCTAACTGACCGAGAGGACATAATTTGTTGGAAGTGACATTATTTAAGAGATATTGAAAAATACGGAAGGAATATGAACATCTTTTACTCGAACGAAAGACGAATTGCTATTGGATCACTTTACCAACTGACTGCATCCGTTGCAGGAACATCAAACATGATAAGTTCAAGGAAGTTTGATTAATTTCGCCGATCTGCTTATATTCAGTCACACTTATCCCATCCACATGAATGGCCTAGCCTTATAGAATAAGGAAGCGTGCGATATTGTTGCTTTTGAACATGATCTCAGTTGGCACAATCACATTACTTCAATAGTCACATCAGCTGCTAAAAAGGTTGATTTGCTCTTGCGAGGCAGTAAATACTTCTCCCCTTCTAACTTATACAACCTCTATGATTCCCAAATAAGACTTAACCTAGTTACCCTGTTGTTGCTGTTTCCACGTATGGAGAGCGACATCACCGTCCATGATTCTACCCAAAAGACTTCGACTTATCATTGACCCACATTGACAAGAAAACTCCCTTCTTTCGCTCATCGCCGCGCTGTTGGTGATTTATCTCTTTTCTACCGATACTTCCACGGATTTTGCTCTGAAGAACTAGCCGCCATAATTCCCCCCTTGACTGTTCCTAACAGAACAACAGCGGACGCGTTACGTTTATCCCTTTTATCCATTTACTGTCCAGCTACAAAAAGAACATAGATAGACACTCGAATACACCGAAAAGCCGGTCTCCCTTGAGACATTTGGTGGGTTTATTGGTTTATGCATGGTTTAAAAGTTTGTTTGTCCACCATCACATCTATATGTAGATACATAGTATACAAATTTATATAATGGTAGACAAACAAACTTTTAAACTATAAACCCGTAAACCCACCAAATGTCTCAATGGAGACCCGCTGTTCGTTGCACGGCAGTGTTCGTCTAGGTATTATTTAGTTTATGTTAGTACTTAAGTTTGAATTCTACGAGGGCTGTCCTATCACATAAAAAATCTTTAAATTAAAAATATTGATGAAAATGAAATAAGACAATGGCAGCATCTAAAACGTCTGTCTAAGGCGGTAGGAAGTTACCACCCGTATGACAGGAAGTATATATAAAACGTTTTCCTGCTTTATTAGCAGCATTCGCAAAAAAATCCACTCACACAAACTGTCGTGAACAGACATCAAGACAAAGACTTGTCCCCCTTCCCTTCGGCAAGGGCAATTTTAAGAACGACAACCGTAACTAATATAAAGGGTTAAAGGTCGAACAATAAACCGTCTGTTAAGATATTAGATAGTTTTTGTTTATTGTCGGCGATAAAAACGACCCCCATAAAAACCTATTTATTAACAAGCACTCTCCAGACAACAACAACGGTCGACCCTTCAATTCTAATTAGCTTTATGGCATTCTATCTGAATTATTAAACCTTTGTTCTGGGACTTTATACATTTTAGTTTACGTCTTTAGATGTCAAGATGAAATAATAATGGCTTAAGAGGTAGGCAATTTTTCAAACAAAATATATATTATTGTTAGAGCAAAAATTATTATGGGTACAGGACATTTAATAGCTATTTACCTAACAAGTGCGGAAAGTGGTACTTTTCCGCACGTGTTTGGTACAATGACTTCTACGAGGGTGAGGAAAATGATCTAGTTTTGGTATTTTTTTAAAATTAATGTGACAACTTTAGTCAAAAGGTATATCTCATCTGGAGCTGCGTTCAGAAATTGTAATATATTGTTTCGTGTTAGAGTTTTAGATTTTTTTTGGCTGAAATTAAACATTCTGTTTCTTGAGAAAAGCGATCACTATAATATTTGCTTATATTCAAATTATGTTTTAATTTTAACATAGATTTCAACCTGGGTACCTTGACCATACCGTGGATGATTTGAAAGTTTTTCAAATGTCGAATAATATGTATACTAGAATTACCTCTTCTTTCTTGACATTGTTTATTTCCATTTTTGCAAACCATTTACTAAATGTTTCCAATTCTTTTTCTAGTAACAGCTCGACGTTCACATTCTTGGCTTCTTCGAGAATGTCTTCCGGTACTCCATCAATCAGAGTCGCTTCAATTTCTTCCCCGATCGCCATTTCTACTCAAAAGTTGGATAAAAATCGAATAACCTTTGTATTTTCATTTTGACGTCTATACCGACAATCCACAAATCCCAACCAATCAAACCCAACCTAGCAACGATATACATAAGTAGAAAGGTCCTGTAATTATTCAGTGGGTTCTTAATTTTTGGATGGTTATTTCTTGGATGTATCCCACCAATATTTTACTAAAAAATATATTAAAATGGACCTCTTCGGTCCGGGTCCAGTGACGTTAATTAGCATACGAAGTCTAATTAAGTGGCGATATAGGTATCGAATTGTTGATATATTGTTTCCCGCGTCATAAAAATCGGATGAACGGTTTGCAAGATATTTCGAGGTTTCCATATTTTTGTTACACACTGTATATCAGTCACAACTCACTCTTCGCTCGTTTTAGCCCTTTTAAATATCACAATTGAATCACGTGACAGTAATCACGTGTTTAAATGACTTCAGTTATTCTTAGTTTAGAAGTTAGATGCAAAATTCACTAGAGTTCGGTGCAAAACTCACTCTTTACTTCCGGTGTATCTTATTGATTAACAAATCTACTTTTACATGTAATTTAACGTTTTCAACCCCCTTAAGCGGCGACGCTTGCGTCAGTGCAACTTTCAGCACTCATATAAGTGCGGAAAGTAGTTACTTTCCGCACGCTCGTAGAAAATGTTAGTTTTCTGCCACATCTACTGTTTTAATACGATGTACGAGGGGGTAGTGATAAGTACTTGGCCTACCATATAAAACGCCACAATATTGCAAAAACAAATTTTATTTATTCAACATAGCCTCCTTCAAGACTTACTCATTTAGCAGAACGTTCATAAAGTAATTCTGAGCCTTTTAAAAAAAACCTTCGTCTTGGTCTGCAATTATCTTTCAAATGTTTTTTGAGTTTTGGGAATAAATTTAATAATGGTCTGACGGTGCTAAATCCGGAGAATATGGTGGGTGGTCAATCAATTCAAGACCAATTTCATCAAATTTTTTCAGTGCAAATTAACCGCTTGTGAGCACCTAAATAACGATAATAAAAGAACTAAAATAGTGGTATAGAGGAAAAAAACAAAATGAAATAATTAGCGCAACGGCAGATTATTGGTAAAAAAAAAATAACGTTATGAAACTTGACACTCCACTAAGGTCTACGTAAACACAACATACCGGTTTTGTCAGCCCTTGCCGGTTTGTAACAATGTTTGTTCTGCATTAAACGGGGAGTGATTGGCATGATAATAGACACTAAAGCGGAAAGCCGCCGCGGCATTCCTGCTGTTCTAACATAAGCAAACAAAAAGGAACATCATCGCTTCTCCTCGCCACAGTGAATACTTGTGTTAAAACCTTGTGCTTAATAAACCGGGTCGGTAATGAAAACCAAACTATACACGCTTGATGAAGTCTTCTTAGTTCTGTTTCAAGTGTCATGTAGTTTGCTTAATGGAAGTTGTAAAAGCAGTTTCAATAACACTCGTATAGAGAGTAAGAAAAAAAATATAATTCTCGTTCGACTTTTTTACTTGTTGATATTGTTGAGCATTGTTTGAGTAAGTAAAACAACAGTATTCTAATAAAAAATCGCAAAAGATCATCCTACGCCACAATATTATCTTTACTGTTCAATCAATTCCAAAGTATATATATCACGAAATAAAGCCACACACAATAAAGTCAAAATTAGGAGCAAAATAATTGAATTTAATAATTTATCATCGGGTGTATATTGAGTTGCCTATATTCCCCATTCTTAACCGGAATCGTTTAAACATGATGTAAATAGATATATTTTTTTGCGTAGAGTTCGTTTTGTGTGTAATTTTGTTTATTAAACAATAACATTTCTCAAAAATAGAGTAGTTTTTGAGATTTTTTTTGTAAATATTGTGCCAATATGCAAAAATACCAAGTGCCCCGAACAAACTCTTTTTCATGTTCCAAGAGGAGCCGAAATAAGAAAAAAGTAATGCAAAGGTAAGCAATGGAAATTTTACATAAACATTATTCAAAATGTTTTTTTATTTTTATGGTATAACTAGCTTTCGCCCGCGGTATAATAATTTTACTCCATTACAAACTTCGAACCCCCAGTTCACCCCCTTAGGGGTTGATTTATTAAAAACTGTAAAGCACGTGTTTAAACATTTATTTTTTAGAGTACTTTTATGAAGTTTCGAGTTAATAGGACCATAATATATCTAATATTTTTACTTCATACAAAGTTTGAATCCCTGTTTTACCCCCTTAGTAGATGCCTACGTTATGTAAAAAACCTCTGTGCAAAATCTCAAGTTTCTAGACCCAGCGGTGTGGGCTGTGCGTTGCTATGTCAGTCAGTCAGTTTCTTCTTTTAACTTCACACTCTGAACCCCCATTTCACCCCCTTAGGAATTGATTTATTAAAAACTGTAAAACATCTGTTTAAACATTTATTTCTTAGAGTCTTTCTATGAAGTTTTGAGTTGATTTAGTGGATGCCTATGTTATATAAGAAACCGCTGTGCAAAATTTCAAGTTTCTAGATGCAGCGGTATGGGCTGTGCGTTGATATGTCAGTCAATCAGTCAGTCAGTCAGTCAGTAGTCAGGCAGTCAGTTTCGTCTTTTATATAGAGATATCGAAAGATTGAACACAATGGAAAGAAAATCTTATCTGAGCTACTAGCACATACCAGTTAATTTATTATAAACAAATACCTTAAGGGTTTTACTCCCTTTATTTCTGCAGATATTGGTAAAGTCATGATTTAAAAAAAGCAGTACATAATCATAAATGAATCAACTGTCGACAACAAAGAATAAAGTAGGTTTGTCAGTCGGAAAATTGTCCGATTGTCCATGTGGTCATTGTTGAACAATCTTTTTAATCAAATGTAATGTTCCTTATCCACAAAATCTCCTAATCTTCGGGAAGTAATCAAGAAAATCAATTAACATTCGAATATACAGTACATCAGCCATTACAACACTTTTATTTGCATGTAATGCGACGTCACAACCAATACGATTACGTCCTGCAAGTTTAGAGCTTTGAACGAAAATTAAAAAAAAACTTTTTATCTCCCAATAAAAACCAAAATAAATGGATAAAAGCATAAACATTTAATGGAAAACCCACCGTCAAGAAACTCACAAAATGAATTAAAATTACACGATAACGCTCCAGATCTTTTACGAACCTATTTTTTTACATCCTGTGCCCGAAAGATACTTAATTATTTAATAATATTTTACTACTTATTAATTAAAACTTTATTCGCTTCTTAAAAAAATACATCCGAATTACAGCCGCTTCATCCGTTTTTAAAATTGCAAAACTCTATAGGGCTTTAAAAATATTATATTTAATTAAGAGTATGAAGGACGCTTCAGAGAGTTTTAAAAATTTAGGTCTTCAAGGCGTGGGTATAAAATTGATCGATAAAAAGTTTTTGCAGTAAATAAAATACCCGTTTCATCTAATAATGATCAGTCCACGAGGGGGATATTTTTTTTCGTTAATATTTAATTCGGGTCATTAAATAAATGTCATTAAAACGAAATAACAAAATAATAGAACGTTACAAACGATTAAAGAAAAAGGACAACCGAAAAAGCTCTTTTAAAAGTCCAAATTAACGACATTTACCGCTATGTTTGTTGGTCACGCGGAAAAAAACTATTATTAAAAGATTTAGAATCGTGTGAAGTCGTTGACCTGCAAGAAGATCCTCGATTGTATTTACCGCATTTCTTTGCGAAAGAAGTACCGTTAGCATAGGCGTAACACAAAAATAGGTAAATAAAACGATAATTCGATTATGTAAATAATGCCTATAGGGTAATGAATATTTAACTTATATTGGAAAATAGTATATTAACCGCATGTTCTTGTTTACATCAGACACATTACGTTTAAACTTAAATCTAATATACTTTACCCATACTTTGCAGGTTGATTTTTAATACCTTCAACTTACCTGAAAAATAAAAAAAGATTATAAGCTTTCGAATTAATAATATAAGTATGAATACTAGAATGAGGGATATTTTTTACTGCATACATCGTTTAAGGAAGACTTACAAATACAAAAATATTATTTTGAACAAAATTAATAGGACAATTTAAAAAAATTGTTTTATTCCTCGGTATAATTTATTACAATTTAAAAAGCAGCCCTCAGTGCCAAGTGATGTCAGGACATAAGCAAAAATAAGTGTCAATCTACATTTTAAAGTGAAGTTGACCAGCTTTGTTATGCAACACAAAAAACATCCACATTTCCTAGTATCACATAATCTATCCGATTTATTTTTTCCTCTTCGCAACACATTAACCAATCAGACGAGGAATTTAGCTGCGAAAATAAAGGTGTGTGTTTAGACGAGTAGCCTATGAAGAGCTGCCATATTTGCCCAGACAGTAGTAATTATTGTTCTTTGTGTTATGGTTGTTTTTTATTAAAGTGTAATTTGCGTATTTATTTTTATGAAACAATGAAATCTATTGTTGCCTGTCACCTCTGCTTTTCAATCTATATAGGCTGTTTGGTACATCGATAGAAACTTTTCACTGTGTGATAGTGGAGGTCATTTGGAATATAATATATAACCCTATTTACCCCCATACAAAGTATCACCGTTTTTGAGATATCGGCTATTTTCAATTTTTTTCTACAATCTTTGGGTTGCTAATAATAAAGGTTATTATTTCTCCACTAAATGCCTTTAGGCCATTTTGTGATAATATAAATACAACAGGAAAAGTTTTGACACTATCTGCATCACTGCATCCTTTGGGTTGTGTCCTGAAATAGAAAAAACAATCCGTGGCCATCAATTGAAACACCTAAATTGGTATACATAAATTATTGTAATTATTTCCTTCTCTATTGCTTAGGTTAAATGAAGGTTAATAATATCTAAAAATAGAATTTTCTAGACCTAAAGGCATTTAGTAGAGACATAATAACCTGCATTAGTATAGCAACTCAAAGACCGTAAAAAAAAATTCAAAATGGCCGATATCGCAAAAACGGTGACACTTTGTATAGGAGTATATATAGGGTTTTATACGTATATACGTATAACCAAATGACCTCCACTATCACCCAGTGAAAAGTTTCTATAGATGTACCAAATACTCTGTATATAGATAACTTAATCAGGAATTGGAGAAAGTAAGAGCACCTAAAGGAATAAGCCGGGAATCCTACGCCTACACTCTACTTTTTGCCGACGACCTAGCCATCCTCACGACCTCCGAAGATGATCTGCAGACGAGAGTACATCTCACACCTAACTAGTAGAGAGAACATCTCACACTCAAGCAAACCTAGCCATCCTCACGACCTCTGAAGATGATCTGCAGACGAGAGTACATCTCACACAAAAATGGGTCATCGTCCCCAACCCAACCTCACCTTGAAACCAAGAGAAAAACAAAAATCGTGAATCAAGATCTCTAGGCTGCAGTTTTTAAAGAAATTTTGATTTGTATTGGTGAAAATGATTTTTCCTTAAAATAGCTTGGGCCATGGATTTTGTAACAGGTCGTTTATACATTTATAAAAACTCTAATTGGCATCTTCGTCCATCCGACAAACCTGGTACTTGTGGAAAAATGTATTGCTTACAGATTCGGAACTTTTAAATTTATTAACAATATCTGACACACCTTATATGGTTGATTTGAGTGTTATTTTCTCAACAAGCTAAACCTCTAAAAAATATAATTGCGAAATATCAAACAAAACCAAAATTATGGCATTTGCTGGTAAAGCCGGCAGCACACATGCGGCATTCGCCGAATCCTTGCTGTTTGGCGAACTATTTGACAAACTATTCGCCAATTCCCGACAACCGGCGCCACACATCCGCGGTATTTGTAGACGACTACAGTAATCTCCACTTGGCAAATATTTGTGTCCTTTGATTCGTGCCAATTTACCAACAACCGATGGAAAATGTTTGGTATTCGGTGAGTGCCTAACGTTCGCCTTAAGGGGTTATATACAGTTAGGAGGCCTAAAAAAAGCGATTTTTCAAGAATTTTTCCTGAGAAGACTTTTAAATTGATTAATGTGAAAATTTGTACACATATTATGGTAACTTTTAGCTGTATTTTAAGATTTTTGTATTTGTAAAAATAATAACTGTGAAAGCTGCTATAGCTGATTTCCAGGAGTTCCTCTCAAAAAAGGCATCTTGCGGTGACCACGATATCTGTGGACTGGATCATCGAAAATGAAAACGCCAAACGGATGTCGTGAAAGTAATGTATAATCTTCTAATTAATCGAAGGAATAAGCAAAATAATTTTTTTGGACAAAATGGCGGCTTCTCTGAAAAAAAAATTGATTTTTGGCCAAAATTTTGGCCTTAAATTGTTTATATAAAAAAAAATATTTATCGGTGAGAAAAAACCTTCGATTAATTACAAAAAAATATACTTAAGAAGCTTGTGTTAAAATTTGAGACAGATCGGTTCAGCCGTTTCCGAGGAATCGTGGTCACCGACGTTAAAAACACAGTTTTGAGAAAAACGCGTTTAAAGTTTCAAAAGCACGTTACATAGTGTGCAATCGCTCTGACACGTCTTTCCAAATATGCGTGTAACTTCGAAAATAATCGCCGGATTGCCTTCAAATTTTCTGTGTGTGTACTGGAATATATGTACATTACGAAAATGAAATTAAAAAAAAATCGATTTTTTGAAAATTCTAACTGTATGTAACCCCTTAAACTCTCCATCCACACTACTAAGTGTTTGCCGAATGACGCACATTCGTTGCTCGCTATTCGGCAAATACCGCAGGTGTGGTGCCGGCTTTAGGATATAGTAAGATCCAAGATATGCGTTGAAAATACTTGCCTAGAACAGATAAGTCACTTCAAATATCTTGAATGGGATATCTATGAATTCTATCATGACATAGGAAACAAAATAACAACATTTAGTAGAATGTGTGTGACAATAAGAACTTTGGCCAACCAACAAGTGCAGAAGGGATATGATACCCAACTCAAATTCTATAAGACAATGGCGGTACCAAGACTACTATACGGCAGTGAAACATGACAAAATGACGAACAAAGATAAATTGCGAGGTCAAGCGGCTGAAATGAAATTTTTAAGAGAGGTAAAGGGATGTTTACAAGTTTAGGATACATAAGAAGCACTGAAATCAGAGAGGAGCTGGGTATGTTTTCGATACAAAGCAAAATAAACCAGTATCAGAATAAAACTGGTATCAGCAGGTCGAAAAAATAAATGAAGATCGCCTACCAAAGCAAAGTTACAAACCAAAGGGAAGACGTATAGGACGTCCACGGAAGAAATGGTACGTTGAGCCGAAACAGGTCGATTGGCCTAATCCGTGAAGAAGACGACTACGAAATCTATCAAAAAACTACCTTATAATTATTGCATTGTGCCAATGTGCAAAAAATAACAGTGCAAGGGTCATGAAAACCTCTTTTTTCACGTGCCCAGAACTGTTATGTTGGAAGAAAGTACAATGTAAAATGTAAGGTTAATCAAAAATTTTTCATAAATAGGTATCATTAAAGGTCAGTATCGTCAAATTTAAGTAAGCATATGTGGCTGTACGTTTTATGTTACAATAAATAGTAACTATTTGTAACGAAATTTTAATGACAAATCCATCCATCCATCATACAAGCATCAACTTCAATTTAGCAAATTATTATCCGATTGTCTTTTCACAAATTTCGATCCGGTCATTGTTAAACATTCCTTTTATTAAAATGTAATCTTTCTTATCCACGAAATCTCCTAACCCCTGGGAAATAATCAAGGAAATAAATTAACACTGGAATTCACCATGTACTGGCCATTATAACACTTTTATTTACATGACATGCGACGTCACAACCAATAGAACCACGTTTTGAAAGTTTCGAATTTTTTTTTATGAAAATTTGTAGTAGAAAATCGCTTTTTTTTTTGTTAATAAAGACCAAAACAAATGGATAAAAACAACCACCTTAAATAATTAATTTATATAAAGAATGCAAAAAAAATCAGGTTTATTTGGATCATAAATGCCTATTCCCTATTGTTCCATTAATTTTCTTTACAACCCTGTAAATCTGAAGCGTCGTCCAAAATTAAAAAAGAATGTTAGTTTTTTAAATATAATAGGTAACATTTTGAAATGCTTATCTACAATTTGCATGACATCGGGTTATGAAAACTTAAAACATTTCTGTAGCACCTACAATAAAAATTTAAAAATCTCCTTTCGTCAGTTTAAGAGTTCACTTATAATCCTTAAAAAGTAAAGAGCAATTCTGAATATTTCAAATGTTTTATAAGGACAACTCTTAAAAGAAAAATTTTAAAGATGCCGAATAGTTTAAAATTGACTGGATGCCGATCCCCATGTTTTTATTTGAACCAAGATATACTAAACCTGGGATTTACTACAAAAAGGCTTAGTGCTGGATTGGTTGACAAGGTGTTGTCCAGTCACTGTTAAGTCGTCATTAAAAGCCTATGAGTTGTTCTTATCATTGTAGTAAAAGTAGCATAGGCGTCTGAAAAGAATGAAAATGTAATCTATCGACACAGAATTTAAAGGATCATCTGCAGGCAATTTATTCCATATTCTGGAGTCCGTATAGGTATGAATGAGCGAGAGAAGTGGGATGGTCTAGTGTTTTGTAGCTGGGCAGTAATGGGATGCATACGTAACGCGCCTTTTACTGTTCTGTAAGGAAAAATCAAGGGGGGAATAGCGACTACATCTCCGAAGCAAAATCCGTGGAAGTAATGGTAGAAAAGGGACAAACCGTCAACAGCGCGGCGATGAGCGAGAGAAGGGAGTTTTCTTGTGAGGACTTGGATCATTGATGAGTCGAATGGCTCTCTTGTGGATAGAATTAAGCATGTTAAGGTGATGCGGCTCCCCAGATGTGTACCCAGACCTGTACTCGTTAGGTCTTATTTGGGAATCTGGCTCGGAAGAGAAAATGGAAAATGGATACTGAACTATTTTCTCTTATTTATCAATTTATTTATTAGACTACGCCCCTGGTATTACGGTTTAATAGACGTCACACGGATTACAACAAATTCAGCAGAATGTATAACGGACACTTTCAACGGGAAACGAGCTACATTTTATACAGGTATAGTGGCACTGATAAGGAGCGAAAATACTACTCATTTTTCTCTGCGACATGCATATACGGAGATAAAAACACCATTCCAATTTCCTTTTCTCTAATTAAACTAGGCCTACTTACACAAAGAAAATACAACAAAGCAAAAACCGTTTCCCATAAAATGTATAATATATGCGCATATAAATAAGAAAAACAAAGGAATCTATGAAGATTATAGTAGTAATCAAATCACAGAGAACCAAAAGTTACAAAAAACATGTTTTATTGTCTTTTCTTATGCCAAAAAAACTGTAAAGATTTTTTAGCCTATACGTGCCACTTCGCTTTTCAAAGAGATTTTACATGATATTTAGTGTTACAGTCGTTAACATAAGAGCGTTGGCTTAATTTCTAGTATAGGATCAAGTAGTAAAAAAAACAAGTTAATAAAGAGTGTAATCTCATTTATTTTGATATTTATCAAACACGCCTTGACAACGCACTATGGGAAATAAGAGCATATTTTTTGGCCAAAACGAAAATTTCCAAAGGAATTCAAAAAAATTATGAAATGTTAACGGAAACATACCACTGACCGACACCATTATTTGCTTCACTTCGTATGTACGCCTTGTCGTCCAATACGCATTTAAAATCTGTCTTTTTGTTTGCGTAATTTGGTCACCATTTATGCATCGTGAATAGTCGGTCAATATACGTCATGTTAACAATTTTTTTTCGCGTAAAATTCCTCCTTATGAACGCCTATATTTTGTCTTTTCTGGTTGGAAAAAGCATATACCTACATAGTTAATAATTTGAAAATAACTTGAACATTGCTGCTTATTTTACTAAAAGCAAATCGACGAAAATACAAAAAGGACTAAATATGCGGCTCTTAATCAGGTACAATGGCAACTGTCCAGCTACAAAAGCCTAGAACATCCCACTTCTCTCACTCATTCATATCTAGGGTCTCCAGATTATGGAACAAATTGCCTGCAGATGTTTTCCTTCCGCTTCCAACCTCCAATCGTTTAAATTCCGTATCAATAGATTACCTTTCCCTTCTCTTTAGACGCCCAAGGTACGTTAGTACTTAGACTTGAGAATCATTTCTGTACTTTTCTTATTATAAAAAATCCTGTTTCTGATATATATTCTAATGCCATTATAATTTTTCTCTAAATATTGTCCAGCGATGCCCGAACTTTAAAAATAGCTACAAAATCCGTTGTTTGTTATCCCATTGACTCCCTCTGGTTTCCATTCGAAAACACATTTATGCCGATTTGACCTTTTGGGTTAATATTCAATTTCTGCCGTTCAAAGGAACGAATTTGAATTGACAAAACCCGACGTCGAATTCAAAACAGCAAAGTCGATTATAGGATTTCGTCCGTTTGGAAAATACATTTTTAATATCGCCCATTAAGTTTTTCTACACTGAAAAAAATCAAGAAAAATATCTTTTAAACATGTTAATTTCAGTTATTTTCGGTCCAAAAGATCTTTCTTTACATAACTACGCATATTAAGTCAAAAAATATGTTTTAACAGAATAGCTCAAATTAAAATACGAGCGCCATCTGTTTCAGAAGAAAGGAACAATGTAGAAATGTTAGGAAATCGCGAATGTCAAGAGGGAATTTAACCCTTCTTCAGCGTGTGTTCGCTGCATTTTCCGCCATATTACAATGGTCCATCCTCACGTACGTATTACAGTTCATTGTGCCACATTTCTGAGGAAGGCAGTAGTAAACGGCGTATAACTGCAAAATCTGGTTACTGGTAGGATTTAGCGAGTTGAATAATAAATAACAATATATCGATAAAATCACGTAACTGTTGCCCCAGTAAACTTGATTCGAGAGGACGTTGACCATACTCGAGCATTCTTCGCCGAGACTCGAAACCGGTCTGAAGATTTTTAGCAGATTTCCTCTTCTTCGTGCAACTGTACTAGATTTAGTACAATGCAACCGAAAAACTGTTAGTTTATACATGACGTTTTTAATTACAACGAATCTCTTTTTGTGAATAATAAAACTATTCCAGCGCAGCTGGTTCCAACGCCATTCTGTATTAATTATGCACCATATAAAAGGAATAAATTCTGTTTTAATCCGGTTGGAGAAAAATAGCACGTGCAACACGTAGTGGAGTCTTTAACGAAGTAAGGTTATCTTTTATTATGAATATTAAATAATTAATGTGTTAGATATCTCGGGATTGCTAAAGATTATTTCTTCCTTTATAAAGATTTGTACAATATCTGTATGGTTTAGTACAATTTGGTATAAATGTCTTATTTTACTGAGTCTGCTTTGTGTCTTGATATTCCTGTTACTTAGAGGACGCAACAACATTTAAACGGTTTTACAAGAAGTTATTCTTTATGTTTGATTCATTAAAATTTACATACATTAGTGGGTGTTTATAGGTATCAGCTGGGACTTCATCCTTGTAGCGGATGTTTAAAGTTGGAGGCGTTTTTCTAACCTTGACTTTTCTACTTGAGAAAGATGTTTTGAAAGCTTTAAAAAAAGATTCGGGGACTAACGGAAACATAGGACAGAAAGAAACGCCGTTATTGAACAGTAAATTGAATAATTCTGATCGGTCTTCTTGTTTTTTAACTAAAAAAAGGATTTATGGGTGATTGCCCCAAAAGTAAGTCAACTCATTTCCTGCTTACAAAAATATTAAATAATCTATATATTGTACATATTTAAAAGAAGAAACTGACTGACCGACAGACATATCAACGCACAGCCCACACCGCTGGTTCTAAGAATTTGAAATTATGCCCAGAGGTTTCTTACATAATGTAGGCATCTACTAAGGAAGGTTTTTTTTAGAATTCAACCCCAAAGGGGGTTAAACAGGGCTTCAAACTTTCTATGGAGAAAAAACATAGATGGTTCTATTAACTCGAAACTTTATAGAAGTACTCTAAAAAATAAAATGATTAAACACGTGTTTTACAGCTTTTCATAGATCAACCCATAAGGGGATGAAATTGGGGTTTACATTTTGTAATGGGGTAACAATTTTTTACCTACCGCGAACGAAAGCCAGTCAAGTTATAAACAAAAATTGTAGAGCAGTAGTTTTGATATTAAAATAAAAGGCTATTACTGAAATGTCAGTGATTTTTTTCACGTGAATAACTAAGCACTACACTGTTAAAAAACAGTAAGTAGTGCCTTAAAAACATAATTTTTGTTAGACTTTTAACACAATAATAAAAGCCCTTATTAGGTCAATTTAGCCTTTTATCAACACTCCAATTATTCTCAATAATGAACTCCCACCGAAATGAAAAAATCTATATATACAATGATATCGCTGATAGCTTTGTACACAGTAAAAAATCCAGTTGATTAACCACAAGAGATGTCTGATTTTATTGGCCGGATTAAATTTTTTGATTTAATTTTTAATTATTTTCTAAATCAGTTTCATAATCTTCGTTATGATTCAAACAAATTACTCATTCTCGATTACTTTAAATCGATACTGATCAAATGCATAAAAAAGACAAACATTTTAAATCATATTTCCTTGTTAAAATAATCACAATAATCAGTATCAATCACCTACTGACTAAAAAATACTCAAACTTCTAAACCAAGCCGCCAACACATGCGCAGTACGCAACCTTTTAATCACAAGGGAGTACCGATATCCATCCACCCCGCTGCAATCTGCAAAAATTTCATTTAATCGGCAGTAGGTATGGCGGTTTCTGTGGTAGTGCAATGTGCAATGTGAGGTTATAACGATTGAAGTGGTCAACCTGTTCTAAAATTTTACGAATATTCTTTTAAAAACTTTGTTGTTACATCATGTTGGTGAAATTATGTTTCAAAAGCAAAAGAAATACGCAAAAATCTCAGATCTTGAATCCAATCCCTTGGAGGAACTCGTGCACCAATGTAAGTTATTTTCCATGTATTTTCAAAGAAAAGATTTGTCATGCCAGGTCTTCATTAGTGTTTTATGTATTTATTTACAGATGAGTAAATAATTTTCGTGTTTTTACTTCATATAATTATTTTCAACTTTTACACTGTAAAAAAAAATTATTAAATTTTAAATCAAATTCAACCCAATTTTGACTAAATCCAGGTCCACGCCTCACCTCCCCGGATTTTTGTTTATGATATGGGACAAACAATTCCCATGCTTTGGGAATTTGCATTACCTATCTTTTATATAATTTCATCTGTTTGTTCTTTAATGTGTTCCCTTTTCTTATGTATTATAGTATTGTCATTTAATAAATAAAATCGACGCCCTAATCAGGTACTTTATAGGGCGGAGAGGGGAAGGGCGGTGCTACTGATGATTGCATATCAATCACATTGGATTTAAGATTTAATAAAACATGATTAGAGTATTATGGAAATTTAATCATTATGGAAGAAAATCTTAATAAAAATTGATTTAGATGTAATCAGAATTAATTCTCAGGTTAATCAATTTTGAATAAGAAAATTTAATCACAGATCCTTCGATTTAATCAATATGCAGTGTTAATTTTTTCAATCAATCTGGCGTGGACCTGGATTTAGTCAAAATTGGGTTGAATTTGATTTAAAATTTAATCATTTTTTTTTACAGTGTATTATTCCTTCTAATGGAAATATCAAACTGATTGTTTCTCTAGATTTTTCCCGACTGATGCCAGATCTCTTTTAATGGGCGAGCTCGGTCATGCGAAATGGGGCCCCTGTTCCAAAAACAATAATTTATTTTGTACTCTCGAAGTGGGAATTAATTACAATTTTTGTTTTCCAAGTAATAGTTTTGTTGTGGATAAGGGAAATTGGATTAATTCTGTTTTAACATCGGCAACAAGGATTGCTTTTTAACTTACACATATATGTATAGTTTCTTTTATGTTGGTGTTAATTAAACGAACCAATTTTAGATGATTCTTAAAATACGATGGGATAAAAATTTCTGACTTAACAAAGAAAATAGCAAGATATTGGTTAGAACAGGTTTTTATTTTTCTACATAGTCTCCGTGTAGCTCAGTACATTTCTTCCAACCATGTTGAAATACGATGTTCAATGCCATCATTGAATTGTTGTATTTTATCCAACTCGTCTAAATAGACGTTTGTGGCAGCAAGGGTATCTTCCCAGACAGCTGGAAGACTGCTCGTGTGCAGGCTGTCCCGAAGAAAGTTTCCAAGTCCCTTCCATCCAATTATAGACCTATCTCTCTTCTCTTTACTGTCAGCAAAGTTATAAAGATAGTCATCAACTTGTAAATTCTAAAATATCTAGAAAAACACAAAATCATCCATGACAGACAGTACGGATTTCATCACCAAAGATCCACAGTTGATCCCCTTACCTTCGTCACACACTGGAAATGTCTCTGGAATTTCATGGCGTGGCCCAGATTGCTGTTCTTGATATTTCCAAGGCCTTTGACCAAGTATGGCATGCCGCACTTTTCAAGAAACTGCCTTCTTACGGTCTTCCTCCCAGAATATGTACCTGGATCGGTAGCTTTCTCTTTAATCGGACACATCCGTCGCGGTGGACGGTCACTCGTCATAACTTCTATCTTATCAATGCTGCATACCCCAAGGCTCCGTCCTAGCACCAACCCCATTCCTTCTTTATATTAATGACCTGCTCTCTTCAACTACCAATTCCATCCAGAGGAACGCTAACGGTTTTTAAAATTTAAAGGTGTACTAATTAAAAGTGCGGCTGCATAAATATGGGTCAATAGTACGGTAAATCGCGCCCTCTCTGGATCAGGCCCGGAAGCTTGTTGAACCCTTGTCAAGTTAAACCAGTCTTGACAATAGCAAATCCGACCAAAAATTGTTTAAAAAAAAATCAATCCCTTAAAAATGACAAATATCTTTAGAAGAAATACTATACCTACATTATTAAAGCAGCAATAAAAAAGTTAATTGAGTTTTAGGACTAAACAGTAACAAACGATATAATATCATTATTATTAAACACGACAATGATTCATTTTCTTATAAACAGAACTAAATGTGGTTTGTTATGTGACCTCGACCGGAACTTTACAAAAGATATTTTCTGGAGGCGACCGGATCGCCAAGGCCGTCCGCCTCGGTGACCGACTGGACAATGAAAAATGTAACACGTTATGTTATAATATAATTCAACACGACACTGCTATTACACAAATTAATTGGACGTTAAGATAAAGCGACTCTTTGACATTTTTTTTATCCTTTTTAGATTGACCGAGGCTCAGTGTAATTTATTTTATAAAAAACGCGAAATTTTTATTATTGTTAAATGGCTAAACCTTTAGTTCGAAATGTTTCGGGCACAAGCAAGTTTAGTTTTCAAACTTTGTACGTATAATAAAATTTGTACGTATAATAGTTTCAGAGAAAATCGCTTGTGACAGACGGACGGAGACCGAAGTGACCATTAGTGTTCCGTTTTCATGGAACACTAAAAATATGGATATTACGTATTCCGACGAGCTCTTTCCGACGAGATATGAGATTTTGATTTGGATCCATTTTGACCCCGAAAAAATTAAAAACCGTGAAAAATTTGGGTTTGCTTGGAATGGAAATTTTATTTTTTTTTCCAAATAAATCCATTTTTCAGCCGTTTTAGGTATAGGTAAATTGCAAAAAAAAGTATTTAAGATTTTAAAGTTTTTTTAAAGTATAAATCCGTTTTTCGACAAGATTATTAGGTTCTTAAGTACCAAAAAGGGGTCTGAAAATGGAATTTTTGATCTAAAAAATCGAAAAAAAAACTACTTGCCATTTTCCAAAACTCACCAATTTCAATAGGGTTCTGAAGCTCCGGCTCCTATTTATAACCTCTAAAAATTTAAATCGTTTTAATTTACTGTTGGGACTTGTAATAGATCCCGTAGGAAATCGCGTAAATTTCAATTTTGACGTTTAATATCTCCGAAACCATACACCCTGTATAACTGAATTTTTTATCGAAGCTATAGTCAGTCGCACTATCCCTCTATTGACCCAGAAAATTCGATTGCTTCTCCTCTGACCGTTTTCGAGAAAAAAAAATTGAAATGGTGGAAATGTCAAAACGGACACGGAACACATATACATTTTTCGCGATCACGGCTCGGTATAAAGACCGCATAATAATGAATATTACACCTTTTATTAGATTAGTGGGTCGAAGCATTTGAAATATATGTTTCCTACGACCATGCGGAAAAGTGCACTTTTCCACGCTGCTGTGGATGCGGAAAGTAGTACTTTTCCGCACTTGTGCGGAAAAGTTACTTTTCCGCACGAATTAAATTTTGTTTCTACTAGCTTTCAACTACAAAATTGCGTTTGCAAGCACTCTGTTTAAGTGAAAGTCATAGTTCGACAAATTATGTTGGCAAGGGCCAGACATTAAAGCAAATTGTTCAAAATATGCTTGAAAAACTATTTAGCAACAGATCTCAGCCAATCACGTCTATGTTATTAGCCTCATCAGATGACACGCCTAGCAGTAGTATCTGTGTAACTTCAGCAGCAACAACTTTACAGTAAATCACAAACATCCATTACACTTCAAACGAAAATCAAGTCATATCAATGCTTGCGTGAAAAACTACAGCAAACGAACGAAAAGAAATGAAATCCGCAATGAATCTTGAATGCGCTACAAATTGTACTTTTAATTTTAATATTTATCATTCCTAGTATTTCAAAAATTTCAATAGTAATCAACAATCATTTGTAATGTTTCTTACTAATAAAGTTTGTATTAAAAAATATCCAATGTTTTTTTTTATTTTTTTTGAAAGAAAAATGTAGAGTACGGAAACCTCCGCTTCGCGTGGTTCGAGCAACTAATGTCGCGTGCGAAAAAGTATCACTTTCCGCACTTGTTAGGTAAATAACTAATTTAAATTATAAATTTGTATTTTTACTACTTGATAATTATATTAGAAATTAGGGCAACGCTCTTGTGTTAACGCATGTAAATGTCAAATGGTGGCTGTTTACAACCGATTAAAAACATAACATTTCCAACATTCTGAAGCCTCTGATGATGTATTACAACGATTTCTTTGTACCAGAAACAAAAAAGAAGAATAATGTCGGGTCGACGACCACTTTCGGGCTTGAACTTGGCTGTCAGTGAACTTAGCCGCGCTGGCTGTGAAGCGAAGCGAAGAAGAAGAGTTATCATCGTCACGAAAATGGTTTCGTGGTGCCCGCTGTGCGAATTGCGTAACGAACGAGTTGATATTAAACAATCAGGAACAAAAACTATTGTGTAATGTAGACGTAGAAGACGAGAGTAATTATTATGAAAAAGTAAATTCTGACGTGTTCCTAACGAATAGGATATCTTTTTTTAAATCATGGTGTTTAGTGTCTGTGACCGAATGTGAGCAAACTCTTACAGCTTGGTCTTGCTTTCGCGACATCCCTTCCCCAATCCGGGGCATGAACTTGTATTTTTGTACTGAGATTGTGGAGCAGCTTTTATAATGCGCGTGTTTTAGAGGCTGTAAAAGCGGTAGCAAAAACTCCATATTAATAATTCTACAGGATGGCCCACCCAAGTTTATTTTCTTTTAAATAAATAAATCAAAAAACGCTCGGACCCGAATACTTTATTTTTGAGGGGGACTTATTTTTTTGATATTGTAGAAGTTGCAGTTTTGGGTCTTATTGCAATTGCATGATCCCACACTTAGTACGAGGATAATGTCAGACGTGTCGGGTGTTTCGCGTGCAACCATCCAGAGAATTTTTAAAAAGCACACATTCCATTCCCACAAAATAAAACTGGTACATGAACTTAATGAAGACGATACCGATCACCGTTTGGAATTTTGCGAGTTAATGAGTGAAAGAATCATTCGCGATCCACAAACTGTTTTTAACATTATTTGTTTCTCAGATGAATGCTCTTCTTTCCTTCATGGTACTGTCAATCGACATAATTGTAGGTATTGATCGGATTTCAAACCTAGAATCGTTAGAGAAGTACCAACATCCAGAAAAATTAAATGTGTGGGCTGGAATTTTTGGGGACCGTATGTATAATCGGGCCGTATTTTCTTCCCGGCTTTAACTAGTGAAATGTACCTAGAGTTGTTGGAAACCACTCTTGACCCTGCTCTAACGAATGCTATTGAAGAAGGTGACCATCATCGACCAGAAAATCTGATTTTTCAGCAAGATGGGGCACCCCCACACTTTCCTGTAAGGAAGTATCTGGACGACAGTTTTCTAGAAGATGGATTGGGAGGAGGTCCTATTGAATGGTCTGCAAGATATCCTGATCTATCGCCACTAGGGATGCGCCGAACCATGGATTCGGCTTCGGTATCCGGCCGCTTCGGCCTACTTTTTTACTATTCGATTTTCATCGAAGAAGTTGTCTGGTTCGGCCGAAGCGACGCGGTTAAAATTTCTTGTCAAGGCATGTTCAGTTACGTCGTTAAGTGCATGAAAGCTGTAGTAGCTCAAGACAAGATGGTTAATTTAAAAATAACTAAACAGACAAGTGATATTTGAAAATATTTGTCATTTATTATGTGACGATAATAACTATTCAAGGTGCAATAAATGTGCATTTATGTAAATGATAAGTTTTTTAATAAATTAATATTTAGTCATAAAATGGTATAAGTAGTTTGTTTGTAGTTTCCCGGCTTCTTAAAGAAATGTACATGAAGAGCTTCAATTCTGCCCCGCTTCGGCCGAATCACTGTGAAATCGAAAAAAAAAAAAACGCTTCGGCCCATCCCTAATAGCCACTGGACTTTTTTTATTGTAGGGATATTTATATACAAAAATTTAGTTACGCAACCCAGAAGACTTGCGACAACGAATAGTGTACGAGTGTCGACAAATAACTTCCGAAATGCTTAATAATGTTCGCGAACATTTCGAACAGTGCCTTTATAATTGCATGAAGGTTGGGGTGGACATTTTCAGCATTTACTTGACTGAAACAACTTGTAAGAAATTTCGTTATTTTTAAATTTTAATTTTCTTAAGGCCTCATTTCTAAAAAACTACTCACCCGATTTCATCGATCAAGGTCCCGTTAAAAAGGCAATTCAATTCCCTTTAAAATAAGGTATATCACGCGACCCCCCTTTCCATTTAAGATTTTAAGGGGGAAAGCCACCCCGGCTAAGGGGTTCAAGCACGGTGGGTGAAAATACCACTCCTGAAAACTAAAGTATAGGGGTACGAGCGTTTTTTTCATTTATTAATTTAAACGAAAATAAACCTGGGTGGAAAGTTTTCGTTGGGCCACCCTGTATAGAGCCTCTAGCAGTAAAAAAATCCAAGTTGCAAGGTTTATTCAGCAGTGAAATAAATTTTTTAGAGGTTTTCTATCACTCAATGTACAAAAGTTTCAATATTTAATTTATACAAACGACAATTTTCTGAAAGTTGAGACAAATATCTTTTCCGTCATCATCATGCTGTAAAACAAATTATTCTTTTAAACATAAAATTAGGCTTTGTAAACTTTAACGTTCATCCTGCCGTAAATATGACCTCTACCCTTTCAGTCACATTCCAATGCTCTGAAAGCAGCACATGAAGCCTTCCAATAACCAATAAATTTTATCGACGTCTATTATTTTCCTCTTTTCTGCACTACGTAAAAATCCGGGTATAAAATGGGTATGAAGCGATTTAAGTCGGAATTTGCGCTTTTTCCGGTCGATTGAGGCCAAATGGGCCAGAAAAGAAGAAGAGATACGGTCGTGGCGGCGGTGGGGTCGCTGAAGTCGCGCGCGAACGATCGGTAAAGTAGATCGGCTAACGGGATCGGAAGGAAAGACCGTTACCGTGTCAGCTTGGAACCATTCTTCGGTCAATCACATCGAAATTGCAAATGATTACATAAAAATAAGACTACTAAGAAATAAAATTACTTAAGTGGATAATTATTGCTGGCGTTTGCAGTGCTAAATTATGAGAGAAAAAATGATAAATAATTACATGGGTTTTGTAAAATATTCTGTTACCACGTAAATTTATAATTCGTACCCTTTTGATAGCTCCTGGCGTACGGAAAATTTACCAATGATATTGTTTATAAAAGTCTAAAAACAGTTTTTTAAAACGACATGCACTCTTTGGACCCCAGTACCTAGAGTAAGAAAGTTTAACACATAAAAAGATCTTGTATTGCAAGCGTTCGGCAATTCAATATTTTCCATCGTTTTGCTCGAAATTTTTGACGGACACATGACCTATTATTGTAAAGAGTACCACGTGCCTTTCAAAAATTCCGAGCAAAACGATGAAAAAGATTGAATTGTCAAACGCCGCTACAGTAACGTTCGTTTAAATCTTATCATAACTGACTGCTTAAGAAAGCAGTAAAGAGCCAATTCATGTCGGAAAGATAATCAATTATGCACCATAGATGTCTTGTTTTTTCAATCCGATGGAAAGCAGCAGACAGGCAGCCGACGCCGACGTGACGTGAAAATGACGGATGATAACAAAAAGAAGCACAAACTCTCACAAAAGTTTTAAAAGAAGTGCCAGATATTAACGAAGCTATTTCATACTCCGTAAACAGGGCCGTACCGAGAAAAAACTGCGTCCGAATGGAGGTACAGCAGGAGCTTGACGCCCCCAACCTTAAAGATCAGACACACCAGGCGATTGTCCAAATTTATCTTCCGATTTGAAGTCACAGAATTTCTTCGCGTATGTAAACATCGCCTGACGATTTTTTCCCAGATTGAAGAACGTCAATCATTGAAATTTTATTGAGATGTAAAGGTCGAACGATAAATTGCACCGTATATTGTGTTTATACGCGTCGGGTCGTGGCAAAGCCTAACAAAAACCACAAATCACTTGAAATTTCATTACAACACGTGTATTCCGACCTGTCAAAAACGTTACACACAAAGTACTATGCCACTGTTTAAGCCATCAATCAACGGGATTACCGCACGTGCTATGGAGAAAAAAAAAAGATTTATTTCAAGCTAACAAATAATTCAAATACAAAATAATCATGCGTAACACAGTATTTTCTTAAAAGAATGTGCGAAAAACGACGTTGCTTGTCAAATATGACTCGAAACTATATGAATTTCCAAACCTTGCACTTTTTAACATGTTTTTTGTCGTTCTCAAATCAAAATCCAAAAAGAAGGATTTTTAATTGCTTCATCAGGATTATTGGCTCATTAAAATATTAATAAATGTTTCAATTTACACCGCTCGTAATTACAATATTAGTGGTGATTGTTGTATAATTTATACAATCATTATAGAATACCAAAAAGTTCTTAATGCGATTATTTCCATAAAATTTAAATTTACCCGAGTCTGATATAACCGAGCCAATCTTAATAAAGAAACAAAGAAGTTAAAATGAATAGTTAGGGAGCAATAAATGTTACCACTTCAATAAATGGAGGTATAGCGCACTTAAAGATTCAACTTAGCAATAGATAAGCTCTTAGAGATCCTAAATATGGCGCCATCTACATTAGAACACCTAAAATAAAACCTAAATTATATCACGATCAGTCGGAGAATCTGATGGTTTCTATTTTTCAAGTTCAATGTGCTCAATATCAAATAATAGTAATTAGCCATTTGGCGATTCGTCGTCTAAGCAACATCAAGAAAGCCGCCCGCACGCCTCCAAAAAGAGGACCAATATGGGGTATCCGAAACCTCAAACTGAAATTATAAAGAAATTAAGACTGTACTAAAAGTGAATTAAAATCGCACACGAGAAGATAAGAGAGATAAAACTGATTCATCAGTTCATCATCATCACTTTCCTAACCATAGTCCCATTTAATTTTATCAGACCGATCTATTACTATGCATCGGAACAATGCAGCAACGCTTGTGGTATAATAATCAGATTATTAAAAGCACAAAAGGGATCGGTGAGCTTTTATAATGACTGGAGTGGAGAGACACGCGAAAGGACGACGAAGACAAAAAATTTAAAAAAAATAGCGGACCGATTCGTAATTCCGATGTCGGTCGTGATTGCGGTTATTAAGGATTACTTTTGTCATCCCGATGGACTGGAGAATTAAATCCGTTTGAAGAGTAAACGATGGCGGAATTATTGCCATTTGTAATTTAAACGGCCGCACTAAAATCTTTCCTTTAACTGCCATTTTATTAATTGTTTTATGGACAATAAAATTAAATAGTAATTACTTCTTTTCGAAAAATGGGCCTATCCAGGAAGGTAGTAGAGGAATTCTTTCTCGGCCGAGTGAGGTGTTACATTTTGAAATATTGATATGCATACCATTGTCATCGCACCAAGACATAAACCTGTCAAGATCCCCAGCAAAGCAATACAGTCATCGGGAGTTAGGGCAATTCTAAACATGTTTAGATCATCGGCAAAGAGAAGAAATTCGGAAGAGCGGAAACAAGGCGCGACATCATGAACAAATATATTAAAAAGAAGTGGTCCCATATGAGATCCCTGAGGCAGTCCAGATGGTACAAGAACTTCACGGGACAAGAAATTATTAACCTTCACAACCGGATCCGCCCCGTAAGACAGCTCTTCACCCAGCCGAGTAATGGTCCATTTACATCGAAGCTTTCAAGTTTTTCAATCAGTACATTGTGCGGGACCTTATGGAAGGCCTCGAAGAAGTTATAGATGGAATGAACCGCCATACACCCCCCCCCCCCCAATCTATATTAAACTGAAAACATAATTTGGATATAAGCAAATATTATAAAGCCTTCGTCTTTCTCAAGAAAAAGAATGTTGGATTTTAGCCAAAAAACTCTAAAACTCTAACAAGAAACAATGTAGAGCAATTTCTGAACGAGGCTCCAGATGATATATACCTTTTGACTAAAGCTCTCACATTAATTGGGGTTGCACGAGCCTGCCGCCGATTTGACCCTAGATAACATTAAAGACAAAGAATCCTTCATACATATTATGATTCCTGATAATAACACCCATCAGCGTAGAAGCTTTGCAGTAAGCGTGGAACTAAATTTAAACTTAATAAAAAAATACGTATTACTGCAACCACAAAGTGCGTCCCATAGAAGATTTTTCTTCGATTACCAAAATGGAAAATGTTCTGTGCAATGTGTTAGAATTAACAAAATGCTCACGGACGTGGCTGAATACTTGAAACTGCCAAATCCCTCTCTCTACACTGGGCATTGTTTTAGGCAGTCTTTTAGTAGACTGTGGAGTGGATATCACGAACCTTCCATGGTGGATGGAAGTTCACAAAAGTTGCTGAAGGATATGTGGAAGAGTCCAAAAACAAAATGCACATCGGATGCTCCAAAACCAGGCTTCCACCTCCAAATCGCAACAACCAGCAGCAAAAATTGACCTTCAGCCACCTCATGTTGAACATACACAAGACATCAATAATTCTGGAACGGCAAGAAATCTTTCTATACCAGTTAAAACCCAGTTAGTTTAGGCCATAAATTTAACAAATGCAAGTAACTGTTCTTTTACCATTAATATTGTTAATAATAATTAAAAATAATATAAGTTTGAATTTCGAATTGCATTTTCACTTTAAGGTCTATACCACTTTACGCTTTTATTGCGTTGGTTAATGTACGAGTATGTTAAAATACAGAAGAATTGCTTTAATGCTTTTTCATTTTATCCGCAAAAATTCTTACGCCACATCTTCGTAAAAATCTCCGTTGTTGTTTTATTATTGTAACAGTTCTGGTTTCTGCCGAAACAATTAAGTAATAAATCGATTGTTGCGCTCCATCAAGCAGAATCTTATCGTCGCAGGATATGCGATGAAGACCTACTTTTATGTCAGCATCAGCTGTTAGTGATTTTATTTAATATAGTATCCAGCATTAGTGATTATTTTCCTTGAGAACTTCATTAACTTTTTTTTTTTTACTTCATAATACAAAATGTACTAAAATAATATTTTAAATTTATTGTCTTAAAAGCCTGTCGCGCGAATAGAAAAGAAAAAAATATATACCTACTTAGGTACTTACAATTTCTGCTAAACAAAATTAATGCCTGTATGAACTTTTTGCGCGAAACATCTGTTTCAGTGATAACTTTGATACTACTTTTATTAGGATCCACCCACGCGAACTACGTCCACTTATAAATAATAGCATTCGGTATTGCCACAATGAAAAAAACTATACTTATTTATTTCGTTTTAGTACATCTACATAATAAAAGCTTGTTTTTAAAAAGTATTTTTTACACAAGATTTAATTTTTAAATTTTTAGTTACGCCTTAACCTATGCATTTCTGATAATGCATCATGATTGCAAGACTTTTTACTTGTTATCGTATTCTACTCGACAAACCTTTTCATTTGATACCCATATCAAGGGAATTGTAAAGAAAAAGGTAATCCGCCATCTTGTGGCGTCCGCCATATTGGGTTTAGAATGGCGTCACACAGCTTATCGTATTCTACTCGTAAAACCATTTCATTTGATACCCATATCAAGGGGATTGTAAAAAAAGGTAACCCGCCATCTTGGAGCGTCCGCCATATTGGATTTCAAACAATATTAGATATACTATATTGCATTGTCACCTGACTTATACACGTGTGAAAAATTTCAAAGCTCTAGCTTAATTAGAACTAATCAAAATTTTTACTGCAATATTTGACCTAAACATACATACATATTTACATACAAACAAGCAAACTCACAGGCGAAGTTAAATAAAAGCTTGTAAAAAAACGTAATATTCGATATTTATACTGAACTATTACACAGAAATATTAAGAAAATTGAGAAAACATTCAACGCATAATATTATTTTATAACCTAAAAAGTAGAGATCGCACGATATGACTTTATTTTGCCGATACGATATATCGGCCGATACCGATATTTACGATGCCGATATACCGATACCGATATATCGTATCGGCAAAGACATTCGTACATGTTTCAATGTTTAGTTTTTATCAGGGTTGAAAAAAGTCATGACTTATAAAAAAAAAGTCAAGGCTTAAATCATGTGAATTAATTATTCATGCCAACCCTGGTTTTTATAACGTCGAATATAAATAAAAAAATACAAAATACGGTTCTGAACCTCCAATTCGCTAAATCCTGTACGTGTTCCGTATCAATTTCCGTTTTTCGTTCATGCGTTTTCTGTTTGGGCGAAAACGAAAATCGGGGAAGTCCCGGTTTATCATTCCGTCACGCGGTAACGCGGTATAACTTATATCGCGTTACCGCGTGACTTCGGGACTTCCCCGATTTTCGTTTTCGCCCAAACAGAAACCGCATGAACGAAAAACGGAAATTGATACGGAACACGTACAGGATTTAGCGAATTGGAGGTTCAGAACCGTATTTTGTATTTTTTTATTTATATTCGACGTTATACCGTATAACGTTTCTGATTGGTGAAGTTTCGGGGAAGTCCCTGTTTAACGTTTTCAGTATTGCTTTGTGAAATTCTGAATTTATTTCTCCGGAAAAAGGCCTCAGTTATACTCCAGTTATGTTATAAATGATTAGATATTATTAGTGACATAGAAGAGGCACAAATGTATTTTATTTTATTATATTTACGAGTATTACCTTTCGTAGGTACATATATGCAGTAAGAATCCAAAATTCTTCGTTTTATATGTGCCGATATATCGGCACGTTTCCTGCCGATACGATACGATACCGATAATCGGCAACAACCGCCGATATGCCGATATAACGATATCAATATCGGTATCGGGCGATCTCTACTAAAAAGGATATTTGCGCATGAGCATAAAAGAAATACGAACCATAATTCACCGAATGATGGGAGGCAAAAAACTACTACACGCTGAAGCTATTATTGCACAATGATTTTTGGGTTTTACTATTATTTGTTGTGGTTCATTGTTATAATTAAATATACATATTTAAGCATTCACAATAAAATTAAATTCGAAGATTAAAAAATGCTACAAAAGTTACGCAAAATATAAACATACCCTGTCAGTACTAAAATGACCAAAGATGCGCATGGCGGTGTTGCCGTATCCTTAATCTGATTCGCCACATTGGCCACTACGTTCAGTAAATGACGTCAGGCGGAAAACTGAATTTCTTGAATTTGGTCCAATTTTAAACTTTCATATTTTTGTTATTATCCGTCCAACCGACGACGTAATTTCTTGTAAGCGTGTTTCGATTGACTGATTGTGCAATAATATTAACATATTTATTGAAAAAGCGAAATCACTGAACAAGTCCATTGAAGAGATTGCCCCTGATGCTTTCCTTCTAACGTAAACCGTATCTTTTAAAGTAGTTGTGTAAGCAGCAAGAACACACAGAAATAAAGCAATTTAATTATCCATTTCCACCCGTCGGATCTCAACTTCTGGGCAATCAAAGTACAAGCGCCGCGAACTTTCCGAAACATTTTAAAGTATTTGTCAGAAAGTCACACAAACAATGTCCTAATTAGATGTGGAGTGAGAGAGGTAACAGGGTCACAAAGTGGCAAATGAGGCAACTTTGAAATTTTGGGAAACGACGTGGGGGCCCAAATATTAGCTTAACAGAATGGAATTTGCCCGGGCATTTGCGGAACAAAGTTGATACAATGTTTTTGTCCGGTTTTGGGTGTGGCCGCACATTAATTTACTAGACGAGGTTAATTCCAACGCCAACATTTTACCTCTGTGGGCCGCATTTGTAATTTACGGAAGATTAGCTAATTAGGTATGGTGCATATTTAAATATTAACGTAAACACCGATTAAATGAATGATTAAAAACGTAAGATAACGGGGATAATTAATTAATTAAATTAAATTAATTAGTGAAATAACCAGGACCGTAGTAGTCCTGGGGGGCCCAAACTTCCTGCATTATTTCTTCTCTACGGAAAATAAAGATCCTATCTCTTTCACAATTTTTTTTTCTAAAGCTGTTAATTTTAGTGAATGAGCTGTAATGTTAATTCAAAAGAACTTTCTTGGTATAATAAATATACACCCCTTTGAGTAAGAAAGTTATGTTCTTAACAGTATACTTTAAATAAGAAAAAATTCGGTCAAGTGCAAGCTATCCTTGCACAATTAGTGTTCCGTGCCATCAGCTCCTCACTTAACCTGAGCAAACCTCGGCCGCCCGATCTCCGCCCACATGCCGCGCTACCCGCCGCGCCGTCGACGCGACGGCACCAGTATCACATCGCGTATGCGCGGAGCTGAGTGGGGAGCGTTTCGACTGAGGCAAATTAAAAATTTTGAAAAACGTGTAAGAACAAAAGTTGTTCCTTACATCGTGAGAAATACAAAAGTTGTTCCTTACATCGTGAGAAATATTTTTTGTCGAAAAGCCTTTTCTCTAAAACTAATGGTTCAGCCGTTATAATCAAATAAACAATTAAATTGTTTATAACAATTGATTGCGCTGGACTTTGTCAATCTTGATAATTCTGGCTCAATATACACCTAATGTTCATGATTTTTTTCAGATTTTTCTGAATGATCGTTCTGGTAATAAGGACAGCAAATTTTAAGCGTTTTCCCGCAAAATGTTTTTAAAAAATGCTATAAAAAAATACATCATACATCATACATATCGTTGAATTCGTGATTGAATAAGCTTTCATTTGACACCATACACGATGCCTAGAAAAAAAAAATTCCATTGCCCAATTTACCCCCCGAGATTAATCCCCAGAATCAAAATTCAACTTCTTGATAATTTTCCCACAATCTACACCTAATTCTCAATGTTCATGATTTTTTTCAGATTTTTCTGAGTGATCCTTTTGGTGATTAGAGTGGCAGACAGCAATTTTTAAGCGTTTCTCCCTAAAAAGACGAACAAAAAAAAGTACATCATATACATTGTTGAATTCGTGCTTCAATAAGCTTTCATTGGAATCCCACACGATGCCCTTGAAAATTTTGTTTTCCATTTTCAAATATACCCCCTGAAATTAACTCCCAGAATCAAAATTTAACTTTTTATACTTCACGTCTATAATTGGGCCACCACACTCTATCTCCATAAGTATTCCGTTTCACGGAAAGCACTAAAAAGGGTATTTAAATTTCTTATCATAAAAAATACACTTATTTAACAAATAATAAAGTAACTTTTAACAACCTGCCTCTGTAATAAATCAAAATTATTTGAATTTACATCGAAAATTCCGAAACGACTAAGGATACGCAGATTTCATTATACTCTGCTGGCCGGTCGTCAGAAATCTCGTTATATCCAATCAGTACGGTCTATTATGCTCTATAACAATGAAAAGCTTGTATTGTAATTAGATTATCATGAGCATAAAAGCGATGAAGGGACATGTTTAATGACCGGGAGAACGAAAAGACGAACGTAAATATTATTACGTGAAAAGGATAATAATAATAATATTACAAGGCTAAATCAAATATATAGGGGATCTTTTTAGGGTTAGAATTATTTTCACTTTAAAATAGATCAAAATCGTCATGAAAAGAAATAAATAAACTTAAAAATATTACCCCAACCGGGGTAATAAGAATTTGATAGTGCGGTAATAAGAAATCACATTTTTGGGAAAAAGAGGGATAGATACGTCAAATTTTTTTTTAGTCACAAAATGTCCGCCACTAAGAATATTTAAAAGAAAAAGCGATAGCATAGACGACTTTTTAATAATTGGTATTCAAAGTCAAACCATCGATTTTTCAAACCTTATTACCCCAGGCTCCCCTACATCTAAACCAAAAATATTTACCTTTTAAATAGTTTTAACACCCTGTCATACAAGTAGTATTCGTTCACAGCGAAGAGCAGGTCCTGAGAAGCTCCGGTGCGTGACCCACGTGTTTCTTTCATTTAATGTCTGTTGCGGAAACACGCGTATCACGCCTTGGAGCTGCTCCGGAGCTCGTCTTCACTGTGACAGGAATACGTCTAAAATCTACTCGCACTAATAAATGATAGGTTGCACTTTGAAACGTGCCGCCAATGACGGAATATCACCGCCGAGCGTGGACGAGTGGCAACATTATTTTTTGTAAAAGGTTAGAATTAGTTTTATGTTTTATTTTTCTGTTATTAATTTTACTGTAGAAAAAATTACATTGGCCGACCAATCTTAGGCACGCTGTGCAGGTTTGTTCGGATTTGTTTAGGTTTGCTCAGGATTCTTTTCTGCCTTTTGTGTTATATGATTAAAAACAAAAACTGACAAACTAATAGTGAGCAAACCTAAGTAAATCCTCCACAGTATTCCTTCACAACAGTGTCTAAGGTAAAAGTTTAAATATACATATTCCAAAGTGCGAATCTATTATTTTATAGTGGACGAGGGCAAGGTCTGAACACACTTTATTCAAAGTGTGAATCTGTCATTTTATAGGTGGAACTCTTAAAGTTTGACTATGCCTTACTCTAAGTGCGAATATTCCATTTCATAGTTCATCAACCCAAAGTTAGGAACATTTTCTCAATGTTTATATATTCCCCATTTTTTTTTTAACGGTCACAAGATCAGTACCTAATGCCGCACTACCCATAGTAAAACTGGGACAACTACCCATTTCAGGGGATAAAAATAGGGATGGTAGATTCGATTTTCTCCCAAATAGGGTTACCATCTGACCGGATTTTAAAGGCGTTAACCGGACTTCGCCCGGATTTCATTAAAGACCGGATTTTCTGCACCATCAGGCAACGATGCAATTTCCGGTAAAAATACATTTTAAAAGCTGTTTCAAGGGGCCAAAAATATAAATAATTTAAGGGCTTATAAAAAAAACTAATGAAACTAATAAAACGATAATAAACAATTTTAGTTTTATTTTTTACACGAAAGATCGGACTTTTCTATAAAATCAGGAGTTTTCACCGGTCACGACCGGTTTTACGAATTTAGCACCTGGAAACTCTACTCACAAAAGTCTCTTCAGAGCGATTTTCTCAATCACAGAAAAGGATCGCTTATATTAAAATTTTACAGCCAGATTCTCCAACGCTAGTCCGGTCTAATTTGACAACCAAAAGTTTTAAACTGACAACTGTAAGAATAAGACAACTAAATTTTATACTATGAATTTATTTCGGAGCTTTTTCGCAAATTTATAAAGACAAGGGCAATTTTAGTACGCACTTTCGACAATAATAGAACTAAATTCACTCTAGCAACCCGTTCCAAGATAAAAATCGTTTGAAAACCAAGCAAATCACTGAAATATCCGAATAATTCATAAGTTTTCAATGACGTCTTATTAACAACGACAGGACAAAAACTTGTCAAAACATAACTGATCAACTAGAAGATCTTAATTTAAACCAGTACTAAATCTTAAACTTTCTTAGTGAATCTGGACGTTAGTGTTCATCTATGCCACCGAACATATCTATGCAGCCCTGTCACTATTTTTCCATGGAAACATACACATCTTGTAACTAATAAAAACAGAAATTCTGGTTCAATCGCTATTTAAAGAAGTGCACCGTGAACACATAAATTTCCTTGAAACTTTGCAAACGATTTCTAATAATGCAGCTCATTCTGCTTCGTCCAAAGATTGATTAAAACAACCGTCAAGTTCTTGTTATTATGCCGTTAGAGGGATCCTAAGCAAATTCTTCGGAATAAAATATGATGTAATAAAAACCGTGGAATGTTCGTAGGCTTTCATAAAAATAAATGTATGTTTTAAGAGAATTCATTAGATATAAAGGCCCTGACAGGCCGGCGTACTTGTTAACAAGGACACCCGTATATATTGGGCCTCTTTTATTATTTATTGCATATTATTTTAAGGTAAAGAGGAAACCATTTACATATCTCACTTTACTATCGTTGAGTTAAAAAAAATCCGAGAGCTTCAAGCATCTCTGACACTTATTATACACTCATTAATCAGTCGATTCTCTCAATATCTTTCAACCTATTTTATTTGATATTTGGGACTTCAAATGCATTTTAATTCAGTGTTGCGCAGAATAAATAAGAATATATAAAAATAATAATCAATAATAAGTCTTTAAAATGTCACGAGTTCAGTTTTAGCAGTCTATTTTTTCATTGTTCATTCGTGTTTTATTTGGTTTTTATTATCTTTATAAAAAGTAAAGAAGCTTATTTCTTGTTGATACTAAAAATTGTTTATTTTTGCTGATACTATATATTTTTATTTCTTATGTATTCTGTGCAACACCGAATTTAAATGCATTTTTGTCAGAAACAGTTGATTCTAGCGACATTAATAGAGTATACCTTTTTTAAGTGAAAAAGGCAGAGAATAAGAAGTTCTGTTCAGAGATTGTGTACACTGAAGTACAAAAAAGTTGGGGTTTTAAAATGGTATTTAATGCGGTATGTGGCGGTCCCTACAAAATAAGGCAAATTGACAAATTCCCATCTCAAGAATACCTCACCTACCAAATTAAAATATAGAGCGTTCCATTTAAAAAAAAAGTTCCTGTCCATTTCAGGAAAACGGTAAACTTGACAACAATGCGGAACTCACCATTGGATCGGGCATAATTTCGTACCTAAGTGTACAGAGTTTCATAAAAATCGGATGATCGGAATATTCATTTTCCAAACTAAAAAATAGTAATAATAACGACGAATTGCTGTCAATTCTTCGGGTCAAAATCCATTAATCCCCATCAATTTATTTATCCGAATTACAGCCATTTTTTTCATACTGAAATCATCCTAATACGGTTGATTCTTGGCATGCTTCAAAGAGCCTCCATTATTAAATAATCAGAAAGTGTGCAAAAGGGATTTATCAACCCTACAAAGTAGAAAAAAGCCCAGGAGTAGCAGCAAAAGGACCCAAACAACCCGAATCCCTTTCAAGTAGTGGTGTTTTTTTTTTCTCGAGCAGGATTCCTTATATCTTTTTTGATCCGATACTTTGCAGGCGTCAGTCCTGCGAACGACGGGCTATAAAGAAAATTTAGATTAAAAGGTGGCAGAGGTTTCGCCTCTTTTAAGGCTTTGTGTATGCATGCGTAATCGAAAGGATAAGCACGCAAAAGTAACTTCAAAGATATATAATGCGGTTTCCCGAATAGGAAAATGGAGATGCGAAAGGAAAAATTTGGTCAGAGGAATATTTGATAAGATGCTACACAGTAAAAAAAAAACGATTGTTAACCTCGAGACATGTCTCACGGTATTTTTTTGGTTAAGGTTTTTGATTTAATTAAAATAAACGATATTGGAAAATAACTAAAATATTTTTTTCATCAGGTACAATAATAAAGGTTAACTGGTGTCATGATTATGTATTTACTTTTAGGCCAAGCAACAGAGCAAAATATTAGCGATTTTTTGACATTAATCTTATTAGAAAACTGCCTGTGCCATCATCTGAAAGACGATCCGTAGATGATTACTGTTATAAATCCAATTCTGAAATTTTTTCCTTTAATTTGTTATAAACATTTTTAAGCAAAAAAACGCGATTTTTTTAGTTTTTTGCTTATAAAATGGAAAGTAATGAAGCAATCTTAATGGACGATTTGTAGAGAATAAAAATACGAATAAAATGAGAGGTCGAACGTCACGATAGGATAAGTAGCAACGGAGAAAATCCGGAAAAACCGGAAAATTAAGAGTTTTTTTAAATTCATAAATCGGCCATTTTTAAACGTAGAGGGCTCAAACTTTGGGTAAAAGTAGTAATTTATAGCTATTTTATGTGTGCAAAACCTCGACGCTGTCCGACGATTAGTTTTGCCGCAATTGTCATTTTAATTTTTCAACACACTATTTTGCAACAGGTCTGGATGCTCTATGGATCGTCCGATTTTAATTATTGAAACGGATTTGAAAAGTACAAGTTTAATTGAACAATATGTATATCTTAGTTTTTCCATAAAATGCTACGAAACCGGTTGAAAATGCACGTAAAGATGCGTCAAAATGGCCGAGCGCGCGAAATCGATCGAGTAGCGGGAGAGAAGCGGAGCGAGGGGGAGCCAATATTCGCGCGTTCGGCATTTTCACGCATCTTTACGTGCATTTTCAACCGGTTTCGTAGCATTTTATGGAAAAACTAAAATATACATATTGTTCAATTAAACTTGTACTTTTCAAATCCGTTTCAATAATTAAAATTGAACGATCCATAGAGCATCCAGACCTGTTGCAAAATAGTGTGTTGAAAAATTAAAATGACGATTGTGGCAAAACTAATCGTCGGACAGCGTCGGGGTTTTGCACACATAAAATAGCTATAAATTACTACTTTTACCCAAAGTTTGAGCCCTCTACGTTTAAAAATGGCCGATTTATGAATTAAAAAAAAACTCTTAATTTTCCGGTTTTTCCGGATTTTCTCCGTTGCTACTTATCTTATCGTGACGTTCGACCTCTCATTTTGTTCGTATTTTTATTCTCTACAAATCGTCCATTTACACTATTAAGATTGCTTCATTACTTTCCATTTTATATGCAAAAAACTAAAAAAATCGCGTTTTTTGCTTAAAAATGTTTATAAAAATTAAAGGAAAAATTTTCAGAGTTGGATTTATATCAGTAATCATCTACGGATCGTCTTTCAGATGATGGCTCAGGCGGTTTTCTAATAAGATTAATGCCACGACAACTCGCTCTATTGCTTGGCCTATTTATGGAGGATTGCAGGGTTAGGTACCTAGGGACACCCTATGTATTACGAAAGGAAATAGATCCATGTAATTAAATTCCCAAGTCGGATAACTGAAACAACCAACACTTTAAATAGGTACCGAGTTTCCGACACTTTAGTAACGTCTTAATGAAATTATCCGCTACGTAGGACAAATCATAATTAAATAAGTGCATTTTGTCGACTACATTCGCCCTTTTCTAGCCCGAAATTCCAATTTTGATAATGACATCACATTTATTAGAGTTATTATATTTTAATTTTAATTAGGTTTTAATTAAAATGGCCGAGTCCCGGTTAAAATTTAATGATGTTCTATTATTGTGAACGTACTATAATTATAAAATTGTGGCTTTACCGGTTTAGTCGTTTCGTATATTTTTTGTATTTTTTATTTAGTCTGTGTTATTTAAATTAAACTATTTTTACTTGTTTAGTAGAAACATTAATACATGAGGATGTTACCTTATATACTCAATCCTACGTAAGATTTTAATGGCGGCCGTTGACATATGTCAAATATATTTGCCAACTTATAATTTAAAAGTTCCCTAATTCAGAAAACACCTCGCGAACACAATCGCTGAATTGATGAGAGATCGCCATACATTTACATGTACGCGACGAAGATACATATTCCGCATCTAATCCTTGCAGCCGTAAAAGCAGGTGGACTATGTGCGGCCAGCGCGGCCGTAGCCAGGTCATTTGGCCAATGACTCACCTAAATTTATTTTCAATGATCTACCTAATAATTTATTTTGTAAAACCAAAAAATTATCTTTTCCTTCAAAAAGGTGCAAGTTCCATGCGAAAACTCCCCAAGAAAGAATGAAGCCAAGCTTGCCCCGGGCTCGCCGGATTTTTAAAATGACCTCATAGGTGTACATGGACTATATAAAATGCACTCATGCTAAGAGAGAAACAAACATACGCGCTTTAGGAAGTCAAAGAGACAAAATTTTCCGACGGCCCACCAATAATATCGCTTTCGGGGCTCGCGAGTTACATATTGTAAACTGCTTAGCTAAGCTCCTTTTGACCACTCCTAGCCTTAGCGATAAGAAATATTATAAATACAAGCAGAGTAGATTTTATTGTCACTTCTGTTGTTATAGTTGCTTGCTAAATTGTTAAACTTCTTCCCAAAATCAAATAAATTTGTTATACAGTTTTTGAAAACAGTGATTTTTAAAAACGCCTGTCCCTTGGCCCGACGTATAACTCGCGTGGCCGTCAACGCCGCCGCGCCGGTTGTCGGGTTGTCGCAAATTCAGGCTCGCCAATTTAAATCTGAGCAATTTATTATTCAGCTTTGTAATATACGCCTCAAATTACATAATTCCAGAAAAAATCATTATTTGTGGAGTGGTGTGTTTACTTTTTATTAACATTATAGATATTATTAATTTATTATGGATCACGATTACTGCACTCCTAGTACATCCAGACCAAGTAGTGAGGATCTGGTAACATTAAATTTGTTTTTATGGAATATTTGATATTGACATGATTACTTACTTTTATATGTTACTTCCATGTATGTATGTATATAATACAGTGACTGACAGAAAGATAAAAACATTTAATTTCTCAAGAAAAAATCATTTGTGGTAAATGTTGGCTCATTAAAAAGAGATTACCTAGTTTTTCCAATAAAAAAACTTTCAAAAAACTTTTACATTTGATATGGAGCTTTCTAATTTAAAATGCTTAAAACTGGAGGTTTGAAGAGCTTTAAATACAAGTCACGGGTGTACATAGTGTACGAAGGTTCCGCGAATCGATCTAATGAAAATAAGTTTAAACTTAAAAACGATTTTTCATTAATTCTGATTTTGACGAATTTAGGTAGCGGCGTGAGATTAGTGGCAAATATCACAACATGTTCATTTAAACTTATTCATAGTTCTAGTAGTAGTAGTTGTCTAAACAGAATGTTACCAGAAAAGACATGTGTCAACGGCCGCCATTAAAATCTAACGTGGGATTGAGTTATAAGTTAAGATAGTCTAATGAGCCCCTATAACGACAAAAACTCGTATCTATCCGGCGCGGAACGAAGCCCCAACTTAGCCTTTGCTTTTAAAAATTTCGGTTATTTTTTTCAAACAAGAACAGGCTGAAAATGTATTTTATAAGCCAGTGAAGCGATTCTCATTAAGCACAACCGAAAAAGAAAACGAGCAAACAGATAAACCTCTTAAGTTGCCTCTTCGCAGAGAAAAAATCTGTTTTCCGATTTGATTTTTTATAAGTATCGGATTGTCGAAGGATCGAGTAAAAGAAAACGTTACGATTGAAAGGCACGACCTTTTTTACGTCTTTGAATAAGCGTAATGGAAAAAACAAACCTGAGTAAACCTAAAAAGATAGGCAAAATAAAAAAGATACAGATATAATATCAAAAGGGTATTTTCAAATCACAATAATTCCACTTTTTGGTTTTCTTAAAAATTGAGCTTGTTTTTGAAACAGGATACCTTGTTCAGAATTTACAATTAGTAAATACATTTAGAAAAAACCCGAAAACAAATGTTTAATAATAAATGAAGATGGGAGGAAAAGTTTCCCACTTGACCCCGAGAGGGCGCAATTTACAGTAATATTGATACGTGTTTACGCAGCCACACTCTTCGATGTATGCCTTTAAAGTTTTAAGAGAGTGCATTAAGTAATTTGTTTTTATAATCGTAGAATTTTATGCAGTTTTACAATGATGGACAAAATCGAGATCCGTGCTGTAATGGAATGCATTTATATTAAAGGCTTATTTCATACAGCTCTTGAATTTTTAACAATTAAAACTTGGTTTGTAGACTTTAAACGAGGTCGTACTATAGACATTATCCCGATAACTTTTGCTACGTTTGTGGTATGTTTACTCCCTTGGATAAGGAAAAAGGTACTTCTCAGAATCTTTGTGAAATCTATCAACTCTACTTCGGAATTCCTGAGACAAGCCACGGGTTCCACATGTGTTTTGTAGAACTTGTGCTAAATTCTTAAGTGCGTGGAACCAACGACACAATTGATGTACCAATGATATGGACAGAGCAAGCAGATCATGACAATGATTGCTATTTTTGCAAAAATAAAGCACAAGGGTTAATGTGGGTAAAAGAAAGAATATTGAATATGTAGAGACATCAGCAGCACAAAGGCCTCGACCACACGATGAAAACCATTCCGTCCCTCAGATGATCTCAGATCCGAGCAACCTCATCTCACCAATATATAGAAAGTGATAGTTCAGAAAGCCCTAGTGAGGCCGCTGAAGACCCTGAATTTTTGAATTTTGAATCTACGTCCACGGAACCCTATTTACTTAACCAAGACGAATTAAATGCCTTAGTGAAGGATTTATCGTGTCTACAACGGTGGAATCTTTCAGAGAAGAAAACAAAAGTTACTGTATTTCTCCACCGTCATGACGATTTTGCGAATTTTTATAGCATGCATTCTGATTTAGTGTACTGTAATAACATTAACGGTGTTTTTACATCTCTCTCATCTAATGGGAATAGAGCACAATCCACACCATTGAAGACTATTTATTGACTCCTCTAAAACAAGTCTTCAAGCTTCTACACAACGGTAACTACGGTAGACTACGGTACACAACGGTAACTAGGGTACTACACAACGGTAAGAGCGACCTCCTTTGGTTAATAAAAAAAATCTTATACGTCCTCTTCACAATAAGTTAAGTTTGATGAAAAACTTTGTGAAAGGAATGACTCGCTAAGAAGGATTCCAATATCTCCGAGCAATGTTTCCTAAATTAAGTGAGGCTAAAATAAAAGAGGGAATATTTGTTGGTCCTCACATCAACGAAGCAATGAAGGATGTCAATTTTGAGGATAATAAACATGGTCGAAAAAAGGGCGTGGATATCAATGGCTGCAGTTTTTAAGAATTTCTTGGGAAACAGAAAGGCTGACAATTACAAAACATTAGTGGAAGACATGTTGGAGGCATTCAGACTAGAGGGTTGCAAGATGTCAATAAAAGTTCACATGACGCACTCGCATTCAATTTTTTCCACCAAACATGGGTGATGTGAGTGACGAACATGGAGAATGGTCCAACAAGACATTTCAGGGATGGAACGGCGTTACCAGGGCAAGTGGAATCCTTTCATGCTAGCAGACTATCGTTGGACTTTGAGGAGAGAAGCAGTAAATGTTATTTATAAACGAAAATCTTAAGAGTCAAAAATATTTTAGTTCATAATTAGGTCTACTTGCAATAAATGTATTTTTGATATATTTTGCAAAATTTTGTTTTGATACATGTCTCAGAAAATCGAACAAACTTTAAATAATATTTATGATATACCTTCTTTATACAAGGGCTTCACTTTGTTGACCAGTGTAATTTATCATACATTTTTCATATGGGTTTTTCTAAATAAGTTTTTATAAAGATTTAATGGTTTGTTTTTGGGCCTACTCTAAAATTTACCGCCTCTTAAATTTTGCCACCGGGTGCAGTTAGTACCTCTGCACCCCTCTAAGCCCGGCGCTGTATATGGGTCGTAAGAGCACCGAATATGCTCGGCGTTCTGACAGGCCAAGAACGGCATCTTCTGAAGTAATTGTGCATTAGACCAGTCCGAACAATAGTAAATCTGGCCATTTATGTTTAACAATACAGAAAAGTTTTTCCGTGCTGCTTCAAAAAATATTAGAAAATAAATCATAATTTAATATTTTCTTAGCCCTCCAAATAAATCCAATCACAACTTGCCTTTGTAAATAAATAACAAAAACAAAGCTCTAACAGAGTTTTACATAGATTCTGGCTTTCTTTTATTTTATCCAATGCCGCATATAAATGAAAAATGTAACCCTGCAGGGCGCTCACAATATTATCGCTAAAAACAAAGTTAGGGAAAATTGAATAAAACATACATAAAAACACGGATTACGCCAACGCATATACGCATAACGAACGAGCTGGAAATGGGGAAATATCTGGTATAAGTGGGGAAATGATTTATTCTCCTCGTCGTAGAAATTGAAAAAAATGTTTATAATAAAAGTAGGTATAAAATCATTTTTAATTTTTAAAAATTCACAGGTATATTTTAGTACCTATGAGTAGAAGTTAACAATAGTGGGTTTAAAGTAACAATAAATATGAAAGCAATGCGATTAGATTGTATACAGTATGTCCGCGGATGAGATTTAGAAGAGGACAAATGGGCTAAATTTTGCAAGATACATAAAAATGTCACTCCTAATGAAAGTTTTTGCTTGTAAAATTGAATTGAAAGTTAATTTTACCAGTAAAAAATTTTATTAGGAGTGACATTACGTATCTTGTCAATTTGTCCTCTTCTAAACCGCATCCGCGGACATACTGTATACTCAAATAGGTCTAAAAAGTTGTTGGTCTTTGTTCTAACTTAATGCAGAAGAAAAGTACTTCGAATATATATTTAATGTTTTTACGACCGACCAGAAAATATAGTTTTTGCAGAATTTTTCCGCCACAAATTAAAGTTTTACCGGTCACGTTCGAAAAATGGGCATCAGGGAAGCTTTTGCCGATCCCCGTCTTTTCTTCTTTCTGATCCCTGTATGCGAAAATATTGCAAAACTTGTGAAAAGTCTTCCTTGTTTTCGTTGCTATGGAAATGAGTTTATGTTATTGTTTGGAAAAGTCAAATAATAAATATTTATGTAATACAGTCATAATTTATTTTTTTATTGACAAAAAGTGTGACAATTCCAACCATTTTAGAGACATCTTTCCTTCAAATATTGAACGTTCACAAATGTAAATTTACCATAAATATTACAAAATAATTTATTTAGTTAGTTGTAATATCTAGTATTTTTTAGGAAATTTATTAAAAATAAAAAATTGGGTTTTCATCAAGTGTTGGTCGTAAAAAAAGTGTACCTTACCTGAGCAGAAAGTGTTTTGCAGGTCATCCCAAGCTTCCAGCACTCGCCCGGGGCTCGCCCTCGAATCCATTTGGTTCGACCTGCAAAACACTACTTTCCGGTCTTGTAACGTAAATTTTTTGATAAAATTATTGTCAATAGTGAAGCATAGAAAACGCAAGAAAATGATAAGATAAAAGGTAAGTTTCACTTACCATGGTTATACGTAGAGTTGGGGATGGTCAATTGACCGTCAACTGACCACTAGCTATTATATCTTAAATTTTTGCAGTATTTTATTTGGGTCGTATCATTTTACAATCATTATTTATGATCAGTCCAGTTTACCTACACCCCACAGTCGTCTTTAACGCAAACGATTACCGGTGAATGCCAAAATTTGTACGATTCTGCAATATCGCCATATATCGAGCACCATTTACAATTCGGTGGTTCCCCAATTAATTTTTCGATGTTTAAATGTTTATTTGAAATTAAAATAATGATTTTCATTTTATTTTCGAATTTATTTTGGTTAGTTGACACAACCTTAGTTATACGCTCCCTCAAAGCGGTTAAGTGTGGTGATTTTAGTAGAAAAAATAGTATTATTATTATATAGGTTTGCTTAGATTCGGAGACTGAAGAAACGAACAAGGCTAAAAATTTGGAAAAAATTAAAGCTGTACTGGAGGGTACGTAATATATGGATAAAGAATTAAAAAATAAACTTTTTCCTTTGATATTTTTCGAAATTTTGAGAAGTAATGTCATTTTACGGCATTTTGTGCAAAGAAATAAACTTGACAGTTAAAAAAGTTACGTGACTGCTCATGTGCAAGAAATTTGGCATTATTTTTAAAGCAAAATAAAAGAATATAAATTTTTCGCGTTATATGTGTAATGTTGTTTTGGATAATCTCAACGCAATCTTTGCATAATTTTCTAATAAAAACCGTAATATGCATACTATTAAATTCGAAAAGCAATAACAGTTATACAAAGTTAAACAAATTCCAGTCGGGTAATTTCTTTCGGGCCAATCGTTTCGCGTGACGCGATCGTGCGACAAGCAGCAAAGTACCGTTAAATTAAGCTATACGAAAACAAATTTTTTCACCTGGATTTAAGTAATTATGATTAAGTCGTCACGCCAGTAAAAATAATCGTTTTTTAAAGAAACGCTACCGCACACGTTTCTTCCTCAACTATCAACAAATCATTATTTAGGTTAATACCATTGCTGTTGAAACAAGAGCAAGATACTTTAATATAGAATTTATTTATTTAAATTAAAGTTAAAAGTACGAATTAATTGTTGCCCTTAGCATTGACTATTAAGCCTACAAACTTGCAGGAGATTTTAAACTTGAACTTTTTAATACAAAACATGCCAGTAAGCTTTTCTCATTAATTACACTGATTTTCTCGTGTAGCCAGTTTTTAAAACATTATTGTCCACTTTCGTACGCTTCACATGATTTTAGTGGGATTAGCTGTGAACCGGCGCTCCATCGTTCCTCGATTTCAATATCAAGATTTTTCGCTTCACTAATACTTTCTTCGCCGAACCTATCAATATTTAGATTCATTCTGTTACGTTTAGGGATGCGAAAATAACAAAAAGTATCGATACCGATACCAAATCGATACTTTTTTGCTATGTATCGATACCTACCGATACTTACCGAAAAAGTATTGATACTCTCATGTATCGGTATCGAAACAACATTTTTTTTGGGAATAGCACTCAAGAAAGTGCTTTTACTTTTTGCCAGGTGGAATATTTAAATTTAAACAAAATACAGCTACTTGAGCATGCGCAATTAGTAGAATAGAGTACAGAGGTTACGTTACATGTAAAAATAAAAGGAGCGCCTGCCAAATATATTTGTCCATGCTTGAGATTTTAAGAAGTACATACGAGATAACCAATAATATAAAAAAAAATTGCACCTGAACAAATGCTAAAATCGTTGCCGATACACCTTTTAGTGCCGATCTAATTTTTTAAATGACCAAAGTTTTTAAAAAAAATCACCCGAGCCCGGCATAGAACCCACAAGCTATCGGTTCAATAGCGGATACTCTATCTCTGGACCACATTGCTAATGCAAGAAAACCGGTAAACATGTTACTAGTGCATCATATACTTATATTTTTGGCAACATCAGATTGGGAACCTAAAAGTAGGCGCTAATAAAATAAATATTCTATTCTGGTTAAGGCCGCAATGCCGCTAATGAGCCACGGATCGAATTACCTCAAGAAACAACAGCCAAATGATTCCTATGCAAATAAAACTGGAATTAAATATCACTTTAACTAAGGTATAATAGATGGCGGTGGTAGTAAAGTAACTAATTGGTTTCGATACCGATACTGCAAAAAAAGTATCGATACCTACTTGGTATCGTTATAAAAGTATCGATGCCAAAAATACTCGATACTATGGCAAAAGTATCGATACTTTTGAGGTATCGAAGTATCGTTAGCATCCCTAGTTACGTTGCATCAAAAATTTCTTGAACAATCGGAATCGATAAATTTAAACTAACAGTAACAACAATTGCCACGAACCGTTACATAGCAACAGACATAGTGACTCCGCATAACCCATTATAATGTTACAAACCATGGATTTATTATATAAAAGGATTCGATACCCGTATACTGTGAGCGTATCGAACGTGAAGCCTTATATCTTGTTGTTTGTTATTCTCTTGGGGGAGCACTTTACAAACTACGAACATAGACAAGACTACGGATTACTACGTAATTGAATCAAGAATGGTAGTAGAAAGAGATAAAATAGCATTGGCGTGTTGGAGCTCAGAAGTGTTGCTGTCTGTGCTGGTTGTTTAGGAAAACGGCTGAACCTCGGTTTGAACACTCGGTTACACGTACGTCTTTGTCTAATGAACTAGAAAAGAAAAAGTGCGACGTATAGATTTATATAGATTTATAAATGACTCGGAGCGACTTTAAATAAACACCTTTAGAAATAACATAACCTATAAATAATAAAACCTTCTTAACTTAAATTTATTATTATTTAGCAGAAAATAAAGTAATTTAGGGCTTTTATTACTTTTAGCAAATCTTGTAATGCTTCTAAGGTATTTTTGTACACAAATACAAGGTAAACTAAGATGTGGCCAATGTTTACAAATTGTGTTTACGGTGTCGCTTAGAATGGTTTGTTTTGGCTTCAAAGAATTTTACATCATCCCGTATCCTTTTATTTAATAAATCCATGTTACAAACGCTCAATATTTCATACCAATTAGACCAGTTTTCGGTATTTTTTTATAAAGCTTAATATGATTCTGTAAGAAAATTTACAAAACTCGGTCCTGCGGGTCTTGTTTTGCTAGAAATTTTCTCGCTCGGTAAAAGACACTTACGTCCTGATTCTCCAACGCTAGATTGGTTTAATTTAACAGCCAAAACTTTTAAACTGACAAGTGTAAGAGTAAACTAAGATACTGTGACAGGCTTCCCACCAAAATTATTAAATAAAATTCCCTGACATTCCCCGACTTTCCAGGTCTCCTTAAACAAAATTTTCTTGACTAAAAAGGAGCTCATTGAGCAAGTATATTGCTTTTTATAGTTGATAGATAGTTTATTACCTACTCTTAAAACTAACCCAGCTCTACAAACAACCTACTCTTAAAACTAACACAGCTCTACAAACAACTAAACTTTATCATGGTTAATAACAACAACATAAACATTTTAAAAAACTTTAAACATTTCCAAATTTTGGGGAGATTTTTGATTCTTCAGAGCTTGCTTGTATTTAGATTAGAGCCACGACAACATCTTAACGTTTCCTTTATGATTATGTTTGACACACCGCCACATTTTGGACTGTTCTTTAAGCGACTAACAACCTTTTTTGTAAATTTTCCACTAATAAAGTTTAATTAGTTAAGAACCTCCATTTAACAAATGCATTTCCGTGGGTAGAATCAGTACCATTTTTATAACAGAAAATAAATCTTTAAATTCCTTTTTATCCTTAAATTTTTGACTAAAATAGGAATCCAGTCTAAATTCGTTTTTGTAAACAGTTCGGACATATTAAAGTTAAAATAATGCAGTTTGGCTCAAGGGCGTCTATATGGGGGGGGGGGGGGGGGGGTTGATGGGGGTAATTACTCCCCACCACAAGAAATATCTGGAAAATATTATTGCTCTTTTCTTCCCTAAATTACTCCTTCCCCCAACAGGATTAATATAGACCCACTGGGTTTGGCTTTTTCTTCCACATCTAAACTTATGATATTTTTAGCATATACATTTTTTAAAACAATTTCAAAACATTCACAACAGTTTTCTTTCTTTATTGCCTTCAGCATTTCATGTTTTAATACTTCCCTATCCATAATTTTTGAAATTGTAGCGGTCACAAATTTTTGACAGTCATTTCGAAATAACAGTTTATCCTCTTCTTTAACATTATACTTTTTTAAAAGTTTCTCACAGGCGAAACCGCAGCCCGATTGTTCTAGAGGTAAAAATATTAAATTAATTTATTTTTAAGGTATATTTTAGTCACTTTAAGACAGAGCCGGATTATTTTCAATTTTGTTATGAAAAATAAAATATTTTTTTCGATAAGGCAGATCCGGATTATTTTTAGTTTTGTAAGGAAATGATATTATTTTTATCTAAAACTGGAAAAGGCAAATTTCCCAGGTTTTCAACTAGTTTTCCCTAGCATTCCTCGATTTCCCTGACCACTATTGAATTCCCTGACTTTTCAGAAAAGTGCAAACCCTATGTGAATTGGTTTCCGAACTTCTTCGCAAATTTATAAAGAAAAGACAACTTTGGTACGTACTTTATACAATAATAAAACTAAATTCATTCTAGCAACACGTTCCAAGATCAAAATCATTTGAAAACCGAGCAAATCGCTGAAATATTAGAATAATTCATTCAAGTTTTTAATGACGACTTATTAACCTGTTAAAATCTAACTGTTCAACTAGAAGATCTTAATTTAAACCAGTCATAAATCTAAAACATTTTTAGTGAAACTGAACTATTACTTACAGTACATTTTCATTTAATTTAGTAACTTCTTCAATCAGAATCTTGTACCAAATTAAAAAAAATTTCTGGCAACACTGATACTTCAAATATTTGAGGTTATACAGAAATGATACGACAGTGTTTTGTTCAAAAAATACAAATTAGGTGTGTTTTGCTTATGTACAAACCCTTTATTTTTCTATTGAGAGGCTCGCCGCGACTAAAATAATAAAATAAGTGATTAATAATATTAATCCTTGCTTGCTTGCATTCCAACGCTTTTACTTTTGTTGTAAATAAGATATTTTTTAATATAGAGAGATGCTGACCATTGACATTAACTTACTTACACACACACACACATACACATACAAGATATTTTTTTAAATTTTGTTATGTTATGACGAAAATAATTCAGAAAATATCTACCTCTATGGTTCTATTATTTTTAAAATATACTATTATCTGTCTACACTGGAAAGCTTTTTGTTTTTATAGCAAATAACTGAGAACCAACAATGCTAAAAGAACTAAAATAGTAGTGATGGAAGCCGATTACTCCTCCTAAGTGCTGCCTATATACGAATCGAAAGCTATTCATTTTTACAACGGCGCAATTTCATAAAAATCTAGATCGTCATACTTTAAAAGCAAATAATATATTCCGAACCTACACAGCTTAAAACCTTGGAATATCATTTGCCATGAAACACTAAGAACTAGTCCAAACATCATTCAAAATTTACTAGCTCTTTTGCATATGGGATTTTATTTCATTACATAAGAGCGGTAAAAATGTTGGGAAAACTTGCAGCGATAGAGGCCATCGCTGTAAATTTTAAAACGAAGAGTTTTAGTTTATTATGATAAGAAATACTTTAAAATTGAAAAAATGAAGGTGAGTACGGGAACAGTTTTCAATGAGGTATTTAAGTGCAGTCCATGTATTCTTTAGCCTCCGATGGAAAAAGGGCATACTTGTAAGAAGTTTATGGCCATTAGGCAAAGAGCACGCTCATTACGGTATTTATAAACAGGCGATACAATTTGCGCCTCATTTACCTGAATCTGAAGGGTCACCAAATGTTTAAAATTTTAAATATGCATTTTGCCCTTTACCTTTAAAACCTACCTATCAAACTGTTTTTTTTTTCTAATGCTTTTGCAGTAAAACAAGAACAAAGAAATTTTCTTCATATGCGTTTCTAAAATCTTTCAAAGACCTCTCTAAAGCAAATCCCAAATGACCCTGAAAGATCATCGGAAAAGGCCCAACATTCTACCTCACCACTATTCACCACGCCCCGGTCATGGCCTGGCCGCGTTGTCTTGCTAGACAAGTATCAATATTGTACACAGCAATGTAAATAGATATTTTAGATGAGAATGTAGTGGTGAAATGTAAATATACACTACCGCTCAAAAGTATTTGGGCACCCTTGTTTCATTTACTGATTATACAAAAGACTGGTTGGAAAATCCCCTTTTGGATACATTTAATTACTTTTCTGAAATGCAAGTGTATCACGCAGAAATTCAGTAAATAGGGTTAGCCTGAGGGCCTTATTACCTGTAAAATTAAAATTCCTTAGTTATCGAACATGCACGAAAATTTAGGTATAAAATCCACTTGTTATAATTCTGGGGAGGGTTTATCCCTTTGTGTTATTCTAGGTAGTAATGATTACATTGTCGTGTTAACGAATTGGGATAGCATTTTCAAGTTAAGGTCAGTTCTATTTTCGTTATTGCAGTGTGCGAAATACAGTGTTAACAAGTTAACAATGCCTAAAAAAGTAGAGTTAGACAGCGAAACACGTGTGCTTGGGTGGCTAACCGTAAAAGTGGCAACGGCAACCGACAAATTGCACGAGAATTGCATTTAGCCCACTCTACCGTAGACTGTAAAAAATATTCAAGGAAGTGGCAGTTTCTTAAATAAAGGACGAAGTGGGAGACCAAAAGCAGACGCTCGTGCAGTAGAGATGATTAGCAAGAGAAACAGGCATAAAAGGGCTCCAGAAATCGCCGCAGAAATAAATGATGGTGGAAGACTGGAATAAAGTGTTGTGGACGGATGGCACATAAATGAAGCACACCATTTCAAGTTATAAAATACGTTTTTCTTTTTTAAGCATATTTGATTTCTATAAATAGGAAACGGACAAATAAATATTTTTGAATTTTTATTTTAATTCTACTATAACTGGAGCTGCCTAAATACTTTTGAGCGGTAGTGTATGTAATGAGTAATGAATAAAGAGTTTTAAACTGAAACTGATATTAAGATCTACCTTTTTTTGGTTGTTTGGATTTTCAACACCCATGAAATAAATTATTTTTGTCAAATACCGTATACGCACGTACTTACCGCATCGACGCCTCTGGTAACAGACCTAAAGTGGCCAAGGTATAGATTCATATTCTGTAAGCAATTTTCAGTCAATTAGGTATTTAAAGTTTCAACGTGTATAATGCTTTCATTCAGAAAATGAATATTTTAAGAGATCTATGGTGCCATTTTTTCTGTCACTATAGGACCTCAAAATTCTTTCTAAATATTGTTTTCCTAAAATAAATCATAAAATATCTTGAAACTTTTTAATACGTTAAAAATACCCATAGAATATGAATCTACAGCTAGTATTGTGAAAATATTCATACAAACGAAAAATAAAGCAAAAAAAATTATGCTAAAAAAATTAAGTTGGCAATAAATGGGCGTGGTCGACAAATGAAGAATACATGGACCGTACAGTGAACTTTATACAAAGAAATCTATTTTTTCATTTAGTATTTCTTACGCTTCTTCTCCATCCTGCTTTATTTTGTAGTTCAGCTTTTTTCTTTTTATTTAACATTCTTATTTTCTTTTTTAGATACATTAAATTATTTACTTTTTAAACTATTTCGTTACCTATTTACAAATATAAATTATTATCGTTTCAACTAATTACAACTAGTTACAACTTTATAACCTACGTTATCAATTATTTAAACAAACCGTTTTCACTGTCGGTATTTTCTTAATAAAATAATTAAGTACCTGCATATTAGGTTCTTAAATTAATTTGCAATCAATATAATTTTTTATATTGTAAAATGCTCGATTAAATACCGCCCGAAAGAGTATGGCATACAGAAAATTATGTAAATAGAGCTACTTTTACTTTATACCAGCAACAAGTCCAAAAAACAGAAAGAAAAAACATTAGAGACCTATTAATTAACAACTTAAGCCATGTTGGTCATGTTTTACGTAGGTATACCAGGAAAATGATCAGTAACCCAGAACTCTTATAGTTCCTTATTACCAAGTTCACAAATTACGAAAATATAAAAAGTTTGGTCAAAAACAACATATTAAACATTTTTTCCGTCTTAAAATTCAGAATAGTCTTTTCTAGTATTTCTAATTTAGGCTCATGACTGTCAATTCAAATTAACAACTACTAAGTATTATCAAATGAGTTTTGAATTATAGCCAACTCTCATTGTTTAAGATTTTCGAGTGAATTTGGCAATCGCGGTAAATCCTTCTTTGACGGAAAGTCTTTTGTCCGACAACATCATTAAGTGGACCATTTAGCGCCCAACATTGATATTTTGTTTGTTTCTTTTGCTAGAAAAAGCAAGACTTTCCGGTACTTATATATTTTTTTATCTAGACAACCCACGAAGACTTCAAGCCTAAGTACTAACGTACCGTGGGCGTCTGAAGAGAAGGGAAATGTTATCCATACGGGATTTAAAGGATTGGAGGTTGGGAGGGGAAGGAAAACATCTGCAGGCAAGTTATTCCGTATTTTGGAGACCCTAGGTATCAATGAGCGAGAGAAGTGGGATGTTCTAGGCTTCTGCAGCTCGACAGTAAAGGGATGCATACGTAACGCGCCTCTTGTTCTGTTAGAAACAGTCAAGGGGGGAATTATAGTGGCTAGTTCTTCAGAGCAAAATCCGTGGCAGTATTGGTAGAAAAGGGATAGAGTGTGTAAGTTGGAAGGAGAGAAGTATTTTTTGACTCGAAAGAGAAAATGAAGCTTTTTAGCAGCTGATGTGATCATTGAAGTAATGTGTTAGTGCCAGCTGAAATCATGCTTGAAAGCGATGCCAATAGTGCGGGGGCTAGAGACAGTTTGCGTTGTAAACAACTCCACTCCACTCTAGGATTACTTGTAGAACTTGGGAAAGGAATAGGTGCATAGATCTGCGTCTATTATCCAGCCCTTGATTCAAGACTTGTCTGGAGAAATGAATGTTGGAGTGAAGAGTACTATCGTTGGCATAACTGTGGATTGGGTTGGTAGTTGAAGAGGACAGGTCATTAATGTGAAAGAGAAGTAGGTGCCAGAACTGAACCTTGGGGTACGCCAGCGTTGATAGGATGGAAGTTAGATGGGTGACCGTCCACTACGACAGATATTAGCCGATTTTAGAGAAAGCTACCGATCTAGGCACACAGTTTGGGAGGAAGACCGTAAGAAGGTAGTTTTTTGAGGAGTGCGGCATGTCATACTTGGTCAATGGCCTTAGAAATATAGAAAATCTTTTATTTCTTAATAAAAGTCAAAATAAATGGATAAAAGCAATCGCCGTAAATATTTAATGGATGTAAAGGACACAAAAAAATTGTTTCAGGTTTACTATTTGGAAAATATGCATACTGGCTATTCCATACATTTGTCGAATTTTTGCTGCGCGCGCCCTTTTAACGAGAAAAGAAAATTTTGATTTTTTTAATGAATGTCTTTGTTATGTATCTACACCTGAAAGCCATTAGTTTTTTAAAGGTACTAACTGAGCAACAACAACGTCGAAAAACAGCTGATTACTCCTACTAACGCATAAAGTTTGAGGTTCATAATTTGTAAGTAAAGTTTAATAGCCGACAACCGAGTCAAATGGTCTTGTTAAATGTTCTGAAAAGCATCAAAATTCGCGTGTTTAGTCAAATGACATCGCAAGACAATTTATAAGGCGCCCAATTTTCTTCGAGCCAAATAATACCCAGACATGCGATATATATTTTTATCTAAACCAAAAAACTAAATAGAGCCCTTCTTAAAACTTATAAACGTGTTTAACGCTTATTATCCTTCGAAAAATGTGTGTATTAAATCACTATAATAAATGCACTTGATTAATAAAATAACTAAATTTTAAACTGAATATAAACTTTATTTTAAATTTATATGGAATAATGTTATTGCGATGATGCCAAATTTAAATTCCCTAAGAACAGGGCAAACTACACCGCTTTAATCAATAGACGGACTGATGGCAACACCCTCCTTGCGTGCCGCAAGCGTCTAAAAATAGGAATCCATTGTGCAAAAATAACATTAATGCAAAATACCGTTGCATTCTTAATGTTTTTATCCATATTGTTCATTCATTGAGCAAGTTTTTCAAGGCAGCCCGCGTAATAATACAAATATCTAATTGCTTTTTCACCTACGTATAATTATTGGAAATTGTAATATTGTTGAAGTGTATTTATGACGGGGTTTTTGTTGTTGGTACATACATCAAGCTGGTCTTGAACTCTGTTGCAAAACAATTAGTTTCACTTTTTTTCGTCTAAGATCAGGAAGAGACGAAGGTATTCGTATGTAAATTATAAGTCGTACGAAGAGTACAAAGTCTAAATAATCGATTTTTAGTATATTCTTGGGAACGTTTTTTAACCCTAGATTAGCTGCTGCTATTATTAACGTGTTTTATAAGTTTGTATTGTATTTTTCATACCTTACCAAAATACACTGAAGTTGTCCCGCAGTTCTACGCAATCCACTTACCTGAAAAGAGAGAAAAATGTTATATAAAATATCGTCTATTGACATTAAAACTTACGATTATATTTTACGACAACCAATTTCGCAAAATGATCAAACTTAACCAATAAAAAGTTTCTAATCTACTTGTTGATTTTATCTGTAAAGCAATAAAAGCACTCTAGGCTCAGGAAAAAGACAAAACTTTTTACATTACGTATATCGGCGGCGATGGGAAAAGTGGGTTTAAAACCCGCAGCGAGTGACATGGGAATTTTAAACCGAACACGAAGCCGCTCGGGATACGTTTTCTGTTTTTACACTTTTTTTAGTTTTTGGATCCAATTTTCTCAGTGTGATTGGGTTTCAATATAAGAAAGCAGTACAAATAGGTTTTAAAAATATTCGAAGGAGAATACATAAGGAAGCTGACAAAGTATATGTATGTATGTACGTTATAATAAAATAATTATTTATTCACTATTTTAGTTAAAGCATATACGATATACCTTTCCTACGTGTTTAAACATGTACCTATTAGATACAGGATGTATTAGTGCAAAAAACAATTTCTGGATGGGTTCCTTTTTAATATCCTACACCTCTTAACAATTTTGAGAAAACTATATACGAAAATCCGCTCAAAACATAACCTTCGTGAAAGTTTTGCTGTCGGCTACGCTTTAAACTTTGATTGCTTCATGATTTATTAGTTTGTTACTTACAAAATGGAAACATTGCAAACTATGGTACCTAGCAAAATGGGCGCTAAGGGCGCAAAGCTCTCAATTTGGAGGCACGTGATCAGTCGAACTGTTTGCAACAATAATAAGTCATGTGCCTCTCAAAGATTCCGAGCTCAACGTTGAAAGCTATTAGGGAGATTCTGCAAAAAGAAACACGCTACCCATAACCGATAAAACTTAGAGTGGCATCTTAATCAGAGTTTTCGCCTCATTTGCTAAAGCCTACCAAAGATTTAGAAAATTTTTAGTTTTTTTTTAAATGTGATAGAAACACCACTTTAAATTTTATCGTTTATGGTTAGCGGATGTGCAATTGCTAGTTGCAAGATCTCCCTATGAATTGTTATATGAGCTGCCTAGGTTCTCTGGCGAATGTCATGTTTATTAAAACTGGGCGTCGTCCTTTTTAATAAATAAATTTGTAGATTCCAGTTTTTCAATAGTGCTGGTGGTAAACAACCCGAGTATTCTTTTAAGCATTGTATTGCACAAACGGTAGCACAAACTAGTTAATCACGAATGAAACTAAACTGCTGGCCAATTCAAGCGGGACAAACTAAATTTTTGATAAAATTTAGAGTGGAATATTTTCGAAACGAAAAAAGATTTTGATTTAACTTTTTCAGTATGTAATTGAATAGTTCTTCTAGTTTTTATACTTCAAGGCACTATTGCTAGCAGTCGCTGCAACTCTATTTTACAGGGTGTTAAGTGAAACCCTGACTTTTTTGGAAAAGTTTTCCAGTTCCGAGAATCTAGGAAGAATTTTTTTTGAATTTTCTTTTCATACTAAAATGATCCATGGTCAAATACAAAAAAACAATTTCTCCGGATTTTCTCTATTTTCATTTGTTTTCCGTATACAGGGGTTAGTCGAAATTATCGACTTCTTCTTACAAAGGAACCCCTAATTTGGCCGTTTATTCACAAAAAGCGAAAGACCTAGTAAATTTGTAGTTTGAAGTAGTCCAGCTAACAAAATTAATACAAATTTTTGTACAGGGTGTAGCAAGTTTGGATCACGGGCTAGTAAATTATTATTTTTTAATTTCTACTACTTTTTCCTAAGTTAACTATTAATTATCACGTGCTACGTTAAAGGGTTAAAATTTGTTAGGTCCGATAACAGTACTGGTTAGAAAGATCCTTTTTGCCCAAACGGGTTTTTCATTTTTTGTCTAGTCCCATTTTTAGTGATTAAACGGCTCGCATTTTGAACCTAACTTTTTGCAATTGCATCCATGAACGATTGAAGTGAGAGTGCTTTTTTGGTGGTACATAATGAATGTTTTATCCAACCAAAAAACATGTAGTGGCCAAACAGCTAATGATGCTTATTCGAAGAATTTTTTAGCATTATACAGGGTTGCAAAAAATATACCACCTATACTTTGCAGGTGGATTTCTGTTAATTTAGCGGCGTTTCTATTTCTTAGTCAAAAGATCTAGTAGGCCAAAAAATAAAACATTTTCTTTGCTATTGACAGTTACCAAGGCAACAAAGTATTCTTCTTTGAATTGGTGCGTTATTATCCTTTATAATGGGTCGATTAAGTGCAAAAGAACAAGCTAATTGTTTGCGTTTACTACAAGATGGGGTAAAAATTAGTATTATTGCGGATATGTACGGGGTTGGGCGAAGTACAATATCTCGACTGCGTCAACGCTTCCACGAAACGGGAAGTGCAAACTATCGTTATGGGGGAGGTCGCCAAAAGAAAGTCGGCATTGCAGATGAAAGATGGTTGGTTAGAGAGGCTCGTCGAAGGCGAAAAATTTCATCAGAGAAAATTAACCAGGAGTTCAGAGCAAGAACACACATTCGTGTGAGCAATAGGACCATTAGAAGAACTTTAAACAATAATAACTTAAGGTGAGTTACTTCAAATGAGATCTTATTTTTTGTACCAATATTTTTAGTGTTTCATTTTAGTAAGTCGGCTATTATAATATCGACGTCAGCTGAGGCGTGAATCTTGGATTTTGCGCACCGATATTATAAATGTAAACTTGAACTAAGTTGTTCATAAATTAAAGTTTTGATAGGCGACCCTAAACACATTATTTGTGCTTGCAGCGTAATGTTCCTTAGTTCTTCCCTAGAACTAACGTTATGAAAATTGACCTAATTTTGCATTTTAGTATAATAAAAGCTACTGTTGGCTTATTTATTGGTTCATTCCCTACACCTATACTACAGATTTTTAAGCCAAAATTTTAATTTTAGAGCTCGGCGACGTGCTAAATGTGTGCGACTTCTACCACAGCATAGGCGAAGACGTCTCCAGTGGGCATATGAACATCGCAATTGGCCATTAGATAACTGGGAAAACTGCATGTTTGTAGACGAGTCAAGATTTAATTTAATGCACTCGGACGGCAGAATATTAGTTTGGCGTGAACGTGGCGAACGGTATATGGAGGAGAATATGGCTCCTCAGGAACCTTTTGGTGGTGGAGGCGTTACTGTTTGGGGTGGTGTAATGTTTAATGGCAAAACGGAACTTTTTTTAACATTGGAGCCCATTAACGGTCAGGTATATAGGGACGAAATTTTAAGCAATATCGTTCTACCATTTGCAAACAATTTTGGGAACGATTTTGTGCTAATTGACGATAACGCCAGACCTCATAGAGCACGCATTGTGCAAGAGTTTTTGGAAGCTAATAATATTACCAGGATGGTCTGG